>JAQFVV010000416.1:0-376925 GCA_028023455.1 Epiperipatus broadwayi | reverse complement strand
AGTCTAAGTTTATATATATATATAAGATTTCACCAAATGGCTTTTTCTTTTTTTTGCATTTCTTTATAATTAATAAACTAGTTCATTGTGACATTATCTAAAGTTTAAATAAAATAAACTCTTGTCGTGTGTGTAAATATATATGCACAGTTATATTATAAAGACATTTAATAATGTGTATTTAAACATTTACTGCCTGTCTTGTTTAAATGGTTTTAAATTGTTGGTGTGGATATTTAGAGGCTAATCTAGATAGGATTGTGGGCCATCCTTACAATATATAGATGTATATATTAAGTGTAATAATACTCGAAGCTAAATAAATAAAAAGTGGTGGTATTCCACCTTTATTGTTAAAAGGTTGCCTTGACAATAGTTTGAGATTATTGATTGTTATCTTATTGGGATTGTCTAAGAGTTGATTACTTTCTAATGGTTATATATATATATACTATCATTTTTAAGATCTGTTCTTGATAATATATATATATATATATACTATCATTTTTAAGATCTGTTCTTGAAAATATATAGTAACTATAAATTATTCAAAAATTCACAATATTATAATCACATAATATTAATAATTCTCTATAATTAAATAAAATTATAAATATAGATGAAGTTATTAGAATAATTAATTTTCATAATTGGAACTATTTAGAAAATTATTAATATTATGTAATTTTTTCAAATTATGAATTATTGAATAATTTATATATCTGTAAACATTTGTAGTTAAAACATGAAAATGTTTACATAAGATAAACGAAACATAGGTGATACATAATTATTGTACATATGTATATGGTAAAAAGGTGTAATTCATAAAATAAAACAAGATTTATATAAAAAATAAGTATGTGAAGAAATATTTATATTGCGAATTAATGAGTCATTTTGAGTCATTTTTTTAAAAAAGAGGAGCCGGGAGCATATTTATTTATTGATTGATTAAATTAAAATTAGCTATTTACTCACTTATTACAATAATTGGATAATTATGTAGAATGGTTTTGGTCCAGCTACTTGTGAAAAAAAAAATCTTAAACTAGAATAAACTTAGAATAAAGCCTTGCCTTATGTATATGTTGAACAGATATAGTATGCATAATTTTCCAAGGTCCTTGAGCAAAGACTGTATTCTTCAAAATATTTATAAATCCCTTTCAGTTTACAAAATCTTTTAAGTACAATACTTTATAAAGAACAAAACATTCTGATACAAAAACTCTAAACAAATAATAACTGTTGAAAATATAAAAGATGAGAGAAGAAAAATTCTCTTGTTAAAAAGTTAAAAAAATCTCAGTTTTGAGAGAGTAAAGAAAATATCAAAAAATTATATGCTATTAATAAAAATTAAAAAAAACATTGATAACAATTAACACTATTGACACTTTCTTTTTTCTAAATGGATTTCAAATTGGTAATGTACAACATTAATCCTAAAAGTATTCACAATAAGTTCTCAAACAGATCAAATATTAAATGTCAACTTAAAAATAAGCAATTATAATGTTTATATCTGATAAAAAAATTTAATTTGATAAGATAGTGTTAAAATAAACTGTAAATGTTGAATATTTTCAGTTTAAAATTGAGAATTAGTATAGGTATTAGTGAATAAATAAACATTTATTTAAATATATTATTAATCAAAAATATGTAGTTAAAAATAGTATATTGCTAAACATAACGTAGTTTTGGGGTTTTTTTTATTTGCCATGAATTATCACATTTTACCAGACACTAAAGTCATATTGCTGGAAATAACGTCAACATCCTATTTTAATTGCAAGCACATTAAACAAATTTAGCAAGTAAATAAACTTGCTTTCACTTATATGATCTACATTTTGTAGTTTATTGTTTATGCAGTTTATTATGCAGTCAAATGTTGTCTTTTTAAATTATGTTAAAAATAAAAAATTTTAAAATTTTGTTTTGTAGTGGATTGTTACATTTCATCATATGTAATACCTATATTGCTTGAAATGACATGCACTCATCAGGAATAGAACTTTTCTTGAGGAAGATGGGTTAAAAAATTATATAAAAAACTTATTTAAGGTAAGTTTTAAATTTAACATATCATGTTTTGCTTTCAGAAAATAATGGCCAAAAAAAAAAAAAAAAAAGATGCAAAATAGATATTACATAAAAAGAAAAACAAATATAATATTAAAATACAACACTGTAATTTCTTACTAAATTACAAAATTTTTGATTTGGCTAAAGCATAAAGTGAAAAACAAAATGATATATCATTGAACTGAAATATAATAATAATAAATACTCAATACATATATATATATATTGAGATTGTCCTGGTTTTCCACCAGAAGAGGGGGGTGTATCTAACTATGGTCGGACTGAGGGTCCTTTGAGTAGATGCCAAGAATGATGTGGTGAAGTAACTAACCAATGATCATGCCTACTTCCAGGGTGCTACCTCTAGATTTACACATTAAATTCAGATTCAATTTAGGCTAGTTCATCCATACCTCACCCCTCTTTCGGATTCCACACATGCCTCAGAATTCAAACCCAGGAAGAATGTTGCACTCAGCTCTCTTCAGAGATGAATTTACCTTAGATAGTAATTACAATACCTTTATATGGGTTCAATCAAGTACAGGACTCATTTAACCATATTACTATATTATAATGTAAAAGGTGTTGCGTGTGTGCATATATGTGTGGTTATGAACTGTTGGACGGATAAATAAGTAATTTTGATAAACTAGAGACCATTTAATAAAAATCAATTTAAAAAGGTTTATTTACAAACAAAACAAAAATTGACAAACTCTTTTAAAAAAAATAATAATTATATACATGTGTGTAAGCCTATCATATTAATGATTAAATATCTTTATTACTCCAACCCTTTCAATGATAGATGTACATAAAGCCATTACATATTTACAAAGCAAATAAGAATAATGAAAAAAAATATTAATTCATTGTTACAATGTTCATGAAGCTAACTAACTATTTAACAAGATTATATGAAAGTGTATGCAATAGCTTCGTAGTCTAATTCAAACTGTAGAGGTCCTATCTTCTATGGACCCCCCTTGACTATATACAAGTTTGATAGATAAAAACATTCAGAGAAATATTAGTCATTCACACTATAAACAATCATTAGTTAACAAAAAATAAACAAATAATCAACACAAACTCTGTCCTGTAGCAAGTGGACATTTTTACTATGTAATAACATCAGATAAAAATCTTACCTTTATTCCATATTGTAGTAAGGATGATGATAATACCTAATGTCATGTCACTATGGAAGGAGATATTCCCTAAACCTTATTTAATAAAATTATAAAAAAAACATTGTCTGATATAACAACCTTCCTCCCTGCACTTTCTTCATTTTAACTATAGGTTTCCAAGTGTGGAAGTGAAATGAATAAAAAAAAATACAGAATTATATAATTGTATCTATAAAATAAAAATTACAAATTAAGATGTTCTTCAAGATAACTAACATAATGCTCATGAATTATGCAATTAATGTATCTGATAGATATGGTTCATGGTAAGGGATGCATTAGTCATGGGGTCTCCTCGACAATGTATTTGAAATGAGGTTATTTCCATCTGTTGTTTTCATTATGTATCCATAAGGACATTTAAGACAAGACATTTGATGTTTCAGTAGGCATTACACAATTGAATATTAAAGCATTGCACTTCCTATGTTCAAGACTGATAACACTTAGTCCTATGGCACTTTAGCTAGAGTACCTTGTTTTCCAGTTCATAAACAATTAAAATTTTCTTAATTCAGTGTTTGGCATTTAATGATTTTAATAAGAACCAAATTATTCCATTGTTTATATATAATATACTGGTAATGTTCTATTTTGTTATTTTATTCATATTTGAAGAATAGCATGGTCCTTTTTATTTTAAATGTCTATTTAAATCAGCTCAAATATTTTATCCAAATGCACGCATTTATTAGAGTTCTTTTTGTTTAATTATCGGCTATAGTATCTTATAATTCGAGTTACAATGATCAAACGAATAATTTGAAGTGTTCGAATAAGCTGTCCATGTTCTCTAAAATTCGAACATTTGAATTTCTGATGTTGTTATACAGCTTTTGCATTCTTTGAAAATAGTAAAAAAGAGAACAGAAATGATCTGGGTTTGTATTTATACCGGACTCTGCTTCCCTTGTGTGGTATACTCGCATTTAATTTACTTTTCCATTGCTGTGTGAACCCTAATGTTGTGTGTATTATATTATTATAAGTAAAATAAAATTAGTAGTAGAATTATTCTTTCATCTTCCACATTTGGTTACCTAGTGATTGGTTTGACATTAGGTTGTTACCATGTTTACTTAGTTTAGGTCTTGGATAATGATGTACAATACACTGACATTGAATTCATTGTTGACATACATATATATTAGTACAATTTCTTTTTCATTAAGGTTTTCATGTTTCTAATAAGATAAATGAAACTAATCTATTGTGATATTTCTTTAATATAGCAAAAAATAAATGTTATATATATGCATAACTACCTATTAACTAAATTTACATTATAAATGAGTTTGGTTTGCTGGTGAAAGTGAACAAAGGTTAAATTATAAACTACCCTTACAATTCGCCACCCTTACAGGGTTAAAATTTTAAGTTATTAAAAATTTTAACACTCAGAGTGTTAAAATTTTAAGTTATTAAAAATTTTAACACTCACTCAGAGTGTATGCCTTTGATTTAGCATTGGGTTGTCTATTCAAAGAAAAGGATTATAAAACCTATTCATTTTAAATTTCTAATGTTTCATCACAACATCCCTACTTTCTAATTTCTTGCTTCATAACTTGTATCATAGTAAAATGAGATTTATATATGGGTCCTGTCTATTACAGATGGCACATATTCAAATTTGTTAGTCTTTTACCCTGCTCTTTTTGAGGCTTATTGGGCTTCCCTAAAAACTAACTTAATGTTGGAGTGTCCATCATTCTGTATAGATCAGCTCCTAAGTCTCGGTTAACTCTGAAGCATCCCAATAATTGCTTTTATAATTACCTAGGTCTACTCTCATCATAAATGACCCTACTCTTTGCTTGATGTTATCTCACTTTCCTTTCTAACTCTAATTGAGACATATGTCTAGTCTTTCTGGCTTATCAGTTAAGCATACCTACTTAGTGGCCACTATTTAACCAAAATAAGGTTTTAAACTGTGTGCATTGGAATGTTTCATAATAGTGAAAGATCATTTATACTGGTTATAAAATTTTGACTTTTTCCTTCTATTGTTTTAATTACATAGGGTGTTTTGATGAATACTTTGCCCCTACCTTGAAGTTGTGGTCACTCCCTTTTTGGTTCTTGTTCCTTCTCTCAGCTTTGTTGGTAAGTTGCTCATATGCTTTTAATATGTCTCTTTCCATGTTAAATTTGGCACATTTCATTGGGGGTTGATATTTGTCAAATAATATGGGATACGTTGGTGGAAGTGTAATCCAATCGATTCATTTACACTCCAATTGATGTAGTTCACTATATGCTGTTTGCCTTACCCATCCCTTACGCTCACCCACTAGGTAAGTCCTGAACAAACACCCGAGCTCCCACATTAGACATTTGCAAGGGTTCAGCTGTGTATGCTTAAGGCAAGTTAATTCACTACAAGTTGAGACATGAGTTGAATCAATGTTGATGTTAAATATTAAATTAATTTTAGTTAATTAGTTACATGGATAATTAAGCCACTAGTATGATTTTAATTAGAAATGTTCATTACAGGCATTTAAACTGTAAATATGTATGTATAATCTCATATCCATTTGTAAATACTTTTAATATCTCTTTAATTTATTCAAGTTTATTTACTGTTTACGTAGAGTTTATTTTTATAAATAAATGTTGTAAATTTTGTTCATATAAATAAAAGTTGTAAATTTTTTTCAATAGTTAGAATCTCTTTAATTTAGTGAATAAGCCTTTGCATTCATCTATAAAGCCAATACCATACCAATATATACACACACAAATATATTATCACTATAATAGAAAGTTCTTAGATAAGGGTCATTTATGAATGCTAACTTGGGTAAGCTGATCTGACAATAAGTATGTGTAACTACAACTCTATTAAAAAAGTGGAACACCAAACATGAATTCTTCCTGCGTTCGAACACTGAGGCAAAGGATCCAATAGATAATGATGAGATGTGGATAAACTTATTTAAATTGCATGTAAATTTGATAGATGAGTCTTAGGCTAGTCTATTGAAGAGAAATGGTAATCATGAGTCATGTACTTCATTGCATTGTCTCCAACATCCTACATGAAGACCCTAAGTCTGACCATAATCAGATGTGACCTTCTCTTGCCACATCATCAACCAGACCATTACAATATATATATATATAGTGATGATCCAAATAATAAAAGATATAATATTGATGCAGGGTAATTTCAAAATAACATAACTTGTTTGCAGATTCTGTAAGGACAAACTCATATAATACAAATAATATAATGGTTGACCACTCAAGAGATCATAAAACATTTAAGCATCAGAAATAATATATTGAGCAGTGGCAAAAAGGTACATAGATCATTAGCTCTTAAATTTCCCAGGACATAATATATTTATGTAATAAAATACGCTTAAAATGCAATTTTAAAAAACCATATAAAACATAAATATAATTAGAAATAAACAATTTGATGTTTAAAAATGACTGAACACTTAAAAAATGTAAATATGCAAAAGAATTAGAAAAAGCAATGTTCAATTTAGATTACAAAGAAAATTCACTAGTCAAACCAAATTTCAAGTTCAAAAAAATGTTCTGATATTATTTACAAAATGTAGATGTTTGGAACAATTGTTATAAATTATTTAATTGCTTAAATTATTGCTTGAAAAATTATCACTAAGTTCACTACATTGCAATCATATATATATACATACACACTTATATTTACTTCACATAAAATATAATACAGAAAGAACTACAAACTCTTTAATAAAGATTTTACTTGGTAATCAAACTGTTTAATAATTAAAAAATGTTTAAAGCAGATTATCATTATTATAAACATCCTGTATTTATATCAAAGATACAAGCAAACATAAAGCATTATATTCCCAATCTGTTTCTAATTCTTTTGTGTTTCTATATTTTCTACAATTGTTTTTTTTAACATCATATAGTTAACTTTTAGTTATATACTATCCCTGTACGACTTAATGCAGTGATAGAATGCTCATCATTGTCATTTCCCATGCTTAAATTTTTTATGCACATATGAGCAATAAACATTTGATTATTTTAAGAATCTATTTTGAAAAAAATGATGAACTTACAAAAAAACCAGTAAAAATAACATTTGAAATTCAAAAAAGTGAAGAAAGTATAAATTGATGAATAAATTGAGATATGGGTGAACAAACATTTTCTTTAAAGAATTAGATAACAAACTTCAAGTGTTCACATGCCAATAATAATAAAAAATATACAACAATATATAAATAAAAAAGTCACAATGTGTATAAAAACGTTTATTAAAAAAGAAATAAAAATACATATTTTCATGTATTGATGGGACAAATATAATGACAATATAATTTTGTATTATTAGCAAGTCTTATGTTCATTAATATAAAAATGTATGTTTAATTCATGTGTTCAAATCCCTCTTCTAGTATTTTTTTAATTAATTTATTCCAATGTTTCATTATTTTGAATTAATAAAAATTATATTGGCAATCAATTTAGTAAATATAGGTGCTGTGATCAAATTACTTGAATGAAGTAAAAATTATAAAACTATTTGAAAACTTACTTTTTTAAAATACTTTTATTAAATTACAAAATTTTTATACTTAATTTTGATATTTTTTGTTGTCTGTACATGAAATTTTTAAAATTTTTCATAAAACCAATAATTTTCTTTCCATTAACTCTTCATAAAATGTTCCATTCATTCAGTTTCAAACCATTTTTAATTTTTTAAAAAAATGTTATTCATCTTTTGAAGGGGAGATTTTTTTTTTTTTATGTTTTTAGTAAAGAAAATAATTTTTTTTATCCCATTTTGGTTTCATTTTCAGTTTGTGAATATTATATTATGAAAAATAAGATTGAAAAATGTTTCACTATTATTTGTTGATTATAATGAGAAATTTTCATTATAATCAGCATAGTGTTTGTTGTAAACCAAACAGAATGATTTTGCAAGCCAAAGTGAACCCTTGGACTAAAATATCAGATTATCATAGTTATTATTTTTATTTTAGTAATGTCTTGTTAACAAATGTACTTCTTTATAAAGTGCAAATTTTTTGAAAATGTTTTTTTTTATTCAATTAAAACAATTATTGTTATTAAAAAATAAAATATTTTTGTGATTTTATACTTTGATGATATATTTATATGAATAGATTCATAGATTTTATTAAAATATTTTTATATTATAGACTTAATATTGGATCATAACAGCTAGGAGACTTTTCTTTTAATGTACTAGGCTAGGCACAAAATAACTATAAAAAAAAAACATACTAAAAATTTGAAAGATTTCATACATAGGTAAAAATATAAAATGGCTTTTAAATAGCCACTATGTTTTTCACAAAAAAAAAAAAAAAAACAGTGGAAAAAAGCAATATTCACCATGTTAAACAACATTTAAATACTCATTTTCAAAAAGTAACTTTTAGTTAATGCAAGTTTATAGTGGTTTTCTATTATTTTATCTTATAGGAGACAATAGTTTAAAGATTCATTGTGGAACCATTAATGAATAGCTTGGTTAACTAGGAGTCAGCTATCTGGGAAAAAAATTCAAAATGTGATTAAAGCTGAAACAAATTGTTTTGTCATGTTTGGATTCAAATCCCAAATCATGATCATGGCAGGATAGTGCATATTTTTATTTATATCTTCAAAAATAGAAATAATGAATTCTAATATGGTGTTACTTCATATAAATTACAATAATAAAAAAATCATATAAGATAGATAATATAAATATATATTAATCATACATAAAAAGTCTTTTTTGGCACATAGTTTAGTGCCATTTTCAAATGTTAATAATCTATTATTATGTTAACGAATTATTACATATATAACATCATCTAGTGTTCAATAATAGAAGTAAAACAACAGCATTATCAAAAATAAACAGAGCCAATATAACTTCAAAAAAAAAGATATAACATAACAATATACAAACAATTAATACATGTATTATACAACTTTATAAATAATGTATTACATAATTTTCCATTCATTTCCAATTGACTAATTGCTAACTACATTTATTGATGTTTTGTAAATATTCATACAATTATTAAAGTTATGTTTAATGTAATGTTTCATACATTTGTCTCCTCTTTATATTCAGTACTTAATATATGGACATAAAATAGATGCTATAAAAACATTAAACCTGTAAATTATGTTAATAATCCAAAGAGAAGACAAATATATAAAACATATTACATTAAACATAATTTAAATAATTATATAAATATTTACAAAACTTCAATTAATTTAATTAACAACTGATCTATTGGAAATTAATGGAAAATTATGTAAGACAGTATATATAAAGTTGTATAATACATGTATTAATTGTTTTGCATATTATGTTATATAGTCATGCTTTTTTTTTTATAATTATATTGGCATTCTATATGAAAGCCTTGTTCTATTTTACTAATGTTTTATTTTTTGTTATTGCTGTTGTTTTACTTTTATAAAACGATAGATTTATTTATTAGTAAATGGGATCTTATTAACATTTGAAGACCAGGTTGGATATTATAAATTACCTTTTTTTTTTAGAAAAGACATATATATATATATAAAATTGTATTTTTATTCTATTTTTTTATTTACTTGTTAACACTTGGCAGATTTTGCCTATTGAACTTTAATTTGCTTATTGTTTTTATCATACAATATTATGTATTTATTTATTTATTTATTTCTGGTTTAATAAAGTTTGTTTTGATAAAAAATAAAAAAAACCGCTAGATCGTGTTGTATATGTAATAATAGATTATTAACGTTTGAAAGGGGCATTAAACCAGGAGTCAAAAAAGGCTTTTACATATTATTAATATATATATTTATGTTAGCTGTTTTATATGACTTTTTTGTTGTTGTTATTTATATCTATATATCTAAAATATGAAAAGAGAGGATAAAAAATAAAAGAAAGAAAATAAAAAATTAAGTCTTGAAATTTCAGATAAATTATGAGGTCTTTAAATTTACAATTATAAAACTATTACATTTTATTAACATTAAAATAGTCTGTTGAGAGTGATAATAGTATATTGAAAAGCTAAATGCTTCCAAATTGATTTTAGTTAATGGAAAATAATAAAAAAAGTCAATCACTTAAGTACTTGAGTAGCTCACAGAAGCTTCTCAGTAAGGAATTAAAAAATTTTAAAGCAGTAATTTAATATAGATACAATCCCCTTTCATCAAATCTGAAATTACAGTTATTACTACGTTTTTTTTTTAAAATGAATTCATAATTAGCAAGAAAGATTTATGAAAAGAATATGCTTTACATTTCAAAAACAAATGACCTGATTAAAATTGTCTTACTAATAACTATATCAAGAACATCTAATTTATTAGAAAAGTATACAATTCATGAAAATTTAGAAGTGAATAACTCCAACAAACTGATGGAAGAACTTCATCAACACAATTACAAATGCATTAAATCATAGATCATTCTGGAAAAACATCATACAACAATTAGGTAAAGATATCAATTTGAGAAGACTTTATTATAGTAATAATAAATAGTAAAAATTGTGTTCATATTTTATATAATTTAAAACAGAAAGCCTCTTTGAAATTTTTTTAAAATGTATTTTAACTTTTTCAACAATTATTCAAAATATGAAAAAGAAAATTATTTATTAATATATTTAAAGTTAATCTTATTTTTTAAGACGAGATAGCATGTTTGTAATGACATGCATATAATTTGCAATTTACATTTCATTTTCTGCTGATATGAAAACACACAAACTTAAATTCTGTATAAGAGATTTTATAAATGGCTCTTTAAACACTATAAATATATCATTTTGATGGTAAATTCATTTTAAAATTAAATGTGTATATTTCATAACTTTAAATAATTTTATCCAAATATATTTCATTCAAATTTTCCATATTTTCTTTATAAAATATATAAATATATATCATTAAAAATCAATCAAAACTTAGATAATCCCAATATCAATAACAATCAACAATTTCAAACTGTTGTCAAGGCAACCTATTTTTAACAATATATATATATAATTATATATATATATATATTTTTTTAAAATCCATCTACATAAAAATATGGCCTCAAATCACATATGTAAGATGATCACTTATTTAGTATTAAATTTTTTATCAAATATTTTTTTTTACAAAATAAAAAGCTTATTCATAATTAAGAAATCTTTATAAAAAGTTAATGAATTAATAAGTTACAGGATAAAAACAATAATATAATTACAGATTTGAATTATTTCATTATAAAATAGTGTACTCTTAATAATTTATTACATTCATAAAACAATCAAAAAGCATAAACCACCTATTAACAATATTTTACATAATATATATGCATAATCAAAAGGAAGTTTATATCTCAAACTATGTACTCATCAATTTTTTAGAAACCTGACAGACATCTGACAGTTAACAGAAATGAATAGTAACCTGCAATTTAAAAAAAAAGAATTCAGCCATTGGACTTAAGTACCCAATGCACCATGAACATCAAAAGAGCTACATCAATTGAGACACTCTAAGCTCTACAACCCTTAATAAAGGTAATGTAAAATTCTTTGCAAAGCCATACACCTGTGGAGGGGCTAGAAAATACAAGACTATGCCCTGCTTCTTTAAGCCTTATGGGCTAGGAAATATAACCTACGCCTTGCTCATTTTCTTTGGAGATTTAGAAGCTGGAATCATGGCAGGACTACTTTAACTGCTCTGTGATTAACAATATGAAATACAAAAATAAGTTGGAACAAATAGCCAATGTAGAACACCCCTCAGAGTTGCATGAAAACATTGCATCCTCAAGCCAATCACAAAAATCTCCATCCAACACCAAAAGTGAAATACAGCTGAACACACTTCAACAATCAAACACCAAATCGAATGTCCAAAACCATAGATTTTCTACTTAACTCTTAACACGAACTTCTTTAAACATACATGAAAGCTACTATTTTATAATTTATAATCATCAATACTCATTTCACAGTAATTTTTAATATTAATTGTGCATAAAATGCATACTTTTTTTCTTTGTCAATTATGATTTGAGATCAAGTTCATAATTTTCAAGTGATGATCACCATTATGAGATAATCATCAGCCTTATGTTGGGCAGCCATTTATAATGACTGCCACAGTATAAGCAGCATTGGCCCTCAGTTAGGTAGACATTTGTAATGGGAAGGGAAAATAGGGATCATACCTAAGGTAACAAAATCATCAAATAAACAAAATTTTAAATAAAATTTACAAAAAGTATAATATTTAAATAAACATTACAAGCATAAAGCTAAACTAGTCAATATAAAATCAAAACTACCTCAAATCCAAAATTAAACCAGACCAGCATAAAAATAATATTAAAACACAACCTAAGGTTTCACTGCTACAAGCAGACTTCTCAAGTGTAAAGAACTACAAAAACTACACAATATATATATATATATATATATATATATATATATATATATATATTTGTATATATATATATATATATATATATATATATATATATATATATAATATTAAAAACTACCCACAAATCCATTCACTTCCCATCCACCCTTAATATTAAAAAAACTCTTAAATAAGTTAATTGCTTCAGAATAATAAATTTTCAATAATAAAGACTCTTTAATTCTTCTTTTGATTTCATTTCTCTCAAAGAAGACAACCTTAGCTTCATCAAAATCAATAGTGTAGCCAATATCTTTTTCATGGATATACAAAGCAGAACTAAGATATCTATTTTTAACTCTACTTTTATGAACCTTTATTCTTTCATTTAAACTCAAACTACTCTGACCTATGTAAACCTTCTTACAAATAAACAAGGAATAAAATATACTACACCAGGAATAGTCTTTCTATCATAAACTTCTTTTTATTATTTAATAAATTATTCAATGTACACCCCTTTTCCAACAATTTTCTTATTTCCAAACAATTTACTATTTCTACCACAATTTTATAAAAAGACAATTTAAATCAAAGAATAAAATCATATTTTTCTTTAACATTTACATCCTTACAAATATTACTATTAAATAAAATACCTTTAACAAATTTATCAGAGTATCCAACACTCAAGAATCTTTATAAAATTAATTTCTAAACAAAGCACCCCACTAATTATTTATTTAATTTTCTTCAATATTCTAAAGCGCCTTTGAGAACACTGCTATCAGGTTTAATTATAGATCTTAATTCTTTACTTTTAACTAAATGACTGCACAATAAGCAATTAGTTTCTACATTTCTAATCACCAAAAGATCTAAAAATTTTAACTTCCCAAAATCTAACACACACCCCTCCTTCTAACACAAATTTTATAGAAGGATCAAAACAATTAAACTCATTTACAAATTCCTTCAATTTATCATTCTCAACTACAAATAAACAATCATCAACATATCTGACAAATAATTTTACATATAAACAATTCTTTTTAATAATAATTTCCTCTTCCATAAAACTAATATAAACTGAACATACTAAAGGAGAAATAATATAACCTATTATCCACCCTTCCTTAATCTTATAAAAATTACCTTTATAAGTAAAATACATAGAATCTTCCAATAACAAAAGCAAATCTTTAATTACCTTAATTTTATTTTTTGATAAAGAACTTTTCTTAATCAATACAGACAAAAGAACATCAATACTGCTTAACCTATTAACAGACTGATACATATTTTCAATATCTAAACTTCCAAATACCCAACTACTTTCCATTTTAAAATTATTAATCTTATCAAAAGCCTCAAAAGAAGAAGAAACTGTGTACTGACCAAAATCAACAAATTGTTTTAAAAAATTATTCAAGAATCTAGAAATACACTCTACAACACTACCTGTAAAATCAAAAATAAATCTTAAAGGAAAACCAACTTTATGAGTTTTAATATTCACAAACATCTTAGCTGATGTAAAATCATTAGTATAGCATTTTAAATAATCTACTCTATTAAAAAAATTTAAATTAACCATTTTCTTCATAATATCTATCAATTTTCTTTTAATCAAATTACCTGGATCTTTATCTAACAACATATATTTACCATTATTTAATTCTCTATCCATTTTCTCTTTGAATTCATCTCCTTTCATAATAACAAACCTACCAGCTTTGTCTTCACAAGAAATGATTACATCATTAAATATTTAAATAGAAGATATTAAAGTACAAAATATGTTTAATATCACAAAATATATAAGAACTTGTATATATTAAAAGTATGCATAATTTTATATATTAAAGAACCTGATAAATCTTGATGTCTCTCTGAGATCAGCCAGCTAACTCCTTAGAGCAACTATAAATATAATTAACAATGCATCAACTAGTATTACCAATAAGTGAAAATAAGTAATACTCAAAAAATAACCATTCATAAATATGAATGATCAACAATACTTCAATACAATAAATCAACAGTCAATCTTGTGGCTGGATTTGAAATACACTAGTAGCTTGTGACAGATTATTGAAACCATTAATCTGGATGTACCACTTAAAAGCTAATCCATCTGAATACATAACCATAAAAATGTAATGTTGGGATATTAAAACATGCTGATCAGATATTAGGTATTTAAATATTAAAATTATTTTAAATCAAAATAATAATATTATAATTAAGCATTTTATTAAAGATGATAAATTAAGGGAAATTATATCAATAGATTCAAAATAATCATGGATACAAAACATGAGTGTAAAAAAAAATTTTAAATATAAGAATGATAGATTTAATACAGATAGAAATATTGCTATGTTACAGAAACATAAATTTAAACAAACATATATTGGATATGGATACATGGCGCATAATATTAAAAATATATTTTCATGATATAATGTAAATAGCACCAATAATAATAGACAAAATAAACAAAAGATGTAGATAAAAATTTCATAGTTGCCTAATGTATATAATATATTGAATAAAAAAAGTAAAAATTATATAGATAAAAACATTAATGTGGGATGGGCTAATAGCAAAAATTTAGATAAATTGATAACTAATTGTAGGATGAAAGATGACGTAAAATATAAGAGAGGAATGGTTTATAAAATTAGATGTAATTTTTGTAATCTGGTTTACTATGGCCAGACAGCAAAGCAATTGGGAGAAAAACTAAAAAACACAATGATGCTATGGCTAGGAAAGATGATAGATCTGCGTTATATGGTCTTTATTTCAGTATGGACATAAAATAAATTGTATTGATAATATAAGCACTCTAGATTATATTAAAAATGTTAATAGAAGTAAAATATATGAAACAAACAACTGTATGAATATATATAAAACATCCATTAAGTTGAATAATAAATGGTTAATGGATAAAGAATGGATAGTTAATTAATTAATATATGTGGCTATATATCCATTCAATATATGTAATAGATCATGTCGGATATCCATTTGTTTATCTGTCTTCTCTCGTGTATTGACTGTCTTCTCTCGTGTATTGATATAGATGTCGCTGTATAATTTGCTGGAAAAGGCTTTTTTATGATAATTGTATAATTTGTATAATCTTTGTTGCTTGTAGATATGTATTTTTTACCATATTATTGACAAGTGATTAAATATAAATCATCATTGATAAAAATAGAACATTTACTTTATGGATAACAATTACTATTTGTTAATAGTTACAAAATATATTGTTAATGAATCTAAAGGGTATCAACTTGCCATAAATCATGTAGTCATCTTCTGAAAATTGTCTTAGTTTGATAAATAATTATGAAAAATGTGTATACCCCTAATCATTTTTTTAAAAACAGTACATTTAACTTGAATAAACTGGAATAAGAAACATCACAAGTTTTCATCTCATACTTATCAGTAGTAGAAGTTCTAAAAAAAAAAAAATACCATGTAAGACTACTCACTTTGACAATTTAAAAAAAAAAAAACAATATAAGTTAATACAATCTGATTACTTTATTAGACTGTATCTCATATGTATTAGGTGCTAAGTTACTTTTGCCTACTGAATTTTTATATATGATTAGCTAGTGTATAAATATATTCTAAATATAATTATTTTTAACTTTATATGTGCATATATGCATTAGTTAATTGTAACTGTTAAATAAATTATTAGTTTACAAAATTCAAGTTGTCAATGCTATTTTATCTATTGGCTTGCATTTCAAATGTTCATATTAGCATTTATCAGTTCCATGTGTATCAAAAAAAAAAAAATAATTAGAGAGACTGTTTCATGAATTGAAAGTATAGTATTTAAAATGAATTCATTCAGCATGGTGCCCTAGTAAAGGCTGAAAATGCACACCTTTTTATTAAAATTAAATTATTTCTGAGTGGTAAATCTAATTCACATCACTAGTGTTGATTTTGGAGAAGTGATTGGGAAATATGACCTGTTTTAGGTTCAATCATCTCGATTATTATCTAATTTATATATGACTCTATGATGTTACATATTTAAAGATGGTCCCTACAGGTTACTGGTACAATATATTCTTTATATATATCTAGTTTAAATTCTATTTAAATAATTTACTTTTGATAAAGGAGAAAAAATGGTGTTTTTTTTTCCCAAAAAAAGTTCAATGCTGTTTAAAAAATATTTAAAAAAAAGATTTCATCTTTTATTAAAATAAAAAAAAAAGATTTATTCCTGAGAATGTTAATTAATGGATTAATTAAGATGATATAAGATGAAGTTTTTAATTTTAATTAAAGTAATATGTAATTAAAGTCAAAAGTTGTATTAACTTTTTGTCATCAAAAGCAAACTAAAGAATTTTGTATTTAATATACAAATTTGAATTTAATATATAGATTATCTCACTGTAAAAAATTTCAAATAGTCCCAAAAATAAAATGTATCATAATTTTCTTGATAATTAAAATTCCATCAAAGTCTTGAAAAAAATAAATTGGTCATTTGCTTTCTTATTTTTTCATTTTTATGCTAGTGTCAACATTATCAAAATGAAATTGCAGACTAATGTGACAAGATTGAACCTCTTTAGATTACCGGGAAGCTTTTCTATGACAGGCTAACTTATTCTAATCCTTTCTTGGTAGATAGCCAACATCCTAAAAATGGTTCCAAAAGCATCTAATTAATTCAATGCCAACTGAAAAAATAACTACCATGTCAAAGCCAATGGAAAAACTGGATAATGTCTAAGCAAATCTCTTGAATTGTGGAAACCTGATTGTGAATACAATAACACAATAATAAGTGAATGTCACAGGATCCTAAATTATAAGTTACAATTACAATTTTTTTGAATGTGAGTTCTAAATACATATAAATAAATGAAAGACAAAATGTTTCAACAGTAGTTATAAAGTATCAAAAATCTGCTAAATGGCAAGCTATTTTACCCATATGAATGCAATGGTAAATGTATAAAGTCATTTAAATTTAATGAATTTTCTTCATCCCTAAGGACTTTCTCTTACAAAATTTTATTATGCCAGTTATATATTTTGCTGTTTTAAATTTTAATTCAATTAATATTTATAATTTATTTGGTAAATATAGTTCTTTATCACTAAAATCTATTGAAATTTGCCTCATTTGTAAGATTAAAAATGAGAGCGAGTTGTGCGAAAATAATTCTTAATAATTTTATTTTAAATTAATTCCAGAAATGGCTCATCCTGAGAAATAATGATTTTATTATTTTTTTTATTATTGTTCTAAGTAAGTTATAAGTTAGAGTGCAGCCTAAATTAAAAAAACCCCAATGAAATCAAAGGGAAATAGATGAATATCTTATTGATTGCTTATTGAAGCTAAGTTTTGGATGGATGTTTGTATTATAAATGAAATTGAAATATAATAGAACTTGTTAGTTAAAAACTGTTAATCATAATTCTATTTTGGTATTTCATATAAGGCTTATACATACACAAAGAATTTAAAAGATGTGGTATGCACTTAAAAAATGTAAGCATATAATAAATTCAATATCTAATGTATAGTACATAAAGAATGTTAATTATTTATGCATGTTCTTATGTTTATAAAAATTATGAAATGATTAATAGTTGTAAATTTGATATTGTTATATGAATTTAATATATTTTCCAATATTCCCCAGTATGCATTTTGTTTTTCAATTATATAAATAATGATGACTAAATGCATATTATGAATACTATGATATAAAAATCCCATAGTAATTGATATAAGTTTACTTGAGTACAATAATGTTGAATTTGACAGCTGTAAGATTGATATTCAAAATATTTGCATGCACATCTATGGCTTGGGTTTAATAGGTATAACCATCAGCTTTAAAATTTTGAATGTAATTAAATAAATTACTGGGAAATTATATAAAAATCTCAGATAATATATAAAAGAGATATATATTGCTTTACTTTACAAATATACAAATATCAAAGAATTAATAAGTTATTTGTCAAAATTTACCTTAAATTATATCAAAAATATTAAATTATTAATAAATATGTATTTTATTCTATATCTAGAATTTTCTCATTACACATTATAAAATACAGGCTAATAGTTATTGCATTATTTCAAAGTGTCTGGTAATTCTTCACAATCTAGAGGATACATAGAAATAGTGATAAAGGCTGCTGAGTTCTGGAGTTTACAGTTGGATACTTTGACTAGTAAACTTAAATTTCCTATAAGGATCAATACATGGAAGATCTGTTAAAGATTAATTTGACTAATTAACAGCATAATATCATTTACTAATAAAACTGAAAGTTCTAAATGGTAAATCTAGTGATGCCATGCTTGTCTCTTTTGTCCATTACAATACATAAACAATATATTTACAGTAAAGCACACTTAAAGTTATATGGAAAAGAGACACTTCTAGACAAATTGACTAATAGTACTTATAAAAGCCCCAATCATAATTAATCAACTTATAATGGAAAATCTTAGTTTTAGACAAAATACAAAAGATTAATTATGCAGTTCAATAGTGATCAATTTTTAAATGTCACATATAAGAATAATAAAATTATTAAATATTTCATTTTATAATTAAATCTAATTAAAAATTTAAAAAATTCTGAATATGTAAGATAAACAATAATATTTATATCTTATGCTAAATTAATAACACTAAATATTATATTAAAAAATTAAAAATAATATTGTTAAATTAAACTATAAAGGCTAACAATTTTTTTTTTTTAAATAATTTTATAATTGTTATGTGTTTAACCAATTTTCATATAATTTTACATCTACATCTTAATTAATAATGTTTTCTTTTATCACTATAAAATCATTCAATATGCATATTTATCTAATAATATAATTGCAACAATTTATCAAAATAATTAACTCAGTAAATTTCTTACTTGTTACATTTACAATCAGATAAGACTTTTTTTTTTTAAATGGTACTCTATTATCAAAACATAATTGTTCAGTTTGACATAGTTATAAAATAATGAACTCTAGCAAGGTCTTAGATTTAAACTCAATCTTTCATTTCTAGTGCCATCACATGACTTACCAAGCAACTAATCATTAGATTATTTTATAAAATCAAAAAACTTTTGATGTTTTGAAAGAATTTATTTTTCTCAATTAAAGACAGGAAAAGTTTTGGTTGGAGAGGGGGGGTTGCTGGTATCCATCACTCCCACTTCTCCAAATAAATCTCTGCATAACATGAACTTAAACTAAAAAAACAATTATCTAAAAACAGAAATCACTATAAGAAATAATACAAAAAACATGTTAGAAATGATTCCTGAATAAATTTTGGAACCTATTGCTAATTTGCTTTTTAAAAAATTTCAAATTGAATATTTGTATACTATACTAAAGTAGCCCCATTATCATATAGTTAAACCACTAAACATCACATGACCATTATCTCATACTAACACATAATTGTTATTAAACAAGGCAAAACTCTCTCCATACAGTAGTGCCACCCTGTACCAATCAGAGTAATCAATGGATGCCAGAAGGCTTGTGCATAAAATCCCTATCTAATGCCTACTCATCCAATATCCCCAGACTAGTTTCTGGCTTGTGGCCATCATCAGTGAGGAGCCTTGGATCTGAGAGCACTGCACCTAGATCTTAGGATCTAATGCAACCCTCCAGCAACCACCTTTTATCTCCACTTAACTACAAAACTATGAGAATGAAATTGAAAACACAATAATATTTTCTATCTAAGCTCAATAGCTTATATAGTCATATGGGTCTGAATTCAATTCAGTATCCATACATTTTGGTGGCTTTGGTTCTTTAATAACCATAGCCACCACTATCCTATTAGGCAGGATTGGTGTTAAACCAATAAACATCACATGATCACTATCTCGTACTAGCACATAATTGTTATTAAACAAGGCAAAACTCTCTCCATACAGTAGTGCCACCCTGTGCCAATCAGAGTAATCAATGGATGCCAGAAGGCTTGTGGATAAAATCCCTATCTAATGCCTACTCATCCAATATACCCAGACTAGTTTCTGGCTTATGGCCATCATCAGTGAGGAGCCTTGGATCTGAGAGCACTGCACCTAGATCTTAGGATCTAATGCAACCCTCCAGCAACCACCTTTCATCTCCAGTTAACTACAAAACTATGAGAATGAAATTGAAAACACAATAATAATATTTTCAATCTAAGCTCATTAGCTTATATAGTCATATGGGTCTGAACACAATTCAGTACCTATACATTTTGGTGGCTTTGTTTAGTCTGGGGATATTGGATGAGTAGGCATTAGATAGGGATTTTATGCACAAGCCTTCTGGCATCCATTGATTACTCTGATTGGCACAGGGTGGCACTACTGTATGGAGAGAGTTTTGCCTTGTTTAATTGCATTATCATATAGATATGATAAATTTTTAGGATTTCGATTATGGTATTTAAATATTTATAGATGATACTAAAATTAACTATATAATTAATTGCTGGGGAATTGTGTAACATCCAAGTATTCCAGTAGCAAACATAACTCAATAATTAAATTCAATTGATACAAATTGGTATTTTTTTTTCTCTCAGTTTAGAATCAATCAAGTAATCTTTAACTCATGAGTTTGCAACCCTATGTTTATACTAAAATTATGTAAGGCATTCGACAATGACAATCATTATTTTCAAACCAAGATAAATTTTTAGGATTTCATTACTAAATTTGAATACTTTTCCTTACTTGTGATCAAAATTCACTATTTTATATAAAAATGAAAGTAACATTATTGTAGAGATACTCCTCACATTAAAAAATATTTTACATAATGCCACTTTGTACTATATATGTTTCAATATTGTTTTTGTTTTTGATGATAATGTTCTATTTTTCGATTTTATTCTTTTGTAAAACTAGATTCTTCCACAATACTCATCTAGCTTGCATGACTTCTATTTTTAAAAGTAAGAAATGAAATAAATTATTATAATACTGCATAGTCTTTAATCTTTTCTATTGTTGTATTTGGACTGTCATATCTTGTGACACTAAAAAAAAAGTTACAATAAAAATATATTTTTAAAAACAATAAAATATGAATAATGATGCCAAAGATAACATTGTAATTTATTAAGCAAATTACAAAATATCTTGGAAACTGCAATGGTTTATTTTACACACAGACAATTGTGCTATCGAAATTAAAATGCATATTAATCCTAGAAAGCAATTTAGACACTAAAAATAAAATAAGAGTTATCCTTCATGTTAACTTATTTTTCTTCCTTTGAACATATTGTTTCATTTGTGGTATCTGAGATTTTATAGTCTAACCAAAAGCAGTTTTTCACCATATACATTAAAAATCTTGTTGCTTTATTCTTATTTTGATTTTCTGAATTATATTATTCCTCAAACTGATACTTTAACAATTTTTCACTCGATAATTTATAGCCTTGAAGCACTATCATTCACAGATTTTATTTTTTAAAAAAAGACAAAATTTCAAACAATTTACACATACTATTATTTATGTGTGTGTATATATATTATAACGGTTGGGCGGAGACTCTTTCCCTATCTTCCACACCAGGGTGACACTAGGCTACTAGAACCTAGAAAATTTATACGGCAGGCAGATACATATGGGTAAGATTCAACTTTTATTGACTGATAGCCCTAGTCACTAGCTCATGCAGGAGATGAATATTATAAAACATTTCAAACTTATTTTTGATTACATATTTCAAAGTATTATTAATCAAGATAAAATAATAAGTTACTGCCAGTACTAATAAGACAAACATTTACTACACACATAACATATATAAAACAAATTTGAGGATTATATTATTTAACATTATTAGATAGATTTAAATCATATTTATTTTAATATGCATAGATGGAAATTTTTATATAATTTAATATTTTAGGCATAAATAGACTGCACAGACCTCAGGCTAAAAAATTGCAGTTAAACCAATGCTAGCTACCTGATACACAGACGCAACTAATACAACACAAAGATGTTAGCATAAAACTATGCCAACAGGATTGTGTGTCTGTAGCATGATATTATTAAAGAAGTGATCCTCGTCAAGTTCGGGAATGCTCATCTGTCTGGCGAAGGAATCATATATAAAAATATTGAGAAAACGAAATCTTCCAAATAGAGGATTAACGGGCCTCACCAACTTATAGTCCCAATCCATAAAGCATAAGGAATCAAATGGTGTAGGGAATACCTTTATCACGAATAACAATGCGATGGCTACACTTTTTGGGCCATGCATTCAGTTGGGTACTAAGCCCTGTATACTAACGCACTTCAGATTACACTGACATAACATGCCATGCATCCTCCCACTAGTATTGATTCAACTATGAAATAAATAGTCCAAAATTAACCCAACATTATCTAATCTAAACTTAACAAATCTATGCAGTCATCTATACTTAACTTTAAATTTAATAATTTAGTTAACGAAAATAGAAATGATTGATAGCAAACATTATACATAAAAGAGAAATATTAATGATTAATTTAGAGTTCATTTACTCATTAGGTAAGAGCTTATTTCGAAGTTACTCCTAGATTACTAATTGAAAGCTTGTTAAAGATATCTAAAAGTTCATATTGAATATCAAAGTTTATACTTCCCACGGTAAGTCTTTTATGAATCCTCTGGATTTTGGCAAATTTATAAGAAGACCATACTAGTCATCACCTCTGTAGATCATTCTCATCAGGGACAAAATTGCTCCTTGCCATTCATTCAGCTGTCATAAATAAAGGACATGAAATCTATTGCAAGACTCCTATATTGTGGAGTCCGCAATACAGCTGCGAAGAATTTCTAGCTGGTCACCACCATTTAATGAATAGTTAATCACTAGTTAATCAATAATCAATTCACCTATTCAATTATTTTTATTTTTATAGTATTAGGCTTCCCTTATCACCAAATTTTTGAATCGATCACTCCTGATAATGTTCCGATCTTATTGGCCATCCTTTTTGGACCATGTGTTTGTTGGTAACTACATTGGCTAGTCTGCCCCAAAGTGGGAAACACCATAAACTTTTAATTTTATCTCTTAACTGACTTTCCATCATTTAAGTGTCCCAATGGCTCATTTGCTTTACATTTATTACATTTTAATAGAACAATCATTTCCATTCTACTTAAGATTTAAACATACTTTTTTGAATAAAAACTAATTAACATTTTTATTATTTTCTGTTACATTACTTTTAAAAAAAATACTAATCTTTTATCCTTAGATTTTTACTTTTTTACTTTAACTTACTTTTAAGTAATTATTGAATAGTTTTCCATCTGTGCGATTTATATATCTATTGGATTTAAACAACTTTATTAATTTTCTTTTTCTCTAAATTTGTATTTGGTTTTATTTGTCGATATTTCATTTATTATTTGACAGTGATGTAATGGCATAAATCTATACCGTTACAATATAATAAGTAGTATTAGTTAATTTTAGTGTTTTAACAAGAGGAAAAAAAAATGTAAATACAAAAATAATATTACATTAAAAATACTACTGAAATAGTATCATACTAATAGTTTGCAGCAATTGAGGAAAAAAATAATAAAAGTTCATTAACAGAATTGACAACAAATGGTAAGGCATTTAATTATTTTAAAATAGCAGGTGACCATTTTGAGGTTAAATCAGCTAATGGTTTTATGTGTTTCAATAAACATTATTAAACAGTTCTAATTTATAATTTGTAATGGATTCTTGGTACTATGATTTTCCCTAGTTAATATTTATTTTCTCCAGTTCCTTAATGTCAATGGATCAAAAAATATCACTGTAACAATATTGCATAATGTAAAGACAACCAATTGTAAAAATAAAATATTAGTAAAATAGTAATAATAAAACCAAACTTTTAATATGTATTGTTTAAATAAATAAAAAACCATAGGCTCAATACCAATAAGAATATGACATCAATGATAAAGACTACCTCATAATATACTCATACTTTACTTATTTAATCAACTAAATTAAACTGGAACTTTGTAAAGTATTTATTTACAACAACAATTATATCCTAACTAAAATGATTAGATTGTTTTATATAGCAAAAACAATCCTTGTTAGAAATTTCCTAATTTCAGTCATGGATACAGAAAATATAATTAAAAAGATGGTTTAAAAATTTTTAAATCTCTTATAAAAATAATGGTAATCATCACTATTGGTAATCAGATAGTATTTAATAAACAAAACACCATATTATTCCTCAATTGCGTTTAAGCACGTGAACCTACAGTAGTAATATATTATATTGTTCTTTTCCAGATAAATCTCTTGTAAACATAAGTAAAAAATGGACACCAGAAAGTAACAACAAGCAAAATCTTTGACTAGCTTTTGTAAATACGAGCTTTATTAAAATTAGGTCATGTGACATCTGACTTGATTTTTTATCAATTTATTTTTTGCTATTAAGGCTTTGGCAATTTTATATTGCTAAAGCTAGTAATATATGGTGTATCTGAACTTAGTTCAGTCCCATATGGCTATTTGAGTTAGATAGCTGGATTTTTAGACATATGGATGTCTGAAAGTTTCAGATTTTCTTCTCAAATAGTTATACATTAGATAAAGTGCTGGGCTTGTCCTAGTAATTTTAATCAAATGAATACACTGGCACCTCACTGATGACGCTAGATGCAGAAACCAGTCTGAAGTTGAGGGTATTCTCAAAACTTGTTAAGAGCTTGTTTTGCAGGCTCTATGTATAAGATTATAGTTTATATGCAAACAAGATTATTAAAATAAATATATAGCTATCACTGTAGTCAGATCTATATTGTTATGCATACAAATTGGCTTGAATTCCAAACATTAGTGTTTAAAACTTTCAATTTAAATAGTATAATAAAGTATAAAAAAACTGCTGGATAAATATAAGCAATTCAACACTTTTCATTGATGAAGGCCAATATCACAAAACTAGTTCGATTTAGATGGCATTACTACCCAATGTAAAGTAATCCCTGGTGTATACATAATATAACTTACAGTAAAATGATAGAATATATTAGGTTTATTATCAATATTTAATAAAATAAAAATCAAGATTTTTAAATAATTTTTATATACAAAAAACAAATGATTTTAAAAAATTAAACTAAACCTATATATTTAACTATTCCAGATATTTTTAAGATAAAAAAAATTAGAATATAAAAATTAAGAAAATGAAAAAATAATTTTAGAAAAGTAAAAAGAAAATTAATGTGCATAGTTAAATATGTGTGTACATACCAATATATATATTTTTTATGTCTCCTTGTTTTTAAAGAAAGAACAGAAAGAAAAAAAACACCCTGGGGAACTATAAATAGTGATTAATCGAAAAATAGTACTTCATTTGAAAGATTTTTTTAAACATCCTTTTTATTTTCAAAGATTCTTTTTAGCTCAAATTTATTAATTACTTTCTTTTATTTATAAAACTTCAAAAACAAAACCAAGAAGAAAAAAAATCATCTTAATGACAGTCATTTAAAAAAGAAAAAAAACTATCATTAGCAGTCTTTCTAATATTAAAAGAAAAAAATAAAAATTAGCATTACGCATATATATATGGGTCTTTCGAAACATATATATATATGGGTCTTTTGCAACAAAAATTTAATACAAAAGGTTGAATATTTTAGAAAATGGTTAAATCTCATGAAATAAGACATGTACTGTATAGAAACGCTCAACACTATCCACAGACACCAACAACCATTATCAAAATATATCTTAAATTAGGAAAGAATTAATTAAGTACTTTTAAAAATATGCAATACGTTTTCTTTATGTAAATAAAAAGAGTTAATCACCCTCTCTTAGGCTTTGAATTAAAAGGATCAAGAATAAAATAATTCAACATATTTTTAAAGCTCTGATGTTTACAAGTATAAATGCAGAGTGAAATAAATATATCAGTCAACTGGAATGTGCCATTTAATAGTTATTAAACTAATAATCAATTATACAAAGCTGGAGACAGAATCTCTCTCTTAATCACTTTGACTTCAATAATTAAATAAGATTTAATATGTAAAGTTTAAATTAAATATAGCTTAATGTACATATGTAAATAAATGCAGTATATCAGCCTCCATCAGGTTATATAACTAAAAGAACTCTAAATGCACTGACTTTCTAAACATATATTGCCAATATCTTATGCTACAATTATTGAAAATATTTACAAAATGTTTCCAAAGTTGACATTTGTCATAGAAAAAAAAACTAATATTACCTATATGGTAATTGAATATGGAGAGATGTGTGTTAAGAGTAATAAGAAGAGATCAAAAATAAAGGTGAGATAACAACAGATGTTATTGACATCGTTGAAACAAGAGACTGAAGTGGTATTGGGTTGTACATATTCCTAGAAGATATGATAATTGATGATCAGTTGAAATCTTAAATTGGATTCCAAGAAATTATAAAAGACCTAGAAAAAACCCAGATGTGAGATGGATGGATAAAATATGAAAGTGTTCTGGGATGATGTAGAGAAGAGATGCTAGAGATTGAAGAAAATCAATTGAAATTGGAGAGGCCTTCATCCTGGGGTAGATCAATAATGGTTAAAATGATGATGAATTCCCATTTCCCAAACAATGTTTGGATGTGGAAATTATCATAAATATCAATAAATATGCTCAAATTATAATCCAAACAATTCATTTTTGCCAATGACAATATCTCTTTAACTAATATACAATATTTATTAAATAAAAAAAACTTTAGCAAATCATCTTTCATTTGAAATAACATTTGGAAAAACATCTAGCTAAGATTCTCTTAATTCTATAAAAAAAAAAAATCATAAATAAGTGCAATGATCATGAGTTGCTATGAATTTTTGGCTAATCTTAAAAAAAAATTGTTTGGAGTCTCATAGCAAGTCTTTTTCTTTAACACCATAATTCTTAAACTGCTCTAAACAATTATTAGATTCAACATTCCAGAAAAAACAACTACGATTTGAAATGCTTCTTAAGTACTGAAATGATATCATGAACAATTGATTAATAAATTATATATGAGGCAACTTCTTTTCTTATCTCTGATAGATATATGTGAAAGGAAATTATTGCACAGGAATACACTTGAGTATGCCAGGAATATTTCTCAAAGTAATATTTAATTAAATGTCTAGAACTTTGGTATGGAAACATTTTTTCCAAATAGGGGCGCAGTATTCACTAATAAAATATAGTGCAAAGAACACTATAAAATAGTGACATCATGAAAGCCAGGTTATTCCTAGCAAAGTTAAGCTATGGGCCAAAGTAACTTCTAAGTAATATACAATAGGACTGTGTTTCATTTTATGGCAAAAGGTTATCTATATTGAGATTATGAAATGTTTCCCTAATAAAATAGCATAACTTTTTATTGAAATAGCAATAAAACTTAAACCTTTAAAAAAGATTTCCAAACTCTTTATATCATTACTAAGACTTTTATTTCTGGAAAGAAACTCTTTAATGCCATTAGTACAGATGAATTTAAGATCACTGATAAATATATTAAATAAAGCAAGTAAGAAAACTAAACACTGTAATAAACTATTCCATAAAATTTTGTATCTACTATGACTTTTATTTAATATCATTTGAATTTTTCTGTTGGAGAACATTGTGACAAGTAAATTGATGGTTTTCTTCGTTTAAAAATTTTAGAAATATTTATAGACCATTTTAAAAATAGAATCATAATTTTTTTTTTCCTCTTCTCCACCCCACCCAATAAAACAAAAAAAAAAAATAAAAAAATTAAAAATAAAAACAAATTATATTAAAATAATATTTTTTTATTTTATTTTTTTTAATTTTCTATATTTTTTTTTTTTTTCAAATATAAAAAAAAAACCCAAAAAATAATAATAATATAAATATATTTTATTATTTTTTATTTTTTTTTTTGTAATTCAATTTTAAATTAAAAAAAAATAATAAAATATATCATTTTTATTTTATAAAATAAAAAAAAAAATTTAAACTAACCCTAATCTTTATTTTAATTATATTTTATTAAAGAAATATAAATATTAATAATATTTCTCCTCACCACATATAATATAATCATATAGAAAAAAAAATAAAAAAAAAAAAAAACACCCCCCATCACAAGATGCATTTTATCCCAAAACATCTTTAGTTAATAAAAGTAACAATCTTTCATATGGTGAAAGAGAGAGATAAAAAATTTTTTTAAAAAACTTTTTTTATTTTTTTAATAAAAAATTTATTTTTTTTTAAAAAATTTAACAAAAATAATTATTAATTCCTGAACAAAATAAAAAAAAAAATACATTAATTCATAACAGTTGTAATGTGTGCCACAAAATTAAAATTTCATTTTTTTACTTATAAATTTCTAATTTTTTTTATTTTTTATTATATTTTACCAGTAGTTTTTGAGAAAGTGGATTATGAAAAAAATCACATACAAATTCAAAATGGTTCATTTCTTTTTAAAGATTTCTTTATGGTAACTATAACATCAAATTATTAATGTAAAAAATCTTGTAAGTCTTAATCTCAAATCGTCAGTTTCAATTTGTCTATAGATGTATATCTATTACTCAAATTATCATTTCTTTTGTCAAAAAGATTAAAAGTAACTGTAGTTAGTATTACATTTAAAGAAAGGGGAATAATGAAATTGCAGCATGTGCATTTGGTTGGTTGACACTGTCATCTTGTGTCCATTGATTACTCATTAATATATAAATCATTCTTAGAGTAGAATGATAGAATAGATTATTTTTAATTGCATACTTTATTTTCTGTTCAATAAATGTACATAACTTTTAAATTAATGAATTGTTATTTAGATTTTAAGATATATCTAGAAGAACAGCAAAGAAATCATTTATATACTAATTCACATTCATGTTGAAATTAAATTATGAGTTTAAAAAGTTTATTTAAAGAATAGCAGATTAATAGTTATAATATAATAAAATACAGAAATTGATTGCAATAAAGTAAAACACTTTTGTAAGATCATAGACTATGAAAAAATAAAATAAACCATTATGGAAGTAAAGAATAAATGCTTCATTTTTAGCCACCTAGGCTAGCGTCAGTAGCATCAATAGATAATAAGAGCTGCATTAAAGTTAGACTTCATATAGTTATAAAAAAGAGGAAGGAGTGAAGAAGTGTTAAATAATGAAGGTAAGACTAATATATTGGTCTTTGTAAAAAATGGGGGGAAAAGTTAGCTTTTCCTCAAAAAATTCTAAAGGTTTAAAAGAATGTACAGTATCAAATATGATGATGGATAACGATGTTGTTTCCAAAGTAGAAAAAACCAACTTGTCAAAGAACTCAGTAGTTAAATGTAAAAAAATGAAAGCAATTAATAACAATTCTGAAAATAATAGTTTTGAATACTATAAAGTAAAGTCAGATGACAATTCATCTCTCAAAAAAGATAGTTTTGATAAGGTCTTCATTTCTAACATGGCAGATTCTCACAATAACGTTTCTACTATTGCCTCAGATCCTGTAGTGAATTTAGCAGTTATTTTACTGAAAATTTTGACCATATTAACATTTCAATCAATGAGTTGACTGCTAATTGTAATTATAATTCAGAAATTATTGATGATGGCAATGATCTCTTAGTTGGAAAATTTAATGATCAAAATATATAATGTTGACAAAGTTGGCCACAACCTCCCAAAGTAAAAATTTGAAAAAAAGGCCAATGCACCTATCAATGCAAACTCATGGGATAAATACTATAATAGATTAACAGGTTGTCCTGTCTATAATAACACTGAAAATCAGGACTCTTTGCTTGCTTCAAACAACCAAATAGACTGTGCTGATGATTTACCAAAGAAAATTCAATAAAAATATTGATGATAACCTAGCAATAGGTTATCAAAAAGTCCTTAATATAGTGATTCAAAAATTTTAACAATAAATCAGACACAGCCAGAATTGGCCTTCTCCCTCTGATCAGTGATTTCAATATCTCAAAAACCATGGAAAAATCAAAAATGTTTGATGCTAATCTAAATAGATTCCTATAACTTCAAGGTTAAAAAAAATCAGACCTTGATAATCAGACTGCAGAAACGACCCTAATACTCAAATGGTTTTAAGTAACCATACTAAAGATAGGGGAGATGAAGTGGTAAACGACTCCTATACAGGATCCAAATTAAGTGATGAAACTGACAATTTTGCTCCAAAGCAGAATATCCTGATTAAATAGAAAACTAATTTGAGGCAGGATTTTTCTGTGATTAATAGTCAACTGGACAAACTTGATGATAATATTTCCTATCAAAAAACAGCTGTATCAAATGTACTTCAATCCAAAGTACCTTATGCAAAGAAAGTCAAAGCCGAGATAATCAAATTCACTTGTTTATAGGCCTCCTTTAATCTACTCTTCAACCATATATGAAGAAATATATAACTCAGATGATCAAATAGATGAAGCCATTCTCAACGATCGAATTCCAGACTCTCTTAGTGTTAATAAATGTCTGCGGCCAACATACCTTCATGGAAAGACTACAAAGCTATTAATGATAAGTTCAACCAACCAATCCTCAACTCCTTAAATCTTTTTAAAAAATTTCAGAACCCGCTCACATTAATCATATCAGGGACCTCTAATGATATTAAACCCGTGAAATTCCTGATCGATTTACTTTATAACACCTTAAAACTTAATGACCATTGGAAACTTATTACCGAGTTTACCACCATGCGAATAATCGCTACCTGATCCTTGAATTTTCTTCTGCTATATCTAAAACTATTTTCAAAGACCACTATAGGAGTATTTTAATTTATTTTATACTTTCACCCCCCTCTTTTCTTCATTATAGGAGGATTGGTGACTTTTGGCTTTGCCAGATTGATCTAGATATTAAAAAAATCAGCTAAAAATACTATTAGGAAGTGTCTTCCATGGTTTGAAGCCAAAAACTTGCAATCCCTGTTATATAACTATGGAAATATCTCTGAATTTAAATATCTGTATGAAAAAACAGCAGGTTCTCATGTGCTGTCTAATATGGCCATATTCAACACAATCTCCACATAAACATAACAGCTGTAAACATTCCTTCATTTTTGGAAATGGATAGGTCTTCTCTTATAGTGGGAATTCAAGGAGTTCCCTGGAGTTATCTTTGTAAGTGCAGGTATCATCTGATTGAAGATTGGCCCAGGAAAATATGTGTGAAATGTAAAGGCAAAAACTTCAGATTCCACAAATACATGCTTGGATCAGCTTCTCGGATCCCCCAAAATAATAAATACCCTCATTCAGTCTACTCTAGAATTTTAGGTAATCAATCTAAAGATTTGATCTGCCATGAGACTCAATCCAATCAGTCCTGTTCTGACCAGTTACAGCAATTAAAAAATGTTTTGCCAACGAAAGGCTGAGCTCCACTGGAGTCTGGAAATATACCTTCTGATGCAAGCACTTCATGGAGTTATAGAACTCTGTAAAGTGATATGGTCCCTGTGACTACTCCCATTTTGATAAACTCACAATTACATCAAAGAAATCCCAAGATTGATCAAAAAAGAAGAGAGAAAAAGAACCATCTGCAACTATGGATGAGCACAATATTGATCTGAAATGAGATATCTAGTGACTCCAGCACCATTTGCAGCTCTTACAGGTGAAATCTATAGCAAAAAAGAAAAAAAGGCAAACGCAATTGAGGACGAACTGGACACTTCAAAGCCAATTGGTCAGCCAGTTCCATCTGAGGGTGCAGCAGTTCTTGTGGCTGTTTCTTTAGACCTCCCTATTTTGATGGAAAGGGTCTTTCCCACCTGTAACATCATAGAACATCCACAGAATCCAATAATCTCTTTAAGGAAAATTAAAACAATAGGGGTAAACATTAGGGGATTGAACTCATTTCAGAGGGCCTACACCATCCTAAGCTGGTTCCAGCAAAAATCACCAGACATGTTTTGCAGGAAAAAAGCTCCACATACACAGCAATATAAAGATTACAGAGATAATGAACTCCCTCTTTGATTTATTCCATTATTCCATAGCATCATCATCTTCTGGTGGTGTAAGATTCATGATAAACTGCAACTCTAAATTTACACGCTATTAACTAATCCATATTTTTTTCCTTTGGGAATACAAGTTTAAATATAATTTACTTGTATTTACAGAATAACAACAGCACAATCCTCAAAGTCATAAACATGATCAATGAGGCTGTCATATCTAATCCTTCATCCACAGTTCCTACTAGGTTATTTCAGCCTACCTTAATGCACTTTTGACAATAGATTCATCCATTTGATTAACACACCACTTACGTCAGCTCAAGGTTTCTTTTATCAGAATGTATACTCCTTTTATACAAAACAATACACCACATTGATCTGGTGTATTACTCACCAGACATTCACTTCCAAATTGAGACATCTCTTAAACATGGTAATTTTTTCAGATCACCTCACTCTTATAATATGTATTCAGTTATGATGCCCATTATATCATAAATAAAAAATAGCATGAATGCCCAGAATGCTCAATAAATTTACCATACCAGAGGTAGTTTTTTCAAATACTACATATATTTTCAGAAAACCAAACTGTTATCTTGTATCCCAGTTGATGCATGGCTCACGTATAATAAAATCCTCAAAGCCATATCCAACAATTATACCCATTAATCAAAAGGGTCCTTTTAGATTATTAAAAAATATGGAGTCAATCCATACTGCAATGAGTTCATTCCCCTCCTCATCATAAAATATTGAGAGCATCCTGGCCCTCAAGAATCAGTATAAGAAGAAACAAAGGATACTAGCTAAAATCATTGCCATCAAAAGAATTAAAGTGTTCCTAGCCAATAGGCATGGCTAGACAAGAGGCTAAATAAGATGGGCATTGGATGCTAAGCAAAAACTTATGACACCTATGTCTATTGTTGAAGGTGGAGTCAACATCATTGGTTCCTCAATGATGATGATCATTTATAAATTTTTTCAGGAAAAATTTCAGGCTACATTGGTACCAAACTTGAGAATTGCTTACAGTAATCGGCCTTATAAAAATCATAATATTACCCATCAACAAATCCTTTCTAATCCTTCCTGGAAAAAACTCACCCTGGGCCCTGCAGCCTCCCTAGATTTCTCTTGCTACACCTAGCTCACTTTACTGTTCCATTTGACAGCAGTCTTCTGAATACCTTGGGCCTCCGTTGCTTGGACATTCATGGCTGATATCCAATTTCATTAGTGCCCTCCATAAAGAAGAGGAGCAGCACTTCTAATATCTCCAACATCAGGCCCATCTCTATGACCCCTCTATTAATTAAGATTATAGAGGGACTAATCAAGAACAAGATCCAGAATCAGATCTTGGAAAAAAGATCCCCTGCCCAATTTGCAAAAAAAAAAAAAGCTCTTCAACTGGGGATGCAGTAAGCCTATTTAAATTACTGACTGACTATATAAGAACGAAGAAAATCTGGACCCATTGCAGTTCAATTGGACATCATGGCAGCATTTGATTCTGTAAGGATTGACATACTGCTAAATATTTTTAAGTGAGTATGGAGTTCCTAAAGTTTATCTGATCATGTTAGAGAACTTCCTGAACAATAGGGAGATACTGGTTACACTCAGTGGTCAGATAGCCCCTGGTTTTACACCTTCCATCTCTATTCCTCAGGGCTCTCCATTGAGTACCATATTGTTCATAGCATAGGTCAATCCATTACTTAGAGATATTGAGGCAAGGCTTCCAGGGGTTTTTGTGCCAGTGCTTGGCCATAAAATTAAGCTTCTCTCATTTATGAATAAAGTTGTCATGATTCTCCCTTTCCCCAAATTCTTACCAGTGTTGGAACAGATTTTGATCCAATTTTCAGCAGATTCCAAATTGTTGTTCAAGCCTCAAAAGTCATCTGCATGGAGAAATTTTATTGGGAAAGTGTGTTCCATCTCAGTACATTGCAAGGCCTCATCCCTTTTTAGGCTTCCCTTTCTACCTCTCCCCCAATACGATATAGAAAATCATTGAAAGATGACCTTTTGCTCGCTTCCAAGAAAAATATTGATGCATTAAAATGGGCATACCTGTCTATTTGTGACAAGATGATTCTTCTTAACTCCCTTCATTTTTTCACGAATAGATTATTACCTCCTTATCTTAAATACTTCAAAAAAGTTGATTTCACAAATTAATATTCTCTGTGGTTCCATTTCACAAATTAATACTCTATGCTCCAGCCTGCTCTGGATGAAAAAAGTGGTTGTTATTAGCATGAGAAAAATGCAAAATCACAAAGCACTCAACAGTCTGGGCTTGCATGCTATAGTAACACAAATGTTCAAAAGAACCCTCAACATCATCCATACTTTTAAAATCAAGTTATCAGGTCTTGCTACAGTGGAAGAATATGCTCCTATGGACAAACTTCCCCCATATCATTGCAAATCCTGTTTAAAAATATTATTTAACCTTTCTGCTCAATATATCAATGTAGCCCCCATGATTTTGATAAGAAATTTACATATTGGGAGGAATTTAACCTAATGAATCTGCCCCCCCCCTAGTATTCTTGGTCTGCCTAATATAAAACTAATACCAAATTAAAAATATGATACCTTGTACGCAAATTCATTGACTTCATCTTAAAAAGAAACCTGAACTCTCTACCAACTAATGACTTTTTGACTTCTGGGAGAGCATTTTGTAAAATTGAGCCTACATGTTCTATCTTTAAACGGGACCTGGAGACCTGCCTCTTGTTTTGAATGATTGTAGAAGATTAAATAATGTGAGACTAAATTTATTAAAGATTTTTAAGTTTAACTGGTCCCAGTGTATCAATATAGCCAGTTGTATTGCACCAGGTAGATTCCCAGACATCAGGAGAGCCATTTTGTAAAACATTCTATTTGGCTTCTTAGATGTCACATGGTCCAGGATTCATCACCCTGTACAATTCATGAAAAAATACCTGTGCCTCATTAAGAGGAGAGACCAACTGTTAATGCTGGCTGAGATCTTCAATTCTACCTGGTTACACACTGATGAACTTATCTGATCTCTACAACCCTTCACATGACGTTCCTGTATTTGGTTCTGGTTTTCAACAGCTAGGAAGATGCATCTTTTTCGTCATAGAAGACAATTGTATGTTTTTGTTTAATTTCATAAATGTAATATTATAGTTTTTTTTTTCTACTATGTAAATCTCAACAACAATCATGTAACTGTCAATGTTTTTTTTTTTATTATGTAAACTAATAAATAAATAAATCTTATTAAAAAAAAAAAAAAATCCTTCAAAAATAATTGAATTATAGAATAATTAATATGCAAATTCAATAGATTAAAAAATAATTAAATAAATGCAAAAAAAGACTAAAAAATCAACTTTATAAACAATTTTAAAAAAAGAAATTAGAGCAATGAAGAAATTTCAAAAAGATGTTTTAAAAAGCAATTACTTTTTAAATTAAAATCAACAAATTCTCAAAAAAGTGTCATTCTGGGAAAAGAATGAAAATATTTGAAAGTTTAAAAAATTGAAATAAAATTAATATGTTTATAAAATATAATAGAATGAAAATAAATTATCTTAATACATGGATATTAAAAAAGAAAAAAAAGGACAGAATTAGATAAAGAATAAAAAAAATTGTATATTATAAGGAACAAAAAAAAATTAATAAAGTGGCTTATGAGAGAGAAACAAATTAATATCAACTTACATCTTTTATTTTTCATTTGATAAAGATATTAAAAAAATCCTGAAAAAAAAAAATATTTGAAATCTTTTCTAATTCTGTTATTCCTTCTTTTCCTCCAATTTAAAAAATAAATATCAATTTTAATTATATGAGTTATGAATTTGAAGAATTTTGTAAGTCAAGTCAATATATTGATATTATATAATTAATATGGTTTTTCTTTTCATAATCTATAAATAAATTCCATCTATAAATAAATTCCTTATGATTATAACTAAAATTCTTCAATTATCCTCACTAGATATTCCATTTAAATTCTTTTTTGCATTTCAAAATTATTTTTAACACATATAACCATCATCATCATTCACTATAAGATGAAAGTCTTTAAGTTCAATCCATCTTCTCTGATCTTAGTCTTTCATCTCCATATCTTTGCAAATTTCCTTATCTCATTCATTCATTTCATCATCACTTCTAGAAATACGTCCAGACCAACTCCACTTCAATCTCTTTAATTATTTCAATCATGTCAGTAATGCCTGTTTGTTTTCTTACACATGTATTTCATTTTTGATCCCTTCTTGTTAATCCTAACATGCATCTCCATACTTCTTAGAGTGATCTGAACGTCTTTGAATTGCTCTTCTGTTAAATGTCCAAATCTCAGATTCTAAAAAATTTCTTTTTCAAACATATAGTCATATTCCCCATTAATTTTTTAAATTATTTCTACCAAAAGCATTCCAACCAAGTTTAATTCCATGATTAACTTCATCCATTATGTTTTGATCTGTAATAATAATCTGACCAAGGTATTCATAGTTGTTAACTTCTTCTAATTCATCATTGTCGTTCTTTATTTTCATCTTTTGAGAAAATACATTGAACATTACTTAGTTGTTTTAACATTTACTTTTAGTACTACTTTCATCTGATAACTCTTACAACATTTCCTGAAATGAAACATTATTTGCAAAAACGACTACATTATCTGCAAAATCTAAATGACTTAAATAATCTCCTTTATTTTTATTCCTTTAACTTCCCATTTTAAACCACAAAATATCTTGCAGCATTGCTGTAAAATGTTTTGGAGATATGGCATCATTCTGACTTATATCCTTCTCAATGTTAACCTTCCTAGTATCATTATGTAATCTAATTGTTGCTGGTGCATTTTTATAAATAACCTTTAGAATATGACAATACCATGGGTCTACACCTTGATGATCCAATGCTTTAATCACTGAAGAAATGCTTACAGAAACAAATGCCTTTTCATATTCTACAATCGTATAATGACAATTCATATTCATTGGTCCTTTCAATAACTTCTCTCAATATTTGGATATGATCCACTATAGTAAAAGCACTGTTAAACCCACTTAGTTCTTTTGGTTGGAATCAAATTCTCTGAAATGAGTTATAATTACATAGTAAAAATTTTGCACAAAACTGATAAAAGATTGGTCTGTAATTTATAATATCTTCTTTATCACCTTTTTTAAATATAAATATTAATACTGCATTCTTTCAATCATCTGTTACATCTTTATCACTTAGATATTTGGTATATAACTTTACCAAAATGTTTTCTATTTCTTCACCTGCTTCTTTTAAAGTATCAATTATGATTCCATTAATAACTGCAGTTTTTCCCTTCTTCATAAATTTAATTTCATGTCCTACTTCTTCATTTAAAATTCTGGGCAATTCAGAATATATAATAACTGTAAGAGGTATTTCTTATTTTTTACTATATAATTCTTGATAGAACTCTTCTACATATTTCATGATGATATTTCTCTTTTTAGTACTAGTTCCTTCTTTTTTTCTTATTATAGATATAAGTTTCCTACCAATACCAAAATGTTGTTTTATACTATTGAGACTTTTATTCTCTTCTATAGCTTTCTTTGCTAGTTCACAATTATACTTTCTTATAGCATTATCAACTCTTTTTTGCACCATTTTACAAAAATTGAGATATTCAATTCTTCTTAAATACATCATTTTTATGCATTTCATATGCGTTCTTTTCTTCATAAATTCTCTAGTCTCAGTAAAAATCTTATTAATCAATTGCTTCATTTTTCTAATAGCTATCTTCCTTACAGTGACTTCATTCAAATCTGAATCATCTTCAAAATCTGCTAATATTTGAAAACAATTTGCAATTTCTAATTTAAATTCATTAGAATGTTTGTGAAGATTAAGAATATCAATTGTCAACATTGTTTTTCCTATAATTTTTGACTCTCTAATTTTGCATTAACACCTTACTAATCGATGATCACTTCCTTTCTCGTATTTATTAAGAATATTACAATCTTGAAATATATATTTTCTGTTAGTCAAAATATAATCTAATTCTGCTATATCTTCATTTGGATATTTCCATATCTATTCCCTTTTAACATTTTTCTCAAAAAAAAAAATTCATAATATAAAGTTTTTCTTTTTCTACAAACTCCACAAGCCTGTGTCCTTTCTCATTTTAATTAATATAACCAAATTTACCTACAGTACTTTCATCATTCAATTGTTAACCAATTCTAGCATTAAAGTCTCCAATAACAATTTAAAAATGCTGTTTGGTCTAATCAAAAGCCTTTTGTACATCCATATAAAAACCCTCTAATACTTCATCACCATGAGAACTTGTTAGGGCATCAATCTGAATTATCTGCAATTTGATACCTGCTATTAAGTTGAATAATTCATTTTGCCACTCTGATACACCATCCATCAACACAATATTGTTTTTCACTTTTTATTTATAATGAATCCTACTCCAATATTTCTGCTTTTGCATTAGAGTAAATGTTCACTTTTTAAAACAATATCTCTTCATCTTTCTTTTAACTTCGCAAAGTCCAATAATGTCCCATTTAATATGAGACCATTCTTCAAATTCTTGCAATCTTCCTATACTTAAAAGTTATCTACAGTTGTAAGTACCTAAATAAAAGGCTGCCAACAAATGGTAGCCTGAATCCACTGTCAGAAAATTCTTAGCACCCTCCACTTTTGACTACCAATACCACTGCCTTGACTATTGACTTTACAGCCTCCCGGGAATAAGGGCCATGATTTATTTTTAACTGTCATGATTGAAAATATTAAATGTTATTTTATAGTTCTTATGTTAATTTAATTCATTTATTTAATATACAATTCCACAGCACTATAGGCCAATTATAGAATGCACATAAATTAATTAAATAGTTATATAAGATTGTAAAAAGAAAATATATATTTAAATAATATAAATTATAAAAATGAGAAAAGAAAAAAAGGCCATATATGGTACCATTGTAATAAATTAAATATATTTTCAACAAGAATCATATTATAATTTTTATCATTTAAATTAAAATAATTATTTTGTAAAAATCTTTATTATTATAAGAGTCAAATAACCAATACAATGAAGAGAAAATTTAAGAATACCTCAGTAATATGTTTTAAGATTTTTTAAAAAGAGTCCTGAAGTCCTAGTTTTATATTCTGCTACATTGAACAAAATATTTGATGTGTGATTTTGACAAATTATTCTTTCAATTACAATTTTGTATAAAAAATTTAGGACTCTTATCCTTCTCTTTGAATAGAAAGATATGTTATCTTTATTTAAACTGATATGCCTGTAAAATGTCTCTCCCAGTGATTGAATTTTAATAATATCCCTTTTTGAGTGTGGAATATAGACAACATATCCATATTTAATAATAGCAAGGGCTCTGAACAAATGATATTTTTATTTGATTATTAAACAATCTTCCATATCTAAGAATCATTTCCATAAATTTAAGAGCTTTAATTATTGATTCTACATGTGCATGAAATGATCTATTGTTAGTAAATAAAATACCTAGACCTTTTTTTAAAGTGTTATATTTAATTTTATGTATTTCAATATAATAAGCGGGACCTAGATATTCAGAATTGTTACAATATGAGACTACTGAACATTTGTCCATTTTAATCAATATTTTATTTTCACTACACCAATACAAAATTATTAATATCATTTTGTAGAGAAATTTGATCTTTTAATGTAAATTATTCATTTAAAAATCTTTCTGTCATCAACATAGCATAATAAATACCAGAACTTAAGATAATCTTTAAGATCATCAACACACACATATATATTGAAACAGTAAGGTCTGCTTTGCAGATCTTCGTTTCACCTTTTCTCACCTACTTCCTACCCTCATACCTTAGTTTGAACCCCAATCTATCGTAGTGTGTCTGCAATACACATATATACCGAAAATCCCGCCTAATTTTAAACCACGAGCACAATGCTCATATTATATATATATAACTTATTCCCAAATAAAATAAAATATTATGAATTATGTATTTGTTCACATAATTTACATTTATTAAAAAATAAGTTATATAAGTCGTAATTGCGCACACACTATGATATGCATTTTAAAACATATCAAAATTATAAATTGTTAAAGTTATTTTGTTTGAATCAATTTACAAATATATTACTGTCGTAATATATTTTGATTTAAAATAAAATTCATTTAGTAAATATTCGTTTAGTAAATAGATTCAAATATTGCAATTTAAAAAGTAAAATCATTTTCTTTAATTTAATAAAAGTTATTCCAAATATTTCTGTTTAAATAAATCAGGGACAATAGTTTAATTAGTTAATGTTCTATAAGTTTATCTAAAAACAGCAGATGTCCACTTAAGGTTTTCTTTAATTAGTAAAAGTAATTTTTAATTAAATCTAGTTTGTAATCCGAATGTCGACAGGCAAATTAACAAAAGAAATTAATTAATGTTGAATTCCTTTAGACATTCGGATAGATTTAATTACAGCTGATAAGTCCGATATATTTTTGTAATGCTCCAGGGCAGTTCTATTGTTAACGTCTACTATAAAAAGAAGGGTTTTCTTTTGTTCTCCAGTTTTTTTCTAATGTTTCTAAGAGAAATCATTCTGAGTTCTATTCTAGTAATTTGTAAATCTTGACATGACAGAGTAGAGCGCGAGAAGGCTATTTCTCTCCGGAATGGTCATCTGCTGCCGTAGACCAACGGAAGTTATCACACAGGGAACCCCGGAACTGCTGTTGCTGCCAAAAATATGAACATTTCCAGATTTTGCTGTTAAATTATATAAAAACCTGCCGACCATCAATCTGCCTAAAAATGCTTCTCCAGAGGTAACCCTAAATTAACCCAAGAGCTCTTGTGATTCCTAACTAACATGCTATAGCTATTTTAAAATTGTTTTTCTGATATTTCACATAACTTCATTATGTATTTCTTTAACGTGTTTAAATATACTCAACATTTTGCTCTCTATCCTTGGGTTAATATTTTCTATTTATAAAGCTTTCTTTTATTTTATTATGATAATGTGTCAGAATCATCTTTGACTGAGTGAACTATTCCCTTTATTGAAAGTAAGATGCTGCTATTAAGGCATATTTTAAATTTATAATTTTCCAATTTTATTATCTTGCAAATCACTCGTTCGAGGGCGATTCTATTCTTTAATATATAATATAATCACATAGTTTAAAATCTACATGTTATTGATTTTAATCTAATATGAGAATATGTGTGAGGTCAATGATTAAATGTGTCCCCTAATGCATGATTGCGTATATAAATCTATACTTACTTTTCAAACCCGCAAGCATGCATTTTCCTATTTTAATTACCGTGTTCTACTTAAGTTCATCATTGACGTCGAGAATGTGCGGACCCTTTTAAATGAATTTCGGGGAATTTGATTGGGCATTTCTCTTAATCCAAGTAAAACCCATTTAGTATGTTTTTATATACACTAGTCTCGTATTGCTGGTAAATGAATTGGTTGTTGAGACCGCTTTGTTTTATTTTTCCAAGGATTCTTTACACGGCTAAGTCCATTCTTTTCACTTATTGCAAGTTTCCAGGCAGAGGGTATCCCAAATGACACCCCTGGGAATTAAACGCAATCGTCACACAGTCGCTAAGTTTCAGCTGTTCATAAAATACTTTCCTACAGGTTAGCGGCGAGATGCCCTCCGTAATTATTCCGGATCTTCAATATTGTTTTATTTTATATTTATTTTACAAAGCATCCGTGACTTAAACGTGTCACACCCTCCAACTTTAATAAATTCATTATCAGCAATACTGACCTCCCAATGCAACTCTATTATTATTATTCTCAAATAAATGCTTTGATCACATTCCCACTTTGTTGCTTAGTAAGCTTTTGTCCGTGCTATTCTCGAAATCAATAAATATTTTATAACACTTAATTTCAAATATTTTTTTAAACTTGTATAATTGCTCAAAGCACCTCGCACATGTTCCTATTTCGTCAAGCACATTATCGTAATGCTATTAGCCCGAGGAATAGAATATATCACTTTGTTTGAAAACCTTTTTGTCATTTATTGAAATATAATGCCCACAATTATTTAATATGCATCCCTGTCTCATATAAGCAGACAGTGGCGTTATATATATATTTTATTTAAATAAATTTTGTAAACTTATTTAAAACTAAATTTGATCTCTTATTTTATTTGATTCCTATCACTGTCTCGGTCTATATATATATATATATTTTCTGCATTTCTTTTGTAAATCCATAGACGTTAATTAGCCACCCAAACTTCTTTTAGTATAGAGTCTTTTGTTTCTCCCTGACCACCAGGCACCGGTCAAATGTCATACTAGTAGTGGCATCAGATGCGTTGTCACGTAGATGGCGCTGTGAAATTTGGGCTTTAGATTCGAACTTAGTATATCTAGAAGGCAACCCCTCCTAGAATGTTCAGTTTCATGTCTGGGGTTTGAATTCTGCAGTGTGTTAGAGAGATAGACGATTCTGACTGTTACAATATATATATATATATATATGTTAGAATTGTATAAAGTGAAAGTTTGATTATTGTATTTAACAAAAGTCTTTCTACCATTAATAAATAAACTAATCCATTTAATAAGATCTATAGAGAAAGCTAACTTGTAAAGGTTTTGAAAAAGAATATCATGATTTATTCTGTCAAAAACCTTAAATAGATCAAAATAAATTACATCTAATCTCTATCTTCTATAGCATGAACAATATGATTAAATATAATGATGAGATTAATTTCAATAGACCTATTGGGCAAAAAATGCATGTTGAACAGAAGTTAAATAATTACTGCCATTATCTATAATTTTATTGTATATACATTTTTCAAAAATTTTAGCCACAGTATGCAGGACCAAATTATAATTATTTATACAATCCTTCAGAACCATTTATATGAATTGAAATAACTGTAGTACATTTAAAAATTTCAGGAAAAATGCAATTATAAATAAAGCAATTTAAAATATAACATAAAGGGTCGGCAATAAATGTGGCACAACCTTTGTAAATATAATAATGTATAATATCTGGGCCCAAACTAGTGTGCAATTTAAACTTTCAAATAAAATTTTGTGACAAGATTTCTTTGAAAATACAAAAAGATTTTTACTATCAACATTCTTATATAGGTGAAAAAGAATGTGCTAAAATCAACAAAAAATGAAAAATTACAAGCAGTTTCGTCTTTGTTATTATCAATTCCAGAATCTTTAATGAAAAACCAGAATTCTCTAGGATTTATAGAGAAATAATGATTAACAAACTCTTTCCTATATAAAAACCTTTCCCAATCTTCTATAATTGATAAAATTATTATAATATAGGATGATATTAGTTTTCTTATATGTTTATGATGATAAATTTTTCTTTTAATGGTTTTGTTTAAGGAGGAAGAGAACCAATATGGAAAATCATGATGATATATTTATTTAATGGGAATATACAAATAAATTTAAAAATAACATAACATCTTTACAAGAATACATATGATTCCAATCAAATTTGGAAATCTATTCACAAAAATTATCATAATTTCTTTTTTTATACATAATCTCTTTTCAGTTTATAAGTTAATTTTTGTCTAACGTATAGTATTTTAATATAAAATTCTATTGGAGGATATGTATCGATCTGAAATGCTGTAGCAGGAGAATGAATATAACCAAAGTGAGGCAAATTACGAAGAATGCAATCCAAAGTGTGTCCATGAAAATTATAAAAGAAATTATTTATTATTTCTTTTATAATTTTCATGGACACATTTTGTTTAAACTTTACTGAATTACAAAATTATAACATTCTCTTAGTTTGGACTGAGAAATAGCTTCACTAAGAAATAGTTTAGGAAGATTAAAGTCACCAGTAATGAGGATATTTTTATTATGTGTTATTAACAAATCCTCAAATGAAAATAAAATAATCTCTAGCTCATTAGCTGATACATTTCCTAATATAAATTTACTATAATGGTAAACAGAAATTTCACACCAAGTAGCTTCACAAAATGAGGATTTAAATAGAATGTGATGTATTTCTTTTTTAATGGCAATAAGTATTCCACCTCCTCTATTAGCAATTTCAACAAGTCTGTCTTAATGAAATATTCTGCACCTCTAATCAAAAAAACCATTATCAGTTATATGTTGAGAAATACCATGTTTCAGTTATAAAAATAATGTCAGTCTTCTAAACTAAAAAATATCAATTATTTAATTGAAAATTGGTAGCATTGTGGATTTTATTCATTTTTTATAATAATAAAAAAAATGACTATTTTTTTATGATTATTATTTTTTAGTTGTTTTTTTTTTTTTTTTTTGGATCAATCACTATCTCCGTATTTAATGGATATCATCCAAATTAAATATCAAAAGCAAAATACTTTTTTAAATGTTTACATTTTTAAATCCAAAAATGGCAATATGATTAAAAGGTTAGTTTAATGTGAAATATTTTTTAGTAATTCTCACCAAGTTTCACCTTTCTGGATAGTAAACATTTATGGTTTCCTTCCTTAGTTCACCCATTAGCTAAGAACAGATATCTAGTTGAGAACAGATACCTAGTTGAGAACAGATACTAATTGAATAATTAGTTAAAATGTCTATTATCCATTTGAAAGAAAAACACTAAGCTCTTATAATCTGAAAATATTTCCATGTTTTATCACATGTGGATTAAAACCCTTGGTTTAAGTGAATATCAAATCGTGTGTATGGCAGATGGAGGTATTAAATATATAAATGTGTGTGTGTAGATATATTACAGAAGGACAGTAAATATATATATATATATATATAAGCGTATATATATATATATATATATATATATATATATATACGCTTATATATATAGATTCTTGTTAAGTTATAAATCAGATTCAAGATTCTTGTTAAGTTATAATTCAATTTATGAACTTAAGCAAAAAAAATGTAATGAATATTAACAATTTTAAAAAAGTTTCCATTAAATCCCAAAGATCACTATGTTCTTTATAATACATTTCTGAGAGTTAATTACTTAGATGTTATATTTAACTGAAATCCTAAAAAGTACATTTTACAAAAATCCATCATAAATAAATAAGAGAATTTAAAGTAAGAGGAAATTTGAATGATCTGACATAGGCCTGACTTTCCTATTTCCCTAAGAGAAAAACATACAAGATTCTCTTTTTAAGGTTTAAAAAAAAAGATAAAATAACTTTAAAAAAAAAAAAGTTAACACTATAACGTATAATGCACTATAAAAATATTAAGTTAGACAAAGTTAAACACATTTCTATATTTCTCATTATAGCATTCAGGGATTTTTACTACAATTTTATCAGATTTCTGCCCAATCTAGAAGAAAGCTTATTGTTGAATTAGTAATCAATATTCACAAAAGCGCAGTACTAAAAATCGATTAATAATGAATTAAGTATACACTTTAACATTGGAAAGCAAATGAAAAATATTTATAAGAAATATTTGTAGATATGTAGTTATTTTTTTTTTTAGAATCCAAAGTGATGTTTAGAATGAGTAAAAATCACTACATCAATAAATACGTTGATCATCTATACATTTAACTTTACAAAATATAAATGCACATACAAAATGTACATATTTCAAATCTAGAAACAAAATCTATTTTCCATTTTAGAACAATGGAATTGATTAAACAGCTATACTGTCTTTAAACAGTATTATAATTATCCTAAATCAAAACTCATAAAATGTATTTTAACAAAAGGCATAGTAAAGTTCACAATATACATTTTAAAAATTAGTATCATAAAGTTCAAAATAGGTTGTTTTAAATGTAGTACCATAAAAAACAATAAATATACTTGTATTATATATAAAGCAAATGCATATATAAAACATTTAGCATTTAATAGAATTGTAGTCATTAATATGAACCATTTGATGTTCTGCCATACAAATGTCAACAACCACCTATCTCAATTGTTTCTATATTCTATTCTGGTCAATGAGTTTACTAACTACTCCTTTATATTATCTAATAAAGTTAATCAATTTCATTACTTTTCTCTATTACCAGTCACCATTTCATCCAAAATACTTATTATTAAGTAATTCTTTCCTTTCAATATATATCTCATCAAGTTTCTCTCCCTAGAACCAATCTCCCCAAGTCAATCTTCTCTTTTTAATTACTTTCACCAAAACTTCATTTGTGATTCTATATACTTGCATAATCTTCTCCATTTTTACCAATAATGACATTTCTGATGCCTTCTAATTTTCTTATGCAATATCCTCCACATATAGGACTTTATGTCTCAAATCTCTAATCAAAGCCCTACCAAATATTTTATTTTTTTAGGAAATGCTTTATTTACCGATGTTATTCTCCTTTTAACCTTATTTTCCTCATAAAATATTTAAATATATTTATCTGTTGAATTACCTGATTTTCAAGTTGCACATGTATTCACCTTGCATCTTCCATTCACAAGGTTTTGATTTTATCACATTAATCCTCATTTCATATTCTGTCTGAATATACTGAAGTATTCATTTCATACTCCACACTAAAACCATACATTCTGTGGATTTTATATATTTTATTATTTCATCACCAATATTAGTTCCTCTATTGTTGAAATATGTATTTACATCTTCTAAATAAATATTAATAAATAAATAAAAAAAAGACATACAACATTCCTATTTAATACCTCTTTCCACATTCATTTTCTCAATCTTCATATCCTTCAATTTAATATTTATTTTTTGACCTATTCTTGGGATTTGTAAGTGTTTAATACTACCTGATTTGAGTGCAATTTAACTGTGATGTTATGAAGTACCAACTTTCACACAATGAAAATAAAATATATCATTATAAATTAATTATAGATTAGAATCTTCCACCACTAGGGCAATGTAAAAAAGAAGTTTTGAGTTCCAGTATACTGATGAGATTGGTGGTAGTTTTCTAAGAGAATTTGTATCACTTATTTGGTAATAGGATAGTGATTGTTAATTTCAAATTATTATATATTTTAAATTTGATATTAAAAAGACCAATAAGTATCTTTTATTATTTATTACAAATATGCTTAACACATTTGTAAATTATATATACTAAAGTGCTAAAATATGTGATAATCTTTTTTATCAGATAATTTAAACAACAATGAAATATATAAATGTTATTAAATGTAAAATATATTTTTTATTTGCATTTTATTTATTTTTTAAATTTTATTTTTGTTGGTAGAATATTTTCTTTGGTAAACCGGTAATTTTTAATTAAAAACAAAAAATACACAATAGGAATTGATTTGATTAAGATAAAAAAATAAAGTAAAAACAAAAGCTATTTTGCAACTTTGCTTTAAAAATATGTTTTTCAGATGGTTTATCAAAAGATAAGCTTTAGAACATATAGATTTGAAATTATATAAGTGAGAATAAACTTGAGAAAAGCGCAAAAAAAGAAAGGGAGAATGCGCAAGTTGTGTGCTGAAGGTCAGTTTAAAGCTGTTCTGAGTTATGAAGCAGAAGTCATTTGGTAGTTAAAGCAGTCTTGGGAATCTAATTTTTATCCTGACATAGAAGCAATGTAGTTTTATATTTTTACACATTAATCTTAGGTCATTTATATTCATTTGGCTGCAGTAAAACATATTTGTCTGTGGTATAATCTGACTTAGAGTATATAAACTTCTATAGAAGTATATATATGAAAGTATTGATAAATATGTGCATACATGGTCTTCTGTATATTTATAAACAATAATTTAGTTTTAAAAGTTAACTTAATATCCCATTTATTATTAATAAATATATGATTTACTTAAAAAAAAAAAAAAACAAGCAATAAAGCCATTTGCTTATTTTCATTAATAAAAATATATTTCACTTGCATGGTACAACAAATTTAATAACTTAGTAATTTCACTCAACCTAAATACCTATTAATTTGAAAATTAATATGCCAACAGATTAATTTTAGTGATACATAATATGTTTATTACAACTTTAATTCTACCTATCATTCTGTTTTCATTTACGAGTGTGTGTCCCAAAATTTTACATTAATATAAAATAATAAGAAAATCATTCTTGACGTATCTATTTAGTTTATAAATTCCCGACTAAATAGTTTATTTTCGTGGATATTGGTTATAAAATATTTGCATCAATTCTTTTGATAGAGGTAATAATTTTTTTTGTATAAACTTGATTTAAAAACTAAATATCTAGTTTCTTTCATTTAAATGTCAAGATAAAAAATTTATTCATTATTTTAATTAATATATTAATATATTGATAACCAAAAAAGCAACTTATTTGCTATTGCTTTCTTATAAAATTCAACTACGATATTCATTTTACTTGTTATAAGCTATTTATACCTATTATTAAAAAATTCTTGAAGTAATATATAATATTGTATATACATGTAGGTTGTGTTGTACTAATAAATTTATATTTTATTACTAAAAGACATTGGTATTTTCTTTCTTGCTTTGGCTAATTTGATGATTTTGCTGATTAGTGAGAATCTAAGTTCAAAATAATGAAAATATGCTAAAAAAAAAATTGATAGATGTAGGTGTTTGACTAAATGCTTGCTTCAATCATTAGATATCATCGTTTTCTTGTGACACTTATAAAACTGTACTAACAATTGAAAAGTGTACACTCACACATTAACATTATACTATTTAAAGATCTTTATGGATATTACCTGTTACAAAAAAAGGGTTTGCCAGTTAATGGTATGGTTGTTTGTGATATAAATATTTTCTGTTATAAACTCATTACATGTAGCTATACACACACACACACACACACACACACACACACATATATATATATATATATATATATATATATATATATATATATATATATATATATATCAAAAAAGAACATAGCTATTTTTAACTAGAAAAAAAAACTAGCATCTTTGTTATCTAGCAGTTGTCGAGCCTGATGAATAATAGTTTTTTATTCACTGTTCTCTATGAAGACTGCTAAAAAGGCTTTTGCTCTATAGAAGGCAATTTAAAACTTTTATCTATTATACCATCTGTAATTAGATTGTAAATAGGCAGTCATATTTAGACAAAAATAATTATTGCCATGATTTGTATTTGTTTGACATTATCAAGTGATGTTTATCCTAATTATGGACCTATTGTAAATACACCAGAATATAAAATAATATTTGCAATTTATGGCAGAGACTATAAATAGCCAAAATAAGAGTCGTATATCACATGATTCTATCTCTTAAGCTTGTAAGATATAAACAATGAGGATTGCCAATTCCTCTACAAGCTTTATGATAAATGCTTAGCCAGAGCCAGCACTTAAAATATCAATCAGGAATCCCTCCTCAAACCCCTGACCATGGTTTCATGCTTTGGCACTCCTCAGAGAGGTGTCAGGGTAGGTTCGTACACTAGATCTAAAAATACCAATCCAAAGCCAGCATTTAACTAGTATTTGAACTTACCCTGACACCTCTCTGAGGAGTGCCAAAGCATGAAACCATAGTCAGGGGTTTGGGGAGAGGTTCCTGACAGAGATATTTTAAGTGCTGGCTCTGGATAAGCATTTATCATAAAGCTTGTAGAGGAATTGGCAATCCTCATTGTTTATAATATTTGCAATTCTTTCTTTTTTGTTGTTGTTATTTAAATAACATAATTGATAACTTCTTGCATTGAATTTTATATATGATTACAAAATATTACATAAGTTTGAGTGTAAATTTTGATAAGCTTGCTTAACATTTCATTTTATTGCATATTTTAATATCATAGATTTAAATAAGTAACAAGTTATATTTTCACATGTATATAAATAATATATGCATGCATATTTAGATTGTATATATTTTAAAATCACATATTTTACAATATTATTATTATTATTATTATTATTATTATTATTATTATTATTATTATTAAAACCACACACAGCTATGATTATGAAGCCATAGAGCTTTAAATAAATTTAGTAAAATAACTTCTTTAAGAGCGTTATAAGCACATAATTATTGAGATTATAAAATATAATAATCTTTTTGTTAAATAAACAAATGTATTTTTATTTTTAAGAAAAGAATGGTAAATTGTTTTACTTTATTTCAATTTTTTTTTTTTTTAAATTTAAAAAAAAAAACATTTCATTCATGACATTGGTTTGCATTTGAATGAACTCTAGTAAAGAAAAATAATAATTCTCTTTTAAATAAAAGAGACAAATTTGAGTTGCATTTTAGTTTCTGTTTCTAAGTCAATGGCATAAATGTCATGTCAATAGACAAACAATATAAACTGCCCATGATTTTAAGTTCAGACTCTTTTCTTTGTTAAGCAGTAAAAAATTTTTTTTTAAAAATGTGATATATATTTTTTAAATGTTTTATATAAATAGAACAATGGAAATCTAAGCAGTGGATAATATTTTACTTAAAAGACAATTTACTCTATCAGAGGTACATATTTAAACAACTAAAGAAAAGGAATTTGTTTAGGAGCATTCTAGAAGAAAACTTATAAAATGTTTTATAAAGTTAACCATGTGAATTAATATATATATATATTTGTTGCAAAAAAAATAATTTGCTAATGATTATAACCTAAATGAATGATGATTTGGAATTTGATAAATAACCATTTAATCATTTTAAAAGGATAAAATAGTAACTGTTACTCAATGTGAATTACAATGTGAATATTGCTATAAGCCATTAACGATTATTTGTTAAATGAATTTTGGACATTTTCAAAGAAACAAACTATTGAAAATTATTGAAAATATTGTTCTTTCATACATTTTCTTCATGTGAATTTAATAAAAAATAATTTAAAGATTGTAGAACACTTTGTATAGCATAATACTCCATTTGATAAGGCAGGTTGTTTCCTTTATTTATATAGTTATTACTTGTATTATCATTGTTGTTGCTTTAAAGGTCATTTAATGAATTACAATGAGATGGAAAATCATGGGGTTTAAACCATTAGGGACCTGAAAGAATTGTTTGTTTATCCTCAAGTAAAAAAAAATATAAAATTTAATATCAAAGACATAAGCATGATAGAAAAGATCACTCTGAAGAATCACCTCAGATAAATCATTAGAGCAACTAAAAGTATAATTAACCAATCCACCAGCATTATCAATAAGTAAAAGTAAGGATAAGAAATACTCAAAAAAATAACCATTCATCATGAATAATCAACAATCAGAATACATAATCATAAAACCAATAATGTTGGAATATTAAAAGATTCTGATCATCATCAATGTTTTGGCCACTTAGTACCATTAATGTACTGGCCACATATAAACTTAATTTCTAATAGACTAAACTAAATAAAATGTAGTGCATGGGCTTTAAAGAATATAATCTTAGTACAAACCAGGACATATCAAATGAATGCCCCCTGCACTAATATACATCCCTATTCATATAATCAGACCATTATGCACAAATCTAGCTCAAAGAATATTTATTGTGATCAAGAGAAGATGCAAATGCATAAGCTCTAAAAACCATTTAGAATTAAGTCACTGGAATAATTTAATAATTGAATATACATTTATTAACAACAATAAAAAATGAAGTTAAGGTCTCTAGAATAAGGCTATACACTTACAAGTTTCTCATTTTGATTAATATATAAAATTCAAATTATTAAATTATGATTTGCCAATAGATTTATTTAAAACCCAGTCAATACACAGACATGTGACTTGACATAAAATGAACATGTTTGAATTGATATTTAATAATAAAAATGATTAAAATTTACATATGAGTGTTAATCTGACATACATTCATATTTGCACATAGATGTGCAGTACAATTGATGACTATATTTCAATCATCATATAAAATACAATAAATGATTACACATTTAAGTTAAATGAAATAAATATTTCTTAATGGGCTTCATATAAAACCTATATATATATATATATATATATATATATCATCTACGCACATATGTGTGGTACAATAATTGATTTAAAATTGTTATAACTATAAATAAAATTCATTTTTATAATACATATTTAATAACAGCTAAAATTCATTTTGCTTTTTATAGGACAAGATTAATTATATATATATGGGTGTTTGTCAATTTACATGCATACTGCCATATACATTATATATTTTGGTAAAAAAAAAATTATTAAAAATTATTTCACAACTAATTTCATTTGGAAAACATATATAAAATTCCACACACATAGATGATATGAATCAATAAAAATAAAAATGGTATGAATTAGTCATCAAATTCTATCATAATAGTTCAGTTTCTAATTTTTTTTTTTTTTTAAAAAAGTGCTATCCTATAATAGACTCTCCCCTAACAGGTCACTGTTGATTAAAATTTATAAATGTCTTCAAAAAAATATATATCATCTACGCACATATGTGTGGTACAATAATTGATTTAAAATTGTTATAACTATAAATGAAATTCATTTTTATAATACATATTTAATAACAGCTAAAATTCATTTTGATTTTATAGGACAAGATTATATATATATATATGGTGGATGTTTGTCAATTTACACGCAATATATATATATATATATATATATATATATATATTGTGCCCTTTTGTATGGGTCACCATTTAATTTTTGTGCTAATCTATTAAAAATTTTAAATTTAAGATATATTTGAATATGTGATGTTAATTTTGCTTATGGTAATATTTCAAAAGGTTTAATTAAAGCAATCTATGAGTATTTGATATGTAAAATTGTGCTGATATTGAGAGAGACATTTTAAATGATGATGATTATAATATATGATAGGAAAAATGGCCATAATCAATACTGCATTAATAGATTTAATAAATAAATATTTAAATCTAAAGTATTTAAAAAGACAAGTTAAAATTAAATGCATATGTTTATTATTGATAAAATAATATTATAAAAGAATATAAATATTTTAATTATTGTAAGTACTTAAATAAAAGACTAATATTTGATTTTAATAATATTGGATAATTATTTTAAAATCTATTATAATATCTTATTTATTTAAAAAATATTTATTTTAAAAAATGCAATTGTTAGTTTATTTTTAGACGATGACAAGCGTTTCTTGTGTTATAAAAAAAAACAGATGTTAGTTAAATATACACACACATGCTTGGAAGTTGTTTAGTAAAGTTGCAGAACTGTTTTAAGGTCATGTTATAAAATTTATAAATAATACGTGAGTTATCACGAGATAAAATAAAGATAAATCAATGTAGAATATTAAATCTGATTTTTAAAAATATTGCTTTAAAAATATAACGTATAAAAAGACTTAGTGTATTTTAAATAATCTTATAAAAATTAAAATTATAATCAAGTCAGTAAGAATATTTTTAAAAAAAATGTTTAATAGATTTAAATAAACGATAAAGATTATTTAGAAATTTGATAATGTAATAAATATTAAATATTAAATAAGTCATTATTTATTTTATTTTTGTGTTGTTGGTAAAATATGTAAATAAGCCAGCAAGTTGATTGTTTAATCTACCAATCAAATGGGAAGTTTCTTCCGGTAAAAAAGCTCAGTTCAATTGTTAGGAGAGGACTCTGTGATTGAATTTTTAAGTTAATTGTGTTATTAAAAAATAGCTAAGTAAATTTTATAGACGCTTTTAAAAATCATTTTTCAAAATTATAAGAGTGTCTTGTAAATAATTTATAAAAGTTTTAAATGATAAGCATGCAGTATTAACTTAATTTTTTCCCTATCGGTCGTCTCTATTTAAGCTCAATTTGCAAACAAATAGTCATGGGAACATCATATATAGTGAAAATATATCGGAAACTTTACCTTAGAAATATGACAAACGCTGGATTAGTTCGGAAAATTACAAGATGGAGAAAAGTAGTATTTTGGACAGTATATAATTTTAAAAGCTAATTGTTATTGACTATTAGAAAATAGATATTTTAAAGAATAAAATACTTCTTTATGAAGAAAGTATTTTTGCAAGTTATAAACTTAAATATATATCTTAAGTAAAGATATTAGAAATAAAAGTAGTTTTATAAATACTTGCCTTGTTAAGTCTTTATGTTTAAAAGACTGAATGTTGACAATTTTAAAAGGCAAATAAATTGAAAAATGATTAGTTAAAAGTCTTAATATAATAGAAATTATTATATTGAAATAATTTAAACGCTGGTCGTTTATAGATAAAGAAGCTTATTCTTACCTGGATATTTTATTAAGAAATGCGCAAGTAATATGTGGACGTCCCAGTTAATTTAAAATAATTAAATGATAATTTTTCATAAATTATAAACTAATTCAAGAATAATAACTTTTAAATAATATTCTTTAAAGAACTGCATCCGGATCAGATAAACTATTTTAATTTTATTATATTTTTATAAAAGAACTGATTAACTTTTATTTTGGTTTTAAAAGAACGTTTTCGTTTTTTCATAAACTTTTTAAAAAACACGTGATGAACCGGAAACATGAAATGGTGTTCCAGTGAATATGTGCCTAGGATTAAAGAACTTTATGGTGAAAAGGATACATCGCTGGAGTTATGTAATATAAATTCTGTTTTATTTATCTAACATAAAATTTAAATATTATTAATATATTAAAATAAGATAGGTACATTTCTTAAAATAATAACTAAAAAATAATATAATGATTAATTGCATAAGTTTATTTTATAATTAATATAACACAGAATATTTTAAGAATGATTGTGAGTGTAAATGTGAATTATTTTATGAAGCTGTAATTCCGAAGAATATTGGAAGATGGACTGTACATTAAATCATTATTGATGGTAAAAATTGTATAATAATAATAATTTTAATGTATTTAATATGTTTTCTTTAGATCAACCGAATGATATGTTATTGTTGAATGAATGTATGAATATTTTAAAAATACACACACATTATATTGGCAGTAACAGTTTTATTTAAATATGCATAATTTGAATTTATGATATAAATATGATACAACATTACATAAGAAGCTTAGAAATAATTATATGATTCTTTCGTAAATAAATTTTGATTTTTATTTTTATTATTATTATGTTGGAGTATTAGAATTATATTTATTATTCATATAAGTAATTATTTTATTTCAAGTTAGGAAGAGATCTCAAAGTCTATATTTTATTTTTATTTTATTGGATAAATTAAGTTAAGTTTTATGTAGAAGTTTATGTTTGAATTAAAGGTTTACTGAATATAGATGACGTAGTATAAATAGTTTGGATAATTAGTATTTATTTAAAGTTGAAGGTTGTTTTTCCCGGAATTTTAAATAAGTTTTAGAGGATGTTTTGTAAATAAAAGTTTATTAAGAAGGAGTAGAATAACACATAAAATAAAGTAATAATTTCACACAGAAAAGAATCATAGAATTTATCTAATATAATGCTTTATGAATTTGAAATTGATGAATAATTTAAATATTATTATTTTAACAGTACATATATGTAATGCATATTTGATAAAACATGTAACATAAATTGCAATAAGTGAAATATAAAATTATAATCAATTCTTTGTTATTACATTACAAGGATACATTAGTTTCTATATTATGCTATTAAAGTAATGCTGATAGTAAAGTAAACACATACTAGTATATAATGAAATGAATAACAGTAATACTTAAGTGATGTAGCAATTTAATTAATAAAGTTTAATTGTTTACATATGCTACATAAATATTATTTACATAAATTTTTCTGTGTAATAATTGAAGTTCACTGATATTTATTTAAAGTCTAAGTTCTGAAAACATACTTCAATGTTATTAATACAGCATTTTAAAGGATGTATAATTACTTATTAGGAGTATGAGTTAATAACAGTGTAAACATATTGTATTATTATTTTCTTATTTTATTTTCTTTGTTTTCATAATTTTGAACTGTAAATATTGTAAATAAATTCTTAGTTGAAGTTAATGTAAATAAATTTGTTTAATTCGTTTTAAAAGTGTGTCGAGTTCATTATTTTACACCACAGCATTTGACAACAGATAATTTGAATAAACATAATATTTGCACAATGTGAATTTATTAATATTATTTTAGAAATAAATACAATATATTCCTGATTATCATTTTATGAGAATTGATTAATATTATTATATCATATTACAATGGTCATAGAGTAATTATAATGCATAATATAAGAGTACAATATTATTTATTGCCACAGATTATTAAGTTGTAAGATTTTGATCGATTCTAAAATTAAGATACTATATGAAAATAAAAGATAGACATGTTATTATTTATTTAATGATTGATGATATAACAGAAATAGATAGGATTAAGTTATACCCTAAGATTAGTATTGAGTATTATTATTATTAGAATAAGTTAGGTGTATTTAGGTTTGATATAAAATCCCTTATCATACTTATTTACATGAGTTATCATTACTTTAAGATAATTAGAAGAACCTGAGATTATTTAATTATATTTTAAAAATTAAAAGTTAAGATTTATTTATTTTATTATTATCAAAGATAATTTATTTTATTTCAAAGCCATAAGAATGCTGTAGAAGTAGTAGTAAGTTAATAAGGAGGTGACAGTATTCTTATGCCATTGAGACAATGTCTTAGAAGATATTGACTCAATGTAAATCTACTTATTGCTTTGTAACTTTACTTCACAGTCTCATGATTTTAATAAGTACTTATTTAATTAGTACATACTATAGAACTATATTGATTTTGATAATTGATAATAAATTTAATTAGAATATGATAGTATAAAAGTAAATTAAAGATAGATATGCAAATTTTAATTAAGCATTATAATTTAATTGAGCTAGTCGTATTTCAGATTATATTATACATCGAGAAGTAAGGGTACAATATATATATATATATATATATGGTGGATGTTTGTCAATTTACATGCATACTGCCATATACATTATATATTTTGGTAAAAAAAAAATTATTAAAAATTATTTCACAACTAATTTCATTTGGAAAACATATATAAAATTCCACACACATAGATGATATGAATCAATAAAAATAAAAATAGTATGAATTAGTCATCAAATTCTATCATAATAGTTCAGTTTCTAATTTATTTATTTTTTAAAAAAGTGCTATCCTATAATAGACTCTCCCCTAACAGGTCACTGTTGATTAAAATTTATAAATGTCTTCAAAAAATATATATACTCTGGCAAACTTCTTGATTTTTAATCCAAGCAAAACTATTTATGGCATTATTTTTTTATCTCTAGTCTAAAAGATTTTTGAAAATCTTTTCATTTGAAAATATCATTGTCAATGAATTAATTCTTGCCTTTTTTATTTTTGATACAATGTTATTACTTGCATCATCATCATCATCATCATCATCATCATTATTATTATTATTATTATTATTATTATTATTATTATTATTATTATTAAATATAGATTTTAAATGATTTAAAATTATTCTCTCTATATATGTATCACTATCACTGGTTGCTTTTAATCATAATGCCTTTAAATTAATCTAAAAAAATTGTAAAAATATCTTTTAAATAAATTACTTAAAGAAACTCACTTTATAAAAATCCAATGCAATGCGTCTATCTGTGGTTCCTTGCATCTAGATACATCAGCATATGTACAATCTAATTCAAGCTTTTTCTTGGTGAGTTCATCTTGGTGAGACTGGTTTATAGTCCTCATTGAGATAGGTATGGTCCAGGTAAGTTGATCTGCAGTGATCTCCCTTCTATCTAGGATTGTTCCAGGCAAGTAAACTGATAGTTTCTTTTGATGGGGACCAGTCCAGCATTGGTATAATCAGGTAACTACAGGCAAGCCAGCCATTTTCATTCATACTAGGGTTATGAATATTGGAAGTTGGATTTGACTTCCATATGGACCCATACTCTATCAAAGTGACTAGGGAGTAGCTGATGGATTTGCCTTCTTTGCACTGTTTTCTGTTCTGATCTGCTAACCAATTTACTGGTAGCTATTCTGACCAGCTACATGCTGCAAACTAACTATAATAAACTAGCCAACTCTTCTGGACAGCTCTTAGAAAATATTACTAGTCAACTCAAAAAACTAAAACCAAATTAAAATAATCTTTTTTATCAATTTTTATAGCTAGACTGCTGAGGTAACAAAAACACATTAATTAAAAACTGTTCCATCTTTCTAATACTTTCAAAAGTACTTTTAATTAAAAGCTACATTTTGGAAATTATATCAAAGATTTTTAAAATAAATAATAGAAATTTTTACAATTATCCGATCTATTATCATAATACATGCTTGTTCTTTAATTTCAAAATCAGAATTCAATAAAAAATATTTATTAGATCTTTTTAAATGTTTAATTTACAATAAAATTTTATTGTAAATTCAGAATTGTTTAACTCTTTAGTTATTTTATTCCAGGAAGTGTAGAAAAATATCTAATAAATTTTTGTCTGTGTTTATTTCTACTTTTCTTTTCAACTTTATATGTAATTGTGCACACTTGCAACTAAAATTGTTATATGCCATGTAACCCAAACGGTTACAGTATATATGTGAATAAGTGGATATAGAGATATATAATTAACCATAAAGAAGATATTAATAATTATCTCTAAATTCAAATTTACACCATTATTATTAAATCTTATTTAATAACTAGTTTCCATTTGTTTATAAATGATCAGTAAGCAAATTAAAACAGATTAGTATTTTTCTTTTATATATATATATATATTCTATTGGAGATATATATATATATATATATATATATATATATATATATATATATATATATATAGTATTCAATTATTTAAAAAAAAAAAAAAATTTTTTTTATTCTTTTATACATACAGAGATTTATATGTATAGATTTATTATTATGAATAAGCAGTTCTTTTTATGATTTATTATATAATATTTTTATTAAATAATATGTGTTAAATTTATTTAACTTTCATTTTGTTAAAATAGAGTAAATCAGAAAAGTGTGAAATAAGGCAATTAAGATTGTTAGATAAGGAGATAAAAAAAATGTACACGTGTGAAACAATGAATAGATCTGTACAAACACAAAGATGCTTTTACACTTATTCCTGATGGCTATAGATTCCAGGTTTGTTGTTATCTGTATCTTAAGATTATTTTTACAAAAGAGGTGCTTTGATGTAGATAACGATAGCGATCAATTTTAAGTCTTTATTGATTGTGACCGACGTCAAACTTGTGAAGCTTTGATTTTTTTTTAAGATAAAGATTTCCAGATGTTTTTTTTTTCTTTGGTTGAAATTCGCGATATAAATGATTAAAACAATTTTTTTAATCAGTCAGTCATAAATTTTTTTAGAGAGATGATCAGTCAGTCTTAAATTTTTTTAGAGAGATGATCAGTCAGTCTTAAATTTTTTTAGAGAGATGATCAGTCAGTCTTAAATTTTTTTAGAGAGATGATCAGTTAGTCTTAAATTTCTTTAGAGAGATGATGAGTTAGTCATTAATTTTTTTAGAGTGAGAGTCACTCAAATTATTATTATTATTTTGAGACTCAACTCAGTCGGTCCTTCCTTGTTATTATTCTTAAGCAGAAATGTAAGCTCGGATTTTTTTTTTAAAAGAGAGTGAACGCTTTAATTTTTTTTTTTTTCTCACTCTTTGAAAGTTGAAAAAAAGAGCAAATGAAATGTGCGTTTATATAAAGCAATTTCCAGCAATATTAAAGAAGAGGAGAGAAATGGAACAAGATTGAATTCATTAGAAGTTAGTAATAATTATATAAAAAAAGGATATTAACATATTTGGTTATGCATAATACAATGCCTCTGCATTGCTAAACCATTTTTTTTCTGCTTCCTGGTTAATACAGAATGAGTCAAAATCGCTGATCTATCTATGAAGTCATGTATCCAGTAATAACCAACAAAATGATAGATTTTGAAGCCAACCACACAAGCTATATGGAATGCTTTGTTTCTAGTTCCTGGCTTATTAAAAGCTCATTGCCTTCGAATGAATGGAGAAGAGGAAATAGGAGGAAAAGAAAATCTATAACAGCCATGTAGAACCAAGTTTGAAGCCATAAATCAAATTTTTGTTGATTTACCTCAATCATCTAAAGTGTCAACAGCAATTATTTTTTTAAAGGAGAGAGACAAGCAAATCCACCGGTACCTACTTATTCAAAGTACTTATAATAACTTTTTTTTAAATGGTAGAAGGAAGCCAATCAACAGTGAATAATAATGGAATTGAAGAAACAAGCAAAGTCAATTGATTCAGCATTATCTTAAAAGTATCTGCAATAACTTTCTTTTTTGTTGTTGTTGTTGTTGGTGAGCAAAGAAAAGCAGTCTGAAAATTCAAATTCAGGACATTAATAAGAAGTAAAAAGTAGACGGGTAAATATGAACTTTCTTTAACCGATTTTATTCTTTTACTTATTAAAAGTAAACCTTAATTTACTGGTCAAAGCAATTTTCTTTTTTGATACAGAAACATTAAAGACTTGTTTATCTATAGTTATTTGCAATATCTCACAACATAGCACAAACATAGTTTAAACCTTTAAACTTAAATTTTTCATTATTTTTTTTTTATTTTTTTTTATTATATATTGTAATGTTGAAATGTTTTTTTTTAATTGTTCTTCAGTTGTTAATGATAATGAGCAACCTATAGATATATGCATTTATAATGTTTTTTTATTTTTATTTTATCTTGTTGCATATTAAAAGTTAATATATGTATTTTATTTTCTTTCGCTATAAGGTTGCAAAAGAAAAAGATATTTTTATATATGTGATTTTTGGGTATACATTTTAAACATATATGTTAACATTACCGAATGCGTGAATGTGTAACTGCTTATCCAAACACATTAAAGAATAGGTTATATATGATTAGTTTAAAATGGTAAATTGAAAAGTAGGGCATTACATTTGAATGGAAATGAAATGACATATACAAGTTACACCTGAAATTTATTTTATGATATGATAAGTAAGAAAATTCTTAAATAAGCATTTATAGAATATGTATTTTTTTTTAATATTGATTTAAGTCAGCTTATTTTGAGATATCAAGAAGTGACAAACCTATATATTAAGTTTATTTGCTTATACTTATATGAATTTTTATATTAATAAGCCATTTATTTAATTGTCGATTTGACTTTAAAGAAGGAAAGAAAGAGTAGTAGTGTTAATAAAATATAATTATATATCTTAATTGGTTTCCGAGTTATTATTAAGAATATTGTGTTTTTTTTTTTTTTTTGTCTTAATTCTATCATTTTAATTCATCATCATTGCTCGCAGTTATTAAGTATTACCATTCGTATATATTGAGCAATCACTTGCAAATATTAAGCGTCCGCAAAATAATAGGTAAACTAGAATGTTGATATTTAAGTATTTAAGGATTATGCTTGAGAATAACCAAATTTTGATAATTATAGTTCAACATAGAAAGCTAAAATTGTGTTGTGTCCATGAATTTAGATCATCCTCATCAAAGATGGATATCATGTTATTAGTTAAAAATGTTTCAAATAATACTATATAAAAGTTATGATCGCCATCAATCATCATTAATAAATTATAATCATTAAATTTAATGTTTAGCGTAATGAATATATTTTAGTAAATAGGGGTTTATAGAAAATTGAATATTATGCAAAGAGATTCATGATGATCAATCATCACCATTAGTATTATTAAATCCCAGTATGAAATAGGATAATTTTAATAGATGCCTATAAGTTTATAAAGATGAATTTATTGTTGTGAGTTTATTGATAAGCCATGGCTGGTATCATCATCACTATTATAATCATTATTATGATATCACTATTATTATCATTATTATGATATTATTATCATCATCATCATTATTACCTTTATTGTGATAAATAATTTAGTTAAATGGCCATCAATATCAATAATGGTCTTCACATGCTTATTTGGAAGCCATTAATAGGATTATACATGTCTGTTCATCAATATACGCTAATGAGCTAGCAATGTCTATAAGAATCTTTGATCTATAGTATAAACTTTGGTAATATTGGGATCTTGTAATTTTATCAATATAGATAAAATGTAAGAATGTCATTTTTGTTCAATAGTCATCCAAGTCATGTGTAATAAATATGTACTGAATGAGTTTGAACTCAAGTACACTATAAATAGATACTTATCTAGATTGAAAACAATCTAGTGGCGCTCATGGGAAAACACATGTACTTAGCTAAACTGAATAAAGAGTGATATCATCCCTTTCCAACTTCATAATATTAGTTTTATAAAATATATTTTTTTATAAGTTGTCATGAATAGCACCCGTGTGTGCATATGACCATGAATGGTCTTATATATTTGGAAAGAAGGATAGGAAGGATTCTTTGTTAGAAGAACCTAGTATTGGAGATAAGCATAAGGCACTCCAGGAATATCACAGTGGGTACTTTTATTCAGTTGCTATATTTGATATTATTTTTATTAGATGACAATGGCCAGTATGTTTTATTGTTCAGATGACTGCCCCAATATATAAATAAATACCAAGAATCTTTAATGCTGATATTTTCAAGTGGCACAGTGATTCTATAATTTCTTTATCTATGCTATGATGAATTAATATAGTTACAAATTATAGTTACAAATACATATCTTTTATATTAATTTAATAATTACAAATACATATTTATATTAATTTATAAATATTGTTACAATATATATATATATGAATATATATATATATATAAAACAGATTAGTATTTTTCTTTTATATATATATATATACTCTATTGGAGATAATAAGTAAATAAATATTTTCTTTGTGGACTAAAATGTGCAATGTAGCAGCATCATATTACAGTCAAAACAAAGAGAATATTTTATAATACATTGATCCAAACTATTTTAAAAATATTAATTAATATCATGCTATTTATTTTGGAAAAAAAAGTATCCTTTATTATTAAACTTAAGTTAATAGTCTTATTTGAAAGCTAGGTATATGACATACCAACAATTATTTAAATTTTCTATGCAATCACAAACATTTAAAATTTAATTAAGAAAATATAAATTTTACTACTTTATTAGAATTTATTAATTATTTAAAGTAAACCTAATGTTTTCAGAGATGTCAATTGGTATTATTCAAACATATAGTAAAACTGTTTGATAAATTATTGATATAAACTTTATATATAATCATCAAGCTTAAATAATTTTATTCATTTTTTTATTAATGTTAATTTTAGTACTTAATAATAAAAGCTTATTTTATAAAGGAATCTCAACATAAAGTATTACTTAATATATCTATTATGTATCTTCAAATAAATTATTTCAAATTATGTTTTACAACTTGGCATCCAGTCAGATTATTATATATCTAATATATAAATGTTTTTAATGTACATTAACTTTATTCCGATATAGATTTTATCTTGCTTTGTTAGTAGAACTTAAATAAAATTTTTACTAAAATTTATATTGTCACATATTTGATATGCTTAGATTTGTGTAGCTCTATTAATTTCAACTAGCCGATTTACATTGATACTGATTTGGTGATGTATATTTTATATTGTTACAAATTTTAGCTTTACTCAATCTGTGGGGTATACAAGAGTTTGCTGATTTTATATTGTTACAGATTTTGGCACTTAAAATATGGGCATGTAAAACAGTATCTCTCTTTTGTTCATTTTATTCTGTTCCAGATTTGGCATGCCCAAGGATGTAGGGCATTAGCAAAAGAAATTCTATACTCCCTTTTTATTCTGTTATATTATATAAGCAAACAGCTTGTCAATATTTCAATATTTTAAAATAAAGAATAAAAAACAAAAATCATACTGGATGATAAAACTTAATATTGCAAAGAAACTCTCAATATGTGGAAAATGTATCTAAAAATCACAACCAGAAAAACAGATTTCAAAAATCAAGTATCTATGAGATAATTGCAAGGGAAAAAAATTTGTTATAAAAATGTGCTTGAGTTTTCAGCCTTAAAACAGATGGAAGTAATTAAACAGCAATAGGTACTAGTAAGCAAAAACAATTGTTTATTGTTGATGATTATCATTACATTAATATAATTTATTTTAGCATTTTCTGTTAACTCTTCTGACCAAATATTTACAAGTTAAAATCGATTCCTACATCTCATTACCAAAGAAATTTAAATGTTTAAAAAAAAAATTAACAATTTGATTTTAAAAACACCAAAACATTACTGTTTAATATACAATAGTCCCACAATAATCATATTTGAATCCAAACCCTGGCAAATATACTAAAATTCATAGATATCAAATCATATAATATGCATTTAACATATATATATGAATGTGAAAATACTGTAAAAATATGTTGAAAATGTGTATAACACATACATATATATAAACATATACAGGGGTGTGACCATACTGAGTATAAATTACTATATGTACTTAAATTGCAGTGTGGCTATTTGAAATGTTGCCTGAAAGTTTGCGCATTTTTAATATTGTATTCATCTGAGTAAAAAAAAATCCATATTAACACCATCAAAAAATAAGAATAATCCCAACAACTTCTATTTGTACCAGTACAAAATACTTAATATGTCATAATAAAATTAAACAGGTATTTCAAAAGACTAGTTCAGTTACATTTTGATTAAATTTGTCGGCTCAAAAAATAATATTTTTCGTGTGAAATGTCCATTATATCACATTTCATTTTGAAAGTATAAACTGTGATGTGTGCTGCAATAAGACTCAAAATAATAATGTTCTTTTTTATACCATGGATGTTTATGCTGCAAACCTACTACAAATACTGGACAAGTCAGCCTTGAAAAAAATTTAGTAATATTTTTCCTGCAGATCTCTATAAAAAATATTTAAGTGATATGCCATAATTTCAAAGCAGAGAATAATTAATTTGATAAATAGAAACTCCTGTGTAATGTTCTTATTGCTTTCTAGTTTATATAAATCACTGTTTTGGAATCTATTTTTGTAATTCACATTTCATAGCATTTTCTTGGTTTTCTTTTTAATTTGTATTTTAGAAGGATCTCTTTTTGTAACTCCCACCATTAATGAAGCCCCGTCTGCCATTGATGAAGCTTCGTTAATTTTTTTGACATTTACCATTAAAGTTTTTCTGTTTTTGTAATTCATATTTCACAGCGTTTTCTTGGGTTTTTTTAATTTGTATTTTAAAAGGATTTCTTCAATTTGGGCATTTTAATTTGTCGATTTCAGTGATTTTTGGATAGAAATTCTTCATGGGGGGGGGGATGTTTGCATTTTCACTGATTTCTGTTTTTGTAATTCAAATTTCATAGCGTTTTTCATGGTTTTTTTTCCTTTTTTAATTTGTATTTTAGAAGGATTTGTTCGATTTAGGTATTTTAATTTGTCAATTTTACCGATTTTTGGATAAAAATTCTTCAGGGGGGGAATGTTTGTGTTTGATGCACTTTCAACCATTTCTGTTTTTGTAATTCAAAATTTTATAGCATTTTTATTTGTATTTTAGAAGAATTTGTGTGATTTATTTTGCCTTAAGCATTTTATTTTGTCAATTTCAGCTATTTTTTGGATAGAAATTTATCACTTGCAGGCTTCTTGGGGGTTGTTGACGGTACTGCAGTGTCATCTAGTGGCCACACTGGGTGTAAGTCACAACTATCGAAGAAAATAATGCGTATATTATTGCAAAAACAGAAGACAAAATCTATTACAGGTTTACACTAATTAGCAAGAACAAATTATCTCAAAATGTACTGTAAATCAAAGACCTCACATAAATAATAACCAATTACTTTAAATTCAAAATATATAAAAATTCCATAAAAAAAATTAAGTTAAATTGAAAAAGGTGTTAATGAATAACCATTTTATTAAGAATATTACTACAAAAAAAATTACTAATCTATGGATAAACATACTGTATAAAAATATTTCAGTAGGTATATTTTTTTATAAAATATATATACAATTTTTTAATTGATGATCTACCATTTTGTTCTTACATTGCAAGAAAATATTTATGAATTTACAATTTACATCTTAAAATGTAAAAAAATAAGTATTATATATTATAACAGTCGGAGAGAAATGAGATTTTATTGTATCTGTCATACAGGGCGCCACCAGGCTATTTGAACCTGTAAAATTTATACAGTAGGCAGATATGTAAGTTAAGATCTCACTTTATTTTATATTTTGACTGTTAGCGCCAGTCAATAGCTTGCGGAGCAGCAGAGATAATGTATATTTTTTTATTAAAATTTTTTTTTTAAAAAAAATAAGAGAAGCCACTGCCAGTAATAACACACACAAACATTTATTAAACATATATGTAATTTAGAATTATTATTTTAGTCTAACTTTTACTTTAGCATTTAATTTATATTTTTTTAACTTTTTATTTTTGAAGTTCGCACAGATGAATTTAATATTTTATTAGTGTCGAGTATGGATAGACTACATAGATTGCATTTGAAAAGAAAATATTCTATCCCTTATTTAACTTTAGGCCAAAAGTTCACAGTCAAACTAACATCAATCCATCTGATATATCGATGTATTCAATGCAGCATGAATATGACAGCACAATACCATACTGTCAGGAATGCACATCTGAACAGCATGGTTATAAAGAAAAAATTGTCTCTTGTCCAGTATAGGAATGTTACATCTGTCTGGCGAGAAGAACAATAATAAAAATCTCCATAGGAAGGGATTGCAGTCCTTTTTGCTGACTTACAATCCCATTCCATAGGCAAAAGGGATGATCCACAGAGCAGGGAATACCGTCTGTCTCTGATGGTCAATAAGAAATAGGCTTATTTCACCCAAGTGCGGCATATAATGTGATCCTGCACACAGCAGATCTCATACTACATTTACTAATTACACTAATATATCCAATCCGTTAACCCAATTTAACTACGAAACAAATAACCTAAGATTTACCCTCCCTTAATTAAACTAATATAACTTTACAAATCTATGCAGCCATTCATGCCCGACTTAAATTTAACATTTATTAAGTTTAGTTTAACAGAAAAAAAAAATCATAATAAAAACTTAAAAGAACGAAGAAAAAAATAACTTAATGAAAATGATTTTAAAAAAATACAGCAAATAAAATTAATTATTAATAATAATTTACATTGGTCAGATAGAATTCTATTTCTAGTAATAATAAAAAGTCAGATGTCACATGACTTATTAAATACTGAAAAGGTTTTGGAATTAAAGTTCTTACTGTTTTGAAAATGTTCATTAGTTATATAGTTCTTACTGTTTTAAAAAGGTCATCTTTAACAGTTGCTTGCCATTTGGGATCCAGTGTTAATTGTCCTGATGCCCTGGGGAGACCGATATGCCATTGGTGGTTTTATTCATTCATCAAGAGGTCCTTTACTTTAGTTGCTATTTTATTTCTGGGCCCTGATAGCCTGTAGGCTGCAATATGGGAAAACGATGTCATTTCTTTTTTTTTTAAAGAAACACTGAAGGAATTGAAAGTGTGTCTTTCAATCCCTTCTCCTTCAACTCTCTCCGACTTAACACATATCACCTCTCTCTATCACATCTACTGCTTTATTCCTTTTAATTTCCAAACTTAACCTTTTATAATAAACTTTCGGATCGAATGGGCATTCCGTCATGACAATGATGATCCTTTAGTTGAGGTGTTTCCTGAGGGATTTCTTTTATTGGCTATTAGTTTCTATTGTTTTTTCTCACCTATCTGACCTTTACTTATAAATTTTGGAATGCCCAAGGGCTAGTTTACTTTTACTAATTAAAATAATCATTTCCATTTTATACAATAAAATTAATTAAATTTGTACATTCTTAAAGATATACTTTTATCTTTAAATCTTTAAGTTTTTGTTGAAACTTTAGTTTTAAAACTTTTTCCTTTTTTTTTTTTTATAAAGTTTTCTTTTAATAATTTTTCATCTGTGCAATTTTATATATATGAGTTTAAGATGAATTAATTTTCAATTTTTAAAACTTAAAAAAAAAGACGTTTTTATTTGCGAACTTTTATTTTTAATGTCTAATTTTTTTTAAAACATAATGTAACGGCATGAGTGCCTGTTACAATATATATTTTAAATTTATTTTTGATGTACTTTATATTCTATTATCAAAGTTTTTTATTTTTCTAATATCTGATGATAAAACACAGAACTTTTTTGCCACTGTTAATTTTCTTTAAAAAAGAAAAACGTATTTATTTAATTTACAGAAATGATGTGAAATTAATTAAAAATCTGATAAAGAAATATAATCTACAAATGATTGCTGAAATTTTAATAATGTAATTGATTAAATCTCTTTTTTTTTTTTGCCAATAATGTAAAGGTATATTTTTTATTCTATATTTACCATAACTGCCAATATTATCAGAAAACAAAATATAAAATCATTGATTGAACAAATAAATATTTTTAACTTATATTTACTGACTACATATTGCACAAAATCACTTTTCCTCTTTTTTCATCAAAATAATTTACAATTACAATGATTATTTTACAATTATGATTAACATCTTTTGTGCTCAAACAAAATAATGTTCATAAATATTTTCATCCATAATACTGGGTGAATACATTTTATCTAATTGAACGCATTTTAAATTTATATACTTTATTGTTGTACAGTATCAAAATATGTTTTAGAGAAACTAGCATTTTTTTTGCTTTTGCAGTCATTAATGAAAAAAATATTCTTTTCTTTGGATACGTTATAAATGAAAGAACTGATTATCTTGCAAGGATACTGAATAAAAATAAAAGAAATGCATTTAAGCATATTTTAATTTTATAATCAAAACATAATGCTGTATACTGTATAATGAATAAACAACTCTGTATGTAAGAGTTAGTGTCACCACTTTATTTCAGTTGACATAGATTTATGAAGCCACTATCCTCTAACATCATCTATCTTACAAAATGGCATCGTTTTTTTTAAAAAGTTTTGAATCATTATAGTGAATAATCAAGTGTAAATCAAAATAGTGGATACAAATTGCTGATGATTGCTGTGATTAATCCTTGCATGAAGATCCATCATTAATCAGGTTTAAAATGTACTTTCAAAAGCAATAAATTTAAGCTAGAACTTATAAATTATTTTAAAATGCTAAAAGAATTGGAAATGTTTCAAGTATGAGTGAGGTTAAGAAGGCAATGAATGCTACATTACAAATTCCTACATATTCAGAATACTAAAACAGACAATAGCTTAACAATAAATGTTGCATTGTGATAAGGAAGAAGAAAAAAATATGTAGAATTCAATAAAGCAGTACAATATAAAAATTAAACTATGAAATAATAAAGAAAGTTATAAAAAAGAATAGGGTCTCACAATACAAAACATCTTTAATTGGATAAAGAATGATAACAGCAAAATAAAAAATATAGCATGGATTCTAAAAATATCACTATGAAATATGAGGAAGATAATTAAGTAATTAAAAACTATTAACTAAGAAATAACTAAAAAAAATAAAAAATAAACCCACTCAATAACAATAATATCAATTAAAATAACATAAGTTTTAAAAGATTTAAGAAATTACTCCATACATTATGAATAAGCCTCAAATTCCATAAAAAAAATGTCATTGTAACCTCTCAGTCATTGTTCAAGAATAGTTTATAAAAACTTAATATTTTTAAATCATGTAAAGCTAAAAGATATGTGGAAAATCATTCTCAATTCCTCAAATAAATATTTGCATGGATATATAAATAAGAGCATTGATATTTTACAAGATGTCAATGTTGTCTACAAACATTTGCTCTAGGGATAAATCTGGTCATTTAATTAATTCAAATAATCTGCAGTTACGATGCATTCATATAAAGTAATGGCTGAAACAAGAATATACCATAACATAGCTGTCCAAATCATTATGATTGACAACTTGGAAAAGATAGATATAAAAGATTCTATTACATGAAAAAAATATAAATATTGATTTATCTAATATTCTAATGACAAGCTTTCAATCATTTGCTGTATAATTCTTCAAGTCATAAATCACTACCATTTCTGTGAAATAGCATTTATATCATAAACCACTGGCTTTGAAATAGCAGCTCAGTTATAAATTTTCTAATGCAAAAACTGTGTCAAATTACTTTGGTAAACACTAGTTGTTGGATATGTAACAGCGTATGTGGTGATTTGTTTTATTACATTTTGTAATAGTTGTGTAATGTCTGTTAGTTCCTCTTAGTAAATATTAATTTGTTATCAGATTTAGTTCTGAGCAGATTTCATTTTTTCATTTTTAGTTAATGTATAGTCATCAATCTTGAAAATAAATTTAGTTTAGCAATTTTAGCACACACCTAGAAATCTGATCTTTTTTAAACCCAAACTAGCCAAACACTTTTTCTTGAAGATTAAAATGATGACAATTTCCTGTCAAATACTTCTTATTACATCCTTAGAGTTTTAAGTGTATAAACATATGCATATATTAATATGGTAGCATGTATTTCCATTTCTGTACTAAGTCACATCAAAAATAAAATATTAATATGACATAGTGTTTCTATAATTTTCTCTAATCCTGGTAAATATATAAATAATACGTAAGTATAAGAAACTCTTGATATATATAAATGTGTAATAATTATATATCTACGGTCAATATATATATAACATTTATTAAATTCGTGGCTTATATTTAAATTACAGACAACATACACACAGACATGAAAAATATATGTAAACGATTTTAGGAGAAAAAATATTTTAATTTATTTTAATAGCACAATTTGCACCTTCAAAGTTTTTTCTATGATATTAACAGTATTTTTTTATTCTATAAAATAAATAATTTTAAAGCTAACGCATTAACTCTCAAATTACAATTTTTATTTATTATAATTTAGTGATCGTGTGTGTGGATATATATATAGATTTATTTTAGAAGTATATAATAAATATTATTAATTTAATAATATGTAAATAAGGATCAAACATTTGATATACATACATAGATACAGTACACATATATGCACACATACATATATACAAACTATATGTACGTAAAGTACATTATTGCCAATTAAAATGAATCTCCCTTTGAAAGCTCAATAGTACCTCTGAGTCAACAATTTTTGTTTCAAGGTTCAACAAAAGGAAAACAAAGTTGATGGCTTTTAAGCTGTACAATTGCTCTCTAATGCTTGAGCTGTAAATCTAGTCTGGCATTAGGCTCCTACTATATAGGCAAGAAATACAACTTTCATAGGACTGCCTTCCTTTTTTAGAATTTCCTTTTGCAAACGACACGAATCAATGCGGATTTCGCTGGCTATTGATCTGTAAGAAGAACACCATTCAGTTACTCACTCAGAAACTTCATAGATGTACACTCATGGAAATTATAGACTTTCCTCGTTTGGTCATGCGTTTACTCTTTGATCCCACAGCTTTCAATCTCAGAAAATCATAGATGGACTACTTTTGGTTTTGTTTATCCTATACAATCCTGACTTAGCAATCATAAAAATATATTCTTCTTAATTCCCTCTCCATAGCAAACAGGAAAACTTTGATCCTCCATATTGAAAATCATTAAGTTAGGAATTATGAAATCAATAGCCATGAAGTTACTTTTGGAATTTTCAATAAAATATAAAATCAAAACACTTTTTTTTTCTTTCTATAAATATATAAATAAAATAAAAAAAACTTCGTCTTCAAAAACTTCTTTTACAAAGATAAGCTTGGTAAACAAAATTAAGCAACAGTAAATAAATATTTTACCAAATAACAAAATTCCCTTTTTTGAATATGAATATCTGTCATGCTTATATATTTAAGTGTGTGTGTGTGTGTATCTGTGTGTGTACATAACATTTTAATATTTAACAAAAACATAATCTAAAATATTTATAATTCGTAAATAATAAAAATTACATGTGTATCTAAGAAACGTGTAATATTAATTTATTTAAAAAATGGTCATACTCAAAAACTACCTAGCCTGTTCTATCTAGTTTTTATTATCTTATGAGCTTTCTATAGCATAATATTCAAAGATATATCCACATATCATGCTTATAATCTGGTGTTTAATTATTTACAAGGGACATTTTTTTCTCGAATAATTAACCCATAACTAACCTAATTAATTATCCATTGTTATCTAAATGTATTTAGCTAGAGAGTAAAACACAGATCGAAGACTGTTCTACCCCTCATCAACTGATAAATAACAAACTTGGTGAGTATTACCTTTATCTTCAATATTCTCCTATAAAAGATTGTTCGTTAAATATTTACCCCGCAGTGAGCTATTTTATCATTTTTGAATATCAATTTATAAGTATATTGATAACAATTCATATTTTCTTTAAAAAAACAGAGATATATCTCGGTTTAATTTACCACATATGTAAATTTAAAGATTTTATAATACTATACTATAATCCTTAAGAAGGAAATCATATAAAAAAAGAATATTCAAAACAGGATATCTGTACCATCAAAAAAGAGAATACTCTTTTAATGGGTATTCTTTTTCACACTGCCCTCCATGATTTAGACCACTGGTACTATAGTGGATTCTATATTTCAAGATTCACTGCTTGCTTTTCAATTTTGTCATTTCTGGTGATTGATTATTTATTTACTTTCCACAATTAATAGAAAAAAATATCCCACTAAATAAAACTCTCTTTACTCTTTTATCTTATGATTAATAAAAAATAACAAATGTGAAAGGGACAATTTCCACTTTTTTGGCCAGGGAAATGTTGCTTCAAAAAAAATCAGTCTCTCTTGGTATATGAGTAGTGACATCATCAGATTAAAATCATAATTACCATTTTCCTATACTTATAGTAACAAATAAAAAAATTATATAATATTATAAAGCAAAAAATATATATTTTAAAATATATCGGAGATTATTTTTGCTATCTTTATACTTTAAAAATCTCTTAATATCTCAGTTAGTAATCATAACTTTAATTTTTTTTTTTTTCCAAGCATTGTTTACATTTTAAACAAGGATAATTAATTTGTCATTTGTTTGCTTTCTAAGGTAATTGAGTGATAAAACATTTTATAGATGAGATCAAACAATATTGCATTGCATTTTTATGAATTTGCTACTAATTTAGTTTATCATAATAGATGTACTCATTTTTAGTCTATGTTAATATTTTGCAAGCAGACTGTAATGGCACCAGATTGCTAAGACATGTTTAAACAGTCACACCATTAAATGTATTTCTTTTACTTATTAAGATGGAAGAGAATTAGGAATTGATAATTAAGTATGGGATTTTAAATCTTAATTAAAAGAATGGATATGATTTGTTCCTAAAAGAAACTTTGTATCTCACTTGCTTATTTGTCACAACCTCAAATACTTTGGGTATAGTTTTAATAAATATCACTAGAAAACACATAAAATTTGGTGTCAGAACAGGGACTCAAGTTTTCCATTTCCCATTAGACTCAGACATAATTAAATCTTTTTGGCTTTGGAATTTCACTCAATTAAATCATGTTGATAGTAGAACTTTTGAACTTTGGAACATTAAAATCATTAAGCATTAAGTTAAAGCAAATCTATCAACTAAAAGATATAACTAACAAACATGAACCCATGCACCCAACCAAGTAATTAAAATAAACTTCTATTAATTATAGGATAAAAAGAAAGTCAAGGCATAATAATAATGACATGTTTATGATAAGAATTTCTGAAATGGAGAGTATTTTCCAATGAGTTCTATCTCATAAAGTTAAATTGAGGGTAGTATAGATTAACACATTGTCATCACTATTTTTTTACAACGTATTATAAAATGGTAAATTTTTCCAGAAGTGATACCTCTATATGAAAATTATGAAGGGATTAAAGGAAAGTATAGAACAAAGTCAAGTGAAAATAGAGGGAACATTAAAAAGAATATAATGAATATACAGAAAAAAATTAAAATAAAATATGAAGCACGATCAAATGAGTATTAAAAAAATATGGAGAAAAAAATATGAAAAGCTGAAAGAAGTTCAAGTGAATAAAAAAAAGATAAGAAGCAGAATGTAGTGAAGATAGGATATTTAGCAATATGAAGAAGAAATGTGAACAAATAAAATGGATTTAAATAAAAATACAATGAAATCAAAAATATATAGAAACAAGGAAGTTTAAATGGCAAATTCCAAAAAAAAAATGGAAGAACACCTTAACCCAGGAATATGGTAATTGATTTGAAAGACATTTTATTTAATACTGTTACATATATCAGGTTCAGAGGTTCAAGCTTATGACTGTCTGCATATTTGTATGTGACCAAAGAGTTTAGTTATAACACATATTTCATAAAAGTGTGTAATATTCGATAATAAATTGTAAACTGAGAGATATTACAAACTCCAAAATCATGATTGATATAACGGTAAAAATAATTTCTAGATTGTAACTAAAAATAAATTTTAAAAATGAGGTATTTTATTAAATAGATATAAAATAAATTTACAATGTTTTAATTTTTTTTCTCTTAGAACATATTAATTAATAATTCATTGCAATTTTTTTGTTTACAAACTATATATTTCTCCATTTAATAATTTCTAGATTGTAACTGCAAATAAATAAAAAATAATACACTTTATTATATAAATGTAATAAAGTCAACTTTACAGTATTTTTAATTTTTTTTTAACATTTTGGTAGTAATAAAGGTATGTTTTGGATACATATAATTATTGCGACTTTTTTAACCACTACCTCTGCAGGGTAAAACAACACTCCAAAACTATGCAGGTTTAAAATTAAAAGATATTAATGAAAAAGAAAAAACTCAATTAGACACTAATGAATGAAAATTAAAGATAAATGTCATAAAGAAGGAAATATGTCACAGATCCAAAGACAGCAAAATGTCATGAAAAAGCACTAGAAAGTAGAAATGAATGATTTCGAGAATAAACAAAAGGAAATGGAGAAAATGTGAGCCAACAGTAAAGAAAGATACTGAAGATAGAGGTACAGGGGAAAAAACACTTATTTTGAAGCAAGACTCCATACTTTATGTTTGAATAAAAATTAAATTAAAAAGGAAGTCACTGTAAACAGTCAGTGTGAGCTATAGATAAACTAATACAAACCTGTCAATAAATGAAAAAGTACAGACTGAATCCACCTGTACTATCTTTAGCTCAGATCATATATAAGCATTTAATTTATTGGTGTATTACAATGCAAAATGTGAATACAATATACCCAAAGAGAAATTAATAGAAAAGAAGTTATAAATAAATCCTCGGCATATTTTTTTTTTTCATAGAGAGGGTACAGCATAAAACAATATGTTCATGTCAAGTTGGTGGTTTATTTTTTTTTTAAAAAAAATGGAAATATCCAACAGAAAATAAAAATTATGCATATTGAAGAATTAAATCCATAGCACATTTATTAGCCTTATACCATGTAACACAACTTTGGGGTGATCATTTTACAATTATATGTTTAAAGAAAAAAAAATTGATGGGTTTATCTTTGTACTGATTATGATTTGTCTCAAAATGGCAGTTCAAGTTGGATGGTTTCATGCTTTAATTTGTTAGAATTTCAAAACAAATGATGCAAAGCGGAATAGGTTCTTTTTCATCTCTAGTCCATGAGAATCCAAATTTAAGTTATTCTTTATCATACTTGTGAGTTTTCCTTGCTTTTTTCTTAACAGGATTTTTCAAAATTGTAAGTGATTCTTCGTTGTTAATTTCATTATTTTCTGTTTGTTGATTGTTACTATTATTCGGTTTAGAAGTTCCAAATTTCGATCAGTAATCAATAATCTTAAATGTTAGGGATAAAAATTATATTTTGTAAAAATAATCAAAATTAATGAGTCTTACTAAAAAACATAACAAAACTTTCCAATAGCAAAATCGCATGAAAGCTAAAAATATGCATGCATGCGCTGTAACAATTCAATGTGTATGTGAATGAGTATTGTATATAAAACGTCTGAGACATAGACTGGAGACTATATATACACAATACTAATAAATAAAAAAGTTTTTTTTATTACTTTTATATGCTTGTAATAAAAACGAGTAAACTACTTGTTGCACCAGATGCAGTCAAAATTCGGTGCTGCGTGTACCCCTATTAAATTCTTCGTGTACCCCCAAGGGTACATGTACCACACTTTGGGAAACACTGTTTTACATGAACAATTTAACCGACTGTCTATTAAAAAACTTGTATTTGAAAAAGGATTTGAGACAAATCTCATTTAAACACATGCATATATCATAAAAGTGTATTACAAATTCCTATGATTCAAATATCAAAATAGTATTGAGTTTTAAATCCAAGTTGAATCTTATCCATGCCGCTAGCTTATATTACCTAGTGATTAAATAAATCAAGGGTAGATTAGGTCAAGATTTAGGATCATTAATATTTCTATTTGCTGGTAGTGGGCAAAAACAATATAATACTCGTTATTTCTATGATTGTAGCAATAAAAATTTTGCAAGTAGAAATGTAATGCTATCACAATGCTAAGAATGTTTTTAAATATATATTTGATTTTACATATTTAAAAACAGATTGAATTAGTAGTTCATGTTTAAGAACATAGATCTCACATCTACATTAAGAATAATACTTTTGATGGTCTTGGAATCTGCATTTATATCCTCAAATTCAACCATAAAAACACAATCTCTCCATCTCTCTTTTCTCAACTTAAGTTTGACACAACCATATCCACTGATGATTATATTTTTATTACCAGTGAGTCCTAAAAAACATATAAAATTTATCTGATATTATAAATAACTTTATTTAATTTTTTTTCTTTTCTCATGTGTCAAAGCATCGGCCGGGAAGCGAACCCGCAAACCCGGGATAACCGCACTCCAATATCAATGAAAAAATAGTATAAATACTGCTAGATTTGAATCCAGACAGGAGATTCATAATATTTAAATACTAATGGTAGAGATAATCCACACTGGTCGTGACAATAATTCAATGTATAGTGAGTAGTGGAAATTTTCACGTTTCTCTCTGTTCAAACATGTTCTTTCCTTTAATCATAGCTCTGGATCCTGGTACCCATGAACTTTAATATGCTTAGAGACTGAATAATTAAATGCTACCCGTATGACTGACCAAAACTAGATCTAGTTCATCAATCCGAATGGACACTGAATCATCAAGGATCGCCATTAATTTTATAAAGGTAAAAGAACTCTAGCCCCTGCCTAATGTCTAAACTCTTAAAATCAGCCCTCCATAATTATTTCAAATAACTGTATATAATTAAAAATATAATTCTATTAGCTAGTCCTTCGACCAGAAATGTAATATTCTGGTAAATTATTTGTAATTAACTTACTACTAGCTTGTATTTAACTCTATATAACTTTCTTAAATTTCTTTCTATCATTGAGCCTCTATTAAATAAATGTAATATTTTTCTTTCATCTTCATGTGGTAATAATATTTTATAATTTTCATTATTGTGTTTTATATATTTAAATATGCCAATAACTCCTTAAATTCGCCAATTAGTCATTTTCTTTTTATTTTCTTTTTCTCCGTCTCTACTTAAAGGGGTGACTAGATTATGTTGAATTAAAACAAGTCATTTTTATCTTAGCAAACGCTTGCGAATTTGGGGAAAACAAATTAATTATTTCATAAGGTTACTGTACAAAAAAAAACAAATATGTTTTTCTAAGAAATGTTTTTTTATTTTATTTAAATAATAAGCGCTAATCCTAAAAATTTAAATGTATTATATGAAATTAAATCGGTTTATTCTCAAATTAATAACCACCATCCCATTCGTATATGTTTAAATTATGTTTTAGTATAATAATAAAGCACGTAAAAGTGAATCCTCATATTTATTTAAAGTGGTGGGAAATTTATAGATAAATTAAAGTAAGGGGGAAGGGGAGTCTCTATTCTAATGATTATGTATTTTAGTAATGAATTTAAATAATCCATTAATGTTTAGTATTTAAGTCATACTATTACGTTGGACATTCCCAATATATATAGGTTATAATTCATTCATCCTTAGTGTTAAAATATTATGTTCTTCGTTGCAATCGATGTATGCAAACAAGCCTCCATGTTCAAATACACCTATGTGTGTCTCCGTGCTTCGTTCTGCAGAATTTTCAGAAATCCAGATCCCGTATATTCATTCCAAGTCCAAGAACACATCTGGCAAATAGATTTGCTCTGGGAAATACCTGGACTATGGTTATTAATAGCCAACACTTTCGTTCTGTAAACCGAACCTGCCAAAGTAGCAGAAAGAATTTGGTCACCATTCTTTGTCCTTCAATTTGGAAGCACATTTTTCGGATCCAAGATTGAATCATCTAATTCTGCCATCATGCATACACCGCTCTCTTAAAGTTCTCGTCATAACTCAAACCTATGAATGTCCATAAACCATAATATTATGATTCTACTAAACAGATCTATTTATTATATTTATTACTTTCGTATGTGCATCTTTTTGTGATACCATTATATATATGTGTTAACAACCTATCCCACACACGTTTCTCACTCAGTAAAACTGAGATCCTTTCACCTATTAATAAAAATGTATTTTTGTAATAAAAGTTAATATTTCAATCATAAAATAATGTTTGTAAGCTAAATCGGTTAAATGCTATATTTTGTTCTTTCTGGGGGTGGATTGGTATCTCATAACGCTAAATCAATTGTTCATCGGTACATTTATCAATTATTGGCATATGAGCTAGCTGCAACAAATTTCATAAATGTCAATCAAATTATGTGTATGTTAAGAGGCCAATGATGATCAATTAAATAATAAGCCAAGTATTTAGCATATTTCTTTAAATTAATAAATCTTATATATATATATATCATAAACTTGCAGAATCATTGTTTTCTTTTATTTAAATTATGCTCGCTCTGACTAGATGATCTCCCGCTAATCCTCTCTATATAAGTAATGTGAAAAGTCACGACCTTTAAATGGATCAAACTTCTATTCTTTACTAAAATATTCAGTTAGATAATTTCAAATTTGAGACTTTTTGTGTCTCCGCTATGCAATGCCAATGGAGAGAGATAAATTAGATCAGTACCATCAGGATTGTTGCTCATAAGTTGGTAATCTGGAAAATAGGCAAATAGGGCAGAGTTCATGAGTGTTCCTGACTTATGTATCTTGAACATGATTGGACTCAAGGTACTTTTGCCTAGATGCTAGATCTTGTTATATGAACAGACAAACCCAACCAGTACAATATATACTTATATACATGTGTGTGTGCATGTGTGGTTTAAAAATATCTTTTCATATCTGGCTCGACACAGCTCAAGTTTTTGGAATAACCAGACAATAGCAGACAAAGTACAGCCAAAATGATGTGGTATAAAATAATAAAAAAGCAAACATATATATGAATTAAGCTCAAAAGTGAATTCACATTCGTGCACATAAATTCCGTATTTTAACAGACAAAACTCTCCATATAGTAGTGCCACTCAGTGCAAGCCAGAGTAATCAATGGATGCCAAAGGCTTGTGCATAAAATCCCTATCTAGTGTCCACTCATCTTGTGGCCTTTGTCAGTGAGGAGCCCTGGATCTGAGAGCACTGCACCTAGATCTTAGAATCCAGAAGCCACCTTTTATTTCTACTTAACTATAAAACTATAAGAATAAAACTGAAAACACAATAATATTTTCAATCTAAGCTCATTGGCCCATATAGTCATATAGGTCTGAACTCAGTTCAGTACCCATACATTTTAGTGTTTTTCATTCATAGCCACCACTATCCAACTAGGCAGGATTGGTATTAAATGTCTAAACATCCCATGATCACCATTTCTTATGCTTGCTTATAACTATTATTAAATAAGGCAAAACTCTCCATATAATAGTTCCACTCAGTGCAAGCCAGAATAATCAATGGATGCCAGAGAGCTTGTGCATAAAATCTCTATCTAGTGCCTACTCGTCCATTTATCCCCAGACTAGTTTTTGGTTTGTGGCCTTCATTAGTGAGGAGCCTTGAATTTGAGAACACTGCACCTAGATCTTAAGATCTAATGCAACTCTCCAGCAGCCACCTATGAGAATAAAGTTGAAAACAATATTTTCAATCTAAGCTCATTAGCTTATATAGTCATATAGGTCTGAACTCAGTTCAGTTCCCTTATATTTTGGTTGTCTTTGGTTCTTTAATAACCATAGCCACCACTATCCTAATAAGCAGGATTGGTATTAAACCACCAAACATCACATGATCATGCTTGCTCATAACTGTTATTAAAACAGGCAAAACTCTCCATACAGTAGTGCCACTCAGTACAAGCCAGAGTACTGCTGTATGGAGAGTTTTGCTTGTTTTAATAGTTATGAGCAAGCATAAGAAATAGTGATCATGTGATTCCTCATTTTACTAATAACTATATATATATATTGAACTAAATGGGATAGCAGATCGAAAAAGATTACAAAAAGCTATAGCATAATCTTTTACTCTTTAATAAAAATAGATATTGTGAAAAGCAAAATTGTACGACTTACTTATATATAAAAATATGATACAATTATTCATTATAAATTTGATTTACTCCACTGCAATTTAAGTATTGCTTCTCACTAGACCCTTAGGCAGAGAAGCATAATACCCAGAGGGTACCTGTGACCATACCAGAGCTATATATCAGATGCATAACTATGACTGTTTCAAGGCCACAGATCTTCTCAACTGCAAAATTCAACACCTATCATTCGAAGCACTTTTTGTTTCAGAGTAAACTCCAGGTGCCAGTTAATTACAAAAGCAATTAACGTACCCTGAATAACTACAAACTAATTCAGTGCCTAGGAAATCCCAATTAGCTCAATCAAAAGAATAATATAATTGCTGCTCTTATTAGTGGTATAAGTAAAGAAATGACCGACAAAATATTAATTTTCAAAGATAATTTATTTTAACTAAAAGGCTTACTAAAATTTGTAAACTAATTATAAAACTTCTTAATTAATCTAAACTATGATTTTTATACATAACCACACATATTCTTAATAAATCACACAATAGAATAGAATATAAAGCATTAAATAAATACAAAGCATTAAAACACGCACATCAATTGTTCATTTTATGCGGCTACTAAGTTCATTTATTAAGCTGACTCTGGGAGGCTTCAAAGATTGCAATGGCTACATTAACTGATATCAGAAATTGGAATAAGAACATGTTATTTATTACCCATAGGATTTTGGACTTTGTAGCTTCTTATTGTTTGTGCTTCATGCGTGTTTTAGCAACCAGTTGGATTTTAGGCTTCAGATGCAGTCCTGATGAATGCGGTTCTGGGTTACTTCTTACCCAAGGCAGTCAGACACTTTTTGGTAGCTTTAAATTATTAAATGGGCATTGCTTCTATCGGGCAGACTGAAGATGAAACCCATTGCATGCTCTAAAAACTGCTCAACACTGCATCATCTTTATTAACAAATATGTATAACAGGTGATTGACTTTAGATACATGAATGACTGACTGATGAAATTTTTGTCCCTATTTATATGACGACTTTGTTGTTAATCTTTTTAATTAGTAGCCATTGCTAATCCATTTTAAATTTATCCACAGCTTTGATTAAATTCTTAAGATGTGTTTAATTAATCTTGTTGTTTATGGATTTTCATTAGTAGCCATTGCTAATGCTGTCTTTATATAGCTTATGAGTCTATGCAATCTTTGAGGGAAATTTTTATTTATAAACTTTCATTTATTTTAATATTTAACTTTCATATTTTAATTCTTCAATGTGCACACATTTTATTTCTTTATGTTTAAAATCAACTCATTATTTACGCACACATATATTTATTTTATTTTAAATAAATGGAGTTTTGTTTTTTTTTTACTTTTAAGATTTCTTTATTTTCTTTAATAGTTTAAATGTTCTAAGTTAAATTCCCCCTCCCCCTGAATTACTCTTTAATTAATTTGTAAAACAGTACAAATGACCGTTTAATCTCCCCTCTAATTGTTTTTATTTTTATTATTATTATTTCAAACTATTAAAACTTAGACAAATGAATGACGTTTGCCTTTTGGCAATCTGTGCTTATACAAAAAAATTCTTTAAACTTTTATAAATTATTTCTTTCAAATGAGATATAAAATACTCTGCATTGATTTTATTTTAATAATTGTACATTTTTTATTTATGTTAATAATTGCAGACAACAATTTTAATGTAGCGCTGTTCATTAGCGGTATAACATATATAAAATTTGAATGTTTTTAAGGTAATCCAGTATTTACCTTGCTATGATGTAATTAGCCTGAAGGCACACAACTGTAATTATCCGATATTTGCGTCATCGGAAGAACACATGAACGTTGTCATGGCAACAAAGAGACTGACATGACTAATTCTAGAGATTTGATTTTTTGTTACCTTGCTATGACATCATAAGCCTGAAGGCATAGGCTGTAATTATCCAATCTTTGCGTCGCCGGAAGAACACATGAAACATTGTCATGGCAACAAAGATGCTGATATGACTAATTCGAGAGATTTGATTTTTTCATCCACGAGATTTTTTTCGACCCGCGAGATTTAAAAGTGGATTTCTTCCTATTTGTTGCATCGTTTTTTTTTTCAGTGCAGCAGCGTTTTTTTTCAGTGATTTCATTTTCAGTGTTTTAATAGTTCAGCAATTTTTTTACCATTTTTTAAAAAGAAATCATTACTTTCTCAACAATTGTAAGTAATTTACATGTTATTTCTTCTATGATATTAAGTGGATGTATTTTATATTTTATTAATTTTCCGGATTTTCTGAAAAAAAACTCCCATAAGAAAAGGCACGTGGTTTGAAGGCTCCAGAATATCCTTCGTAACGACTCTCCGTTTTATATATTGTTGGTCCAGAGAATTAACGTCTATCCTATTTTGTGCTGACCAGTTAAAAATGGCAGACAAGACTGTGATTGACTGGAACAACTATCTCCGCGAAGTATGTGCATGGAAGCTGTTACATAATGAAAGACGGAAAATCGGAGGCCCTAACACAATTGTGGAAATAGACGAAACTCTATGTGGAGATGTACCTACAAAGATGGTCATTTTGGTGCAATTCTACAACATATAAGCCAGTTCAGTCCACCGCAGTAATCGTTATTTGGGTAAGTACGCATTTTGTTGTGATATTCATCTTTTATTTTCCTTATAAATTACAGTAGTTTTTATTCATAGTTATTTCTACTAAAAAAAAATTCATACATTTATATAGTACTTTTAAGATGACTGAATTATGATTAATTATGATTTGTAGACTCACAGTTTTCACTTTATGATGTGTTTTTTTAAAAAAGACAAAATTATTTGAATACTTGCAGAATTATTACTTCTGGACTCGCACTTTATGACACATTTTTTTAAAGAAGACAAAATTAATATTTGTAGACTCGCAGTTATTTGTAGATTCGCAGTTTACCTTTATGATAGGTTTTTTTAAATTTATATAGTACTTTTAAGATGACATTAATTTTGTAGTGATATTTATCTTACATTTTCCTATTTTTTATTTTGCGTTTATTTATCTTACATTTTGCTATTTTCTATTTTGCGTTTTTTAAAAAAAGAAAAAATTAATATTTGTAGACTCGCAGTTTTCACTTTATGATAGGTTTTTTTAAGACGACAAAATTATTATTTGAATACTTACAGAATTATTACTTCTGGACTCGCACTTTATACATTTTTTAAAAAAGACAAAATTAATATTTGTAGACTCGCACTTTTCACTTTATGATAGGTTTTTTTAAGACGACAAAATTATTATTTGAATACTTGCAGAATTATTACTTCTGGACTCGCACTTTATATGTTTTTTAAAAAAGACAAAATTAATATTTGAAGACTCGCAGTTTTCACTTTATGATAGGTTTTTTTAAGATGACAAAATTATTATTTGAATACTTGCAGAATTATTACTTCTGGACTCGCACTTTATACGTTTTTTAAAAAAGACAAAATTAATATTTGTAGACTCGCAGTTTTCACTTTATGATAGGTTTTTTTAAGACGACAAAATTATTATTTGAATACTTGCAGAATTATTACTTCAGGACTCGCACTTTATGATACGTTTTTTAAAAAAGAAAATTTAATATTTGTAGACTCGCAGTTATTTGTAGATTCGCAGTTTTCACTTTATGATAAGTTTTTTAAAATTTATATAGTACTTTTAAGATGACTTATTAATTTTGTAGTGATATTTATCTTACATTTTCCTATTTTGCGTCCAATTTTAGTTAATTATTCATGATGCTTATATTACTTTTAACTTTTTCTTTTTTGCTGCATATCACTCTATTTTGTGTCCTATTTATTAATATTTTTTTTCAGGATTTGTGGACTCGCAGTTTTTAATTATTAATTTTGTAGTGATATTTATCTTACATTTTCATATTTTGCGTCCAATTTTAGTTAATTATTCATGAAGTATATATTACTTTTAACCTTTTTTTGCCGCATATCACTATTTTGTGTCCTATTTTTTTTTTTTTTCAGGATTTGTGGACTCGCAGTTTTTACTTATTAATTTTGTAGTGATATTTATCTTACATTTTCATATTTTGCGTCCAATTTTAGTTAATTATTCATGAAGTATATATTACTTTTAACCTTTTTTTGCCGCATATCACTATTTTGTGTCCTATTTATTAATTTTTTTTTTCAGGATTTGTGGACTCGCAGTTTTTACTTATTAATTTTGTAGTGATATTTATCTTACATTTTCATATTTTGCATCCAATTTTAGTTAATTATTCATGAAGTATATATTACTTTTAACCTTTTTTCGCCGCATATCACTATTTTGTGTCCTATTTATTAATTTCTTTTTTCAGGATTTGTGGACTCGCAGTTTTTACTTATTAATTTTGTAGTGATATTTATCTTACATTTTCATATTTTGTGTCCAATTTTAGTTAATTATTTATGATATATATATTATTTTTAATCTTTTTTTGCCTCTATTTTGTGTCCTATTTATTAATTTTACCATTTTTTTTTCAGGATGGACGCCGCCGACATTATTCTGTACCACGTGCCTTTTTCTCCGTTTTGACCTCATGACCCTGTACCACGTGCCTTTCCCCCGCTCTTCGTTTCTATGACGACATTACCCTGAGGGCATCCTATTCTAATCTAGCGATCTTTGACGTAACGTCACCACGTGATATGCTGAAAAATTTTAGCGATTACATTTGTCCGCAAATCACTAGGTGACATCTTAAAAATCGGGTGGTTAGAGTAGTATGCCTTCAGGCTAATGACATCATAGCAAGGTAAATACTGGACTACCGTTTTTAATTTTAAAAATATAAATTGTATTCTTTTTATAAAAGTTATCCTATAATGAAATTAATTTATTAAATTATTCCTTTTCACTGATAAAATCAAAAATTCCAATACTTTTTTTTAAGCTTTTATATTATCTTTTCATATGGATTCTCCTTAATCTATTTTATAAATAATATTTTGATTGCCAATATATTAATATTTGTAATTTTGGAAATATTTAATTCTATAAAATATACTAACTTTTCTATATTTACTTTGTTCATAGAATAGTTTAGATGGCAATATTAATTCAAAAGTATTGTGAATGGTGGATTATCACATTTAGAATATTTGTTTTTTTATGCATATTTTTTATTATATGATTCTAAAATCCAACTTTTGTTTTCTAATATCATGTTATATCTATTCCAGAATTTTGTTCATGAATATATATTTTGATGTTTATATTTACTATCTAACATGATTTGGATATAGTTCTACGAATAACAAATTTTTATTATGTGATCTTTTACAAGGAAATATTCCGATGTTTAATAACTTAACACATATAATATTCAAATTCTTCAATTATTTATTTAAATTTTCTTCATTTGTTTGACTGTTACCATTATAATCAAAGTAATTGAAGAAAACTGAATTTATCAATAATCCTACCTAGATAAATCCACAAAATCTCTGGTTCCTTTATACTTATACACTTATTATATAATGCTTGCATAGAGAGAACTAACTTTATAAATCAAATTTGAAGATCATGTAAACAGAAAACATTGTGAGAAATATTTTATAAATTTTTTTATTCCTCATTCATTATTATGACTACATTGATTATTATATCTAGATTGTGTTATAACATGAAAACATGTAATAAATTACCTGTTGGATATTTTGAAAGTTCAACAAATCATAAAGCAATTAAAATATAAGCAATACCTTATAAAACTGAAGTGGATTATAAATTATGCATTTTCAGAATCTCATTGGAATTAGTTATTTAAAAATAATAAACAAGCATATAAAAAGAAATTTTTTTTTTAGATCACTTTTTTTTACTACAACACTTTTTTATAATCTTAAAAAAAAACATGTAGTGACAAATGATAATTAAAAGCAGTATAAAACTTAAGCATTGATTATATGTAAACAACAACCATTAGTTAGTTACAAATCTCTAAAAATATTAGCAAACTTTTAAAAAAATTCTTTTACAAATTTACAATTCGTGGAATTTTTTAAATCCAATTCACGTTTGATAAGCACTTCACTAACTTTACATAATTGTTTTCATATAGTACTTTGAAAATTTTTGTGGACTTACCGGTTTGAGATCTCTATGAGCATAGCCAAGTTCGTGAATATAAGCAACAGCAGCAATAATTTGTCTGAAAAAAAACCTGGATTCTCTTTCAGTTAATCGATCTCTAGATACAATATAATCAAACAATTCTCCTCCTGGACAATACTAAAAAATATAAATAAAAAAAATTATATTAAATCAATTGAAAAATAAATAAACAATGTGTTAATATATATTTTTAAGAGAAGCAACCCATACAAAAGAATATGTTAGTTTTATTTCTTGCAAATAGAAATGTAATGGTTTTAGGTTCAATTACAAACAAACATCTTTTAGCAATTACACATGTTAATTTTTCATATTTTTAACATATTAATTATATAATAAAGTTGTTGTTTGTTTTTCTCAGTCAGGTTAGAACAAAAGTTGAAATGTTCATCATTTGTTATAATGTATTTGTTATATTGTATATCTTATAAAATGTAAAAACTAATAAGAATAAAAATGAGATGATTTTTTTATTAATCATTTTTAAAATAATTCATAAAAAATCAATAAAACAAAATAGCTCAAAACATTCACATATGTATTTAAATTTATGTGAGTCAGGATACTATTATAAATTTTTTAGAAGTGATTTAAACATTCATTTACCTTATTTTAATCTTATAGACTAGCATAAAACAGGAAAACAAATTAGTAAAATAATTTTTGAAATCAAAAGATTTTATTGTAAACAAATTCATTATTTATTTTATGAAATTAGTGCCAGAAAGTCTTTGTTATGCAATCTGTTAATTATCATTTAAAAATAAAAAATATTACAAAATTAAAAACCATAAATGTAAAAATACGATAAGATCTACAGCTGTTAATAAACTGTACAACAGACAAAATTAAGATTTTTTTCAATAAACGCAAATCTTACAATGAAAACATCTTTGTCATGTTTTGTAAGCCCTGAGCAATTAACTTAGTTGATATAATTGTTTGATAATATTATGTAACTATATATTTTTTAATTATTCTGCAGTATATATATATAATAATTTTAATAACAAACCAAAAAACAAAGTTAGAAAGCTAATTGAACATGATGAAAAAAGTTCCAAATGAAAAAGTTGTAAAACTGTTAATGAATACAAATATTGCTACGAATGATGTCATTGTCTAACAGATTGCATGAGCAAAATATTTCAGAACTTTGAAAAACAGAATTAGAAAGCTGATAAACCACTGCCAAAAACGACATAATTTCCATATGAAAAGTGAAAATAAAGTGATTGTATTAATTTATGTTTATTTATGCTTCAAAATTTTAACTTTAATTTTCACAATGAGTTAAAAAGATTAGAATGTACCACCAAAAACATAATTTCCCAGCATGAAAGAAGAAAGTAAAATGCTTTTTGCTAATATAAATTTGTTGATGCATTTAAATGTCAGATTTTAGTTTTGTCTATGTTAAATTAAGAAAAAGAATTCCAAGTAACAAAATAGAAATGAAATAGTTTTTTATTAGTATGTTTGTTTATACTTTTAAAATTGGCTTTAGTAGTCAATATAAGTCAAAAAATTAAGAATTAGAATGCAATATCAAGGGGAAAAATAATTGGAAAAAAAAAGCAAAAATTCTAAATATGATGATTAAATGAACTATCAGTATAATTTTTATTAGTTTCAACAGTTACTAGAAAGTAGATAAAAGTGGAAATTCTTAATATGATATGGTTAAATCAAAAATCTGTTCAATGAATTTTTGACAGATAACTTAGCTGCTGACTATAAGCTTATAATGGATTATTCCTCAATATAAGAATTTCAACAAGTTATACTAAATAAATGATAAAAAAAATGACCTCTAAAATAAATTATTTTTGCTATAGTATAACCCTACTGTACATATAAAAATGTTTTAAATACTGTATTATACATAAATTAGCAAAACATTTTTAATGTTTGCAACTGAAAAGATTTTATTATTTAACTTATAGATAGAATTGTGTGTGCTTTCAATACACAATCTTAAGAGCACTCATCTTAGCTCATTTATTACGAATACAAATGAAAAGGAACATCACATTAAACATGTAAATTTAAAAAACTTAATTTTAAAATTAAAATTGAATTTTTAAAAGTAAATTATAAAAAACACAAATAAACCCAAATAAAAATCATAACAAATCATATAGCAATAAATTAGCAATACATACTGAGAAATTTTTCTTATTTTGAAATTATTCTTTCTTAAAGCTATGTTAATTAGTTAGTGTACCTGTCCAATTTGTATATTCATTCAACAAGACTTAGAATCTGAGCAAAAGTACTTCAAATCCAATCATGCCCGAGATACAGGTCAGGAGCAATCATGAATTTTAACCTATTTGCCCATTCCAAAATCTATAACAACATGAACATCTTTGGTGATACCGAAGAATTTAATTCATTCGATATCAGGAGACACAGTGGAGAAACATGATATCTTACAGCTAAATATGACTAATTAACAAAATTATGAATGAAAAGCTGAATATAAATGATAGTATAATATTTATAGATACATAGATTAAGGAATGATGAGACGAAGTTGATTGGTGAATGGCTAATACTATAACACAGGAACGAATAAATTATAATAAAAGGGTGTCTACATTTGATAAGCAGGAAATCAGATAATCCAGACATAATGAATTCTTAGAATAACAAATTATCATAAACAGATATTAAGACTAAATTGAATAATGATTCAAACACTTGAATAAATTGAGATATAAGCTTTAATAAATGCATGATAACCTAGTCATTTGTATATTATCATAGGTTTCATGCTAAGTAATCTTAGGTTTTCATATTAATAGGGTTACATAATTTAATATTTGTACAATACATGATGTTGCCATGTCATTTTAAAAAAATGTGAACGGAGAACCAAACTCATGATAATTGATTGGTGTGTGTGTGTATATATATATATATATATTGTATAATCAATACAGTGCAGTTTAATATGCCAATAATAATTAGATATCACTTTCTCATAAGCAATTTAACAATATTAATGTCATTTTAGAATTAATGAATATATAACAAATGACCATCATGAAATATATATATATATAAAGAATGAGAACCTTTTATCATTTATAATTATTATTGAATTAATATATATGATAATAATACTACAGTTGGTGCATAATTTCTACTGTTGGGTAAGTATGATTGATGAAAGATAATAATATAGGTTACCATAAAAATGGGACATGAATACACAATTATTTGCATATTTAACTTAACAAGATTTTATTTATCTATAAATTCAATCGAGTTTAACAATCTAAATAATATAGGGAGACTTACAAACGCATCTGAGGATTGTTCATCTGAAAAGGCAGACAGCTTAATGTAAGCTTTACTCACAACATTCCAATAAAATTAATATTAATAAGTAAAGAATGGGCTACTATCATCACAGTATTATGATTTACAGATATTGAATGGGCATAAATATTGTAACAGTATGTATATACACATGTTGCGCAAGTGTGTGTGTGTATATACGAGTTACATAATTCACTTGTTTTTATTATAAAAAATATATAAAATTTAAAACAATCATAATTTAATAGATTGAAAGGCTAGAAGTTAAAATAGAGGGAAAATTTAGAGATAAATTAAGAATTAATTAATAATTTTAACTTGTCTTTCTTCTATATACTTTTATATTGAGATATTATTTTATATAGTGCTATGTTTTTATACCATAATAGTGATATTAGCGATTAAGCCAATGCACATGCGCTTTAAAGATAAATTATAAATGAATACTCTCACTTTTCCTGACACAAGAATAGTATTTTAGAAAGGATGGAATGAATCACCCGTCCTTTCGACCCAAACATTTATGTATGGGAAAATCTTAAGCATATGGAAATGAGAGCATGAATGTATAATCTATCAAAAATACTCTTTAAAAAAAAGATATCTTTAATTAAAAAAATAAAGTCTTGTGATTAAATAAAATAGTTTATACAAAACTGATCAGGCTCTGGAGATTAAGATTCCAGATTTAGTTAAGCAATATCTCTCTAATTCCAACCTCTGTAACTAAAATTAAAAAATGTAAATTTTAATCCAAATTCTTTTGAAATAAAATGTATTGATAACGCAGTTGAAACTCGAGCAAGGGTGGAGTCTGAGTAGTATAAAGGCACACATCCTCTATTGTCTTTAGTTTCTAATGAGTTTTAGAAAGTTTTTGAGAGTTATTAAATTATTATTCTGTTGAAGTATTAAAGAAAATGATTGGCTAGTATCGAATGCTGGTGTTCGGCCGTTTCCTTCGCTCATCTCCCGTGTGCCATTAGCAAAAATGCCGTGATAAAATACTCTAACTCACCTTCTGCCAATGTTTCAACCCACCCTACCAAATGAAGTAAACCAGACACACCAAGAACAAGTAACCAAGGAACTGCATTTAAGTTAGAAATACTGAGGAAGAAAACTAACCAGATCCGAGAAAAAGGGGTGATCACCCACATACAAAGAAAAATCAGGAACTGTGTAAACCCATATATAAAAACCAATAACTGTGTAAAATGCTATGAAGCCAAGAAAAACTGTTTGAACCACAAATAAACCCCAGAACTGTGTATAAATCCTAGGTAACTATTAATTGACGTCATTATAAAAACTGAAATTTTACCTGAAATAGAATTCATTACTATATGCATATATACTTATTGAGTGTATATTATCCATTATATGTTTTATATTTTATTAGTTTTATTATTATCATTACATTTATAACTTATCTTCTTTTAATAAATTTATTTGAATTATTAATGTTGTTTTGTCTCGCTCTCCATTCATAAGTAAATGTGTAGCCGGTCTCATATTAAGAACTAGCCATGGGTCAAGCGCTTGAACTGTGTTAATGACATTTCATGGGTTACAATATAAGTAATTGAATGGCGCCCTGGGTTTAAATCCATTATAAGTATCCCCATGAGATGTTTCATACTTCATGCAGCTAGGGAGGTACTTCAATCTGGAAAGGTGGTTGTCGGTTTAATATTTTATTAAATCACAGACTGACCAAGGGTATGATTGATATGTAATTATTTGTCATATTTACTCCCCTGCTTGGGTAACGGTTCCCTTTAAAAATAATATTGAAAAATCATAGAGTTTTGTAAAAAAAAAAAATAATAGAAATTTAAGAAAGTTTAAAAAGTTCTAAAAGTTTAAGGAGCGGTAATTCCCGTTACAGTATAAAATAGTAATACGTTGCATTGCTAACATGAATGGCATCAGTAGAAAAGTTTGGTCCACTTGGAACTGAGAGGATACTTTGTCATATAGTAGAGAAATAAAAGAGTACGTCTGCACTTTTGGGTGGAGCAGTACCTCAAGACATGGTATGTAGAAAGTGTGATGGGTCAGATTTTCAGGGTCATCCTATGCAGAATATTCACTACATTAACTTAAAAGTGTTCTGGGCAGGAGAGAACATACCCCATGGTTGGAACAAGTAAGACGAAATGGGTCTGTAATTCCCAATGATCCCAAAAGGACAAAGCAAAATATAATATTTAATACTGCTGGCAAATGTTAGCAATGCTAAAGTAAGTTAATCTGGTCCCTAACAACCTTGATATGTCAATTAAAGCCCTAAAAAAATTTAACATCAAGCATAATGTTATGACTAAATATTAAACCATCTATGACCTTAAATAACAGTTAGAATGTCAAACATAGGAGAGGAGTATATTATCCCCTCATTTAAACGAATCTCACATATGTTTTAAATATGCAATATAAATATAACATGAAATGTAAGGCTCAACTGGCGTTACAAGTAAATAGTTAACCCATTAGCCCAAGAAGTGAAGGTCATTGAGATTACATTCAAAATATAGCAAAATGTGATTTAATCAATAGCGTTTGGCAATTAATGAGAAATTGTTATTACTAATAGAAGGAGGGCAATGTTAGTAACAATCTGCCATAAAAAAACATATATAAAGTTATCGCGAGCATATGTTTAAAAAGAAAACTTATAAATATTAATTAAACCTCCCATTAATAGTGGGATTGAATATAATAATAATTAAGATTCATGAGGTTCGGTCTAATTGGCATATTTACTCAAATCCAGATCAAAGTACATAAAACATAACACAATATTAATTTATTAAATTTGCCGCACTAAAATAAAGAAATATATATAGAGCGTGAAACAAAGGAAAAGAAATTACAGATTTATATTTTTATAGAGTCATAAAGAGTAGTTAAATAAGAACTTAAAATATAATAAATATAACTGGCACTACATCCCAGTGTTTGGTCGAGAGAGAATTACATTTATGAAGATTAAATAAAGTATATATAATTGAAATAGAAGTGTGCAAGTTCTTTAAAACAGTATTGAAATGGTTACCTTCCAATAAGGTGTAGACTTACCAGCCAGACAGATTAACATTCTGGTGAAACAGTTTATATTAAAGCACAGGTAGTAATACTTATTTCATTGGGTGGCAGGTAGCATCTTCTCCATAAAATCACAATATACATTTAATTAGGCAATCCATCGGTTTTATATAGCAAGAATGACATTATTGCTTGGCGACAATCTTTGGAAGATAAGGGGAAAAAAGAATTTTGTCCCACTACTCCAGCACTATATTATTGAAGTTTTGAGTGATGTGGATTCTGTTAGCACATGAGCATAAAATACCTTCTCTCCTTTTTTTCTTCTGTCAAATTGAGCTATATTTAAACGGTTCCATTATCACAAAAATGATTTTAAAGAATTATCCGAGGCAATATAGATACCAAGTTACCTCATGTGATATCAACCAGCATGAAGTATGCCTTTGACTTTAAACATAGTAGAAGATGTAACTAAATGATAAGTTCCAGAAGGTATTGTTCAAATCTATTTCCAGTTTAGAACTAGACTCGAATAGATATAATTCTAATTAAATTATTAGACTGGCCAAAATTAATTACATGAGTGACTTTTTAATTAAACTAATGTGTCACTCTTTTGTTCACTAAATTTAAGTTATGCTAATTACCTTCCAGATCTTTCTCAAGTATTACATCAGCTTCTATAACTATTTCATATGAACTAATGCTAAAAAAAAATAAAACAAATGTAATAATAATGTTTTATAATATTATAGGCATCCATCATACATAGACACACATACACAACTACTTATGATTATGGAATAAAATATGCCCAGTATTTAAACTATAATTAACATTATAAATCACTACAGATAATAATTTAAAATTATCAAGGCGGATGGGAATAGTTACATGTATGAGGGTGCTTACACCCTCTGATAATCCAAGCTTGTGGAAGGATGGGTTCGAACCTCATCTTATGGTTAATCATGTCATCAGATAGTGCAAAGCAAAAATATGTATCACAGACTTACCACTTCATTACCTAACACTTTTTTCTGGTTCATAATAAAAAACTAAAATCAAACTTTTAATAGCATAAACAAACTTATTCTAATAAAAATATAAATTGTTGCAGGTCATTGAGTTAAACATTAAATATTCTTAACTTTTTCACTTGAATTTTTTTTTCTTAATGTGACATTAATTAGATTTTTTAAATTATTGAAGTGGTATTTTCTGCCACCTCATCAGTAAATATATATTCAATTTTGAGTTAGTTTTAAAGTAGTTTTATTAAAAATATATAACACTATTTTAATCTTTTAAATTTGTATTAAAAGATTTTCTTTCTTATCACAACGAAATCAAAATTTCTTCATTTTAATTCTTTATCTAAAAAATCAAGAGAAAAATAGATCTTGAGGTTTTGCTAAAGTTGTGTGTTTTAAATTGTAATTCTTGGAAGAACATGGGTTAAGGGATGGGGATAAAAATTAGTTTGTGCAATTAATTATATTGTTGAAACTCCAGATACTAAAAATATTTGTAATTAAATATATCACCGGATTCAATATATAATGCTAATTAAACAAGAATTTCCCCACTGATTAAAAAAAAAAGTAAATGACCAAAAAATGACAAAATTTGGAAGTGTAAAAATGTGTCTAAAAATAAACAAGTAAGTGTGAAACCTGTTATCAACAAATCGTATAAATTGTGGAGTTTTCTTTTGTTAAGGCAGTTGAGATCATTTTTGTAAAAAAATGTTATAAATCCAGAACTGTTGCTAAAAAACATTAAGCAGCGCCAAGAAATTGTTGTCCGGGTAGAGGACATCAGAACTTTCCCCTTGGAGAATTATGTCTCCTATCACTACCTGAACCTACCTGTGTGGACGTCAATCAAAGAAAATAAGGATGTGCAGAGCTAGCCAAGGAAATCAAAAGAAAACCAATGGAGCGATAGAGGATTTACACCAGTCATCTCAAAAAAACTCATATTATGAACTTTTCTTGAAGAATTTTTCTTTAAATGTTGGTGAAATAGAAATATAGATTCCATTAATGGTATTAAATGTAGCAACAATAGAGTGCAGGATTATAAATAGGGATTTTATTGTACTATTTTAACTTAATTAAAATAGAGGGGTAACGCTAATAGATTATTTAAATATTTTTTATGCATTTTGTTATAATTCAATGTATGAATCAGATTAGATTCCTTGAAAAAATGTTAACTGATTGATCATTAAAGGCAAATGGAAAGGTTATACAAGAACCTTATGTCAGAACTTGGTATATGCAAAAAGAATGCTACAATGGCTGTAAGCAAACAATGAACACTTACGCCATCACGTAAGGTTAGAATTTAATTATGTAACATACAGGGTTGATGGTTTAAATTAGTACTTAATAAAGGCTCATTATTAACTGTAAATTGACTAAGGTATACCTATTTGGACAGATCCCCAAAATAAATCTGGGTCCTGTCATTCATAGAAGTTGTGCATTGCATGTTATTCGGGAAAGCTATAAAACATTAATAATGAATAGTTCTAAATTGAAATGAAGGGAATTAAAATTAAGCTTCTATTTTGTTTTAAAACAGAGAATGAATCAGTCTTGAATGCTTTCAAAAGGGGATTTGATAAGTATTTTGAATGAAAGAAATATAAAATAAAATTATAAAGCAATATATGAGTATCTTTTGTTTTAATTTAGTTTACTAGTTTAGTATCCATTTGGTACAAATGAAGTCTGAAAAAAAAATAGTGATTAATGTATGTAAATAAATAATCACTATGATTGCTGAATGTTCTTCACAATCTGGTGCTAGGCTATATGCCTAATGGTGCCCTCATCTGGCTACCATATTTTTATAAAACCAATTTTAACTAGTCAATATTAAAAGAATTGTTGTAAATTATTATCTAATCAAGAAAAATTGTTTTACTGAAAATTATTAAGCCAGCCAATAAATTAAATAATTAATGCTATGATTAAAAAAAGATTAATCAATTAGAAAAGACTGATTAATGTGAGGGATTGCCCAAGACAATGGCTAATCAAGGGAATATAAGCTAGTAAATTTTTATTAATTCGGTTTTATTTTTGAAGTTATTCAACATAATTATTGAAGCTATTCTACTACTGTAATTTTGCTGGTGTATTTCAGTTTTGCAGTGTTTACCATCATGGCCTTCTAGCAATGCTTAGGAATCATACCCCATGCCCTGCTAGACTTAAAGAAAAAGTATTCATTTGGTTTTTGCCATATTTCTCTATAAACTGTCAATAGCCTGAGATATGATCAACCTTAACCTGCCATTGCTGAGATATCACCTGTCATTCATCCAACACTATACCTGGACAATCAAATGAAGATAGATGCTGCTCCAAAAAAAACTACATGCCACTAAAAAAACTGGAAACCAACAAAAGAACACTCATTGTTCATCAACTCTAGGCACTGTCAAAAAGGCAGGGATGATCACCTCATGAAAAATCAAAATCTAGATAAACTGAAATATGAAAGACAAGATTTATATTTTCCTTATAAACTTTGCTAAAAGTAAAAAATGTGTCAACTATTACTTACTAATTACAGATGAAATTAATCATACTAAAATAACTTTGTAATTAGTTCAATTTTAGTTTATTTTATTATTTTCACGTGTGATATAATTTGTGTTAATTATGTAAATAAATGTTATTTTAACTGTTAAGTTGGCCTGAATTCTCTTCTCTCCAAGTCTTACCATATGAAATTTAGTTAAGACAAATTTTAATTATATGGTTTTGTTTTTGAAGCATTCAATATCTGATAGTCTAAATACATTTAAAATCTCTTGTGGATATTACAGTTGATTCTCTAGATGGTGCATAGGTGTTATAACTAGTATAAGTAAAAAAAATTCACAGGAGAGGTATTTTGCTTCTAACAGTCATAAAGTGGATATAATAGTCTTGAAAGGTGGTTGCAGCCTGAGTATTTGTAGACAATATCAAGTCTGAGCATTAGTATAAATATAAAAAGTATTGATTATATTTTCCCAACTTCTTGTACAATGATTTGGAGATAAAATTATTTTTTAGAAAAAATAAACAAAAGTGAGGTTTCACTATAATATGTATGGGTTCATATTTAAAGAAGAATAGAAAATCAAAGTATCATTTTTTATAAATAGGATTGGGCTTTTCACTGGAGTTTGTTTAGCTGCCCTTTAGTAATGGTGAAGGATGGAGAGTTTTGTCATGAAAACTTCTATTTCAACACTATACCAACCAACTTTTAAGTTTTGTTTCCAGTAGTTTATCATGGGCAGTTAACATAGTCCTAGCATGAATACCAGCTTCTAAGTCTTAGAGGAAATGAGCAAGAGATATCAGTCTCTAAGTCTCAATGAAGCATATCTTTGCAAACATTTTTGCATTATTTCTGTTTTGGATTGTATGTATTGTGTAATGTCTAAATTGAAATAGATTTTTTGGTGTTCATGCTGCATTGAGTACTTATAGTCTAGTGGCTGGATACTGTTTTCTAAAATAAATAATAAAAACAATGTACCTATGCCTTATAATTAATCTGCCTTTATCAATTTTATAAAACTAAAACGTTCAGAAATTTTAATTAGCTAATTGTTTTTCAGAATTTTCTAGAATCTAAGCTAACCCTTTCTACACATACACACATGTGCCTTTAGTAAATTTTATTTGAATAAAATAAAATTTAATTCTTATTGATCTTTAATAAACTTTCAATAAAAGTTTAAATTGCCCTATAACAGGGTTTAAAAAGATTTAAATATAAATTAACATGAAGCATATATATATATATATATATATATGGAGAGATACACTATATATATATATATATATATATATATATAGTGTATCCCTCCAACCAAAGGACAAAAAAAAAAAATTAAAAAAATGTTTTTGCTTATCCAAGTAGTCAATCAGCCTAAAGCAGGTTAAAATAACATTTGTATACAAAAACTATATTAGTAAATGATTATGTAATTTAAAAAACTGTTATAAAATATACAAGAGATACAATAATTTTTTGAGAAAAAAACTGATGAAGGAAAAGATTGAGGGTTCTTTTGGTCCTTCTTAAATCCGGTGGTCAACCTGTTGGTCTAACTTGTATTTTTGCCCAATTCCAGATTAGAAAGTATAAGCTTTGCAGTGCCGCTGGGTTCACTTTTGACAGTCATATTACATTGTCAGGTGGCTCTTTTACATAATATCAATGCTGATGGTAGTGTAAGATCTTGGTAAGTCAGTTTTAATCTAGCAGTTTTTAGTAGAATGGTACCTTTGTGGCTTGCTTTTTCCTTAAAGTTCCCTTTCTTAGAGACTAATGCAGCTGAAGAAAAACATAAATGAAGATACTTTCTACATTTCTCAATTGGCCATTGTACATTAGAATTGTAAGATATAATCTCAGCATGTGTTTAATCCCAGAATACTTCCTTTCCAGGTGAGTAATGGAAATTTTGTGATTATAGTGGCATTTAATGATAATATGGGGTAACTTTTCCACATATTTATTCCATTTTTCTTTAACAATATTAAAAAAGATTATATAGTCAACCTTGGCTTTAGAGAAATCTAGAAGGTGATAATTATTTTGATACATATTTATTGTGTTATTGATAATATCATAAAAATTGGTGGCAATACTCTCAAGCCTGGTTATGACATAAAACAACCCCCTGTTTTAAGTAAGCATAAACCTTATGATAATAGGCATTGTATGCATGAATGAAATGTTCCATATTCAGTTCTATTTTTTTCTTGGACATCTATCTTAATCTCATTGAATGTCATCTTTTATTTTTGTATAATCATATTTGTGACAATTATTTTGTACTAGGTATGTACTATCTTCTTTTTCTATTTCTTTAGAAGTTTCTCTTTTAATTTCTTGGATCTCTTCTGCAATATCTTTCTGTGTTACTTTCAGTTCAGCAATCTCCCTTTCATTTTCTCCATGGTTCTCTTGGACTTTTTTTCTTATTTGCCTCCATATCTGTTCTTGGTTCTGGGTTATGTTTTTTATTATTTCTATGAACATTTAGTTCATTTTTCCAAAATGTGATCATATTCGAGGTTCATTTTTACTATTATTGCTTTCGACTCCTCTCTAGTTTCTCTCATCATTTAGTCAGATTTTAGTTGTCTTTGCTCTGACTTCTTCCTCATTTTGATCATCCTATGAACCAACATGCTTTGCTCTGAATTTTCTTTTTTCCTTATCATGGTCTTGAGTATAACTGATCTTATGGGCCTCTATGTAATTTCTGGGATCTGTGCATCAAATGACTCATTTTCTGGTTTAAGATGTTATAATTCTCAATTGTTTTTCATCATGTAAAATTTATCACACACAAAAAAATATTTTTCTTTATGTTTCATTATATTGGTCAGCTCCCTCCATCCATACTCTGAGTGAATATTTGTTGTTTAAATCCCAATATGGTCATATGTTGTCTGTGGAGTCCTACACTACTAGTCTGCCTATATCCATTTATAAAATAAAATTCCTATGCATACACAAAAACAAAATTCATATCTACTGGGGAAAAAAAATTGTGCTTTATTATAGATTGACCACCCTTTTTCAATCTGAAAATAAAATAAAATTAACAACTATAATAACAAGTCATTAATTAACTCTTAAATCAAACCTCAAACAAGAGAAAAAAAAATTGTGAAATATACATATACATGTATAGATCATATACACATTCTCTCATAAATCTCTAACAAGCATTTATGTCCAAAATACCACAAAAAAAAATTTATAATTATTTATTAAAACATAAGTAATATCCTATTATATATAAAAACTATATATGTGTGTATTTCAGGGATATGTGGTTAAAATAACGATCCTATGTTGATGTGCCATATTATATATATATATTGTAACGGAATATATGCCGTTACATTATTTTAAAATGAAAATAAAAAGATCGTAAATAAAATTTGATTTATTAAAAAGAAAAAAAAACTTAAAAAACTGAAAATTAAAAGTTGTTTAATATATATAGATCGCATGATGGACAACTTTAAAAACTTTTAAAAAATAAAAATATTTGAAAGTAATTTTTTTTTGTAAAAAGTAAAGATATAAAGATTGATATTTTAAAAATAGAAATAATGTTGATTTCTATAGTCTTAGAAAATGGAAATGATTGTCTTATTAATTAAATGATTGTTCAAAAGCAAACTACCTCGTGAGGCATGTAAAATAAATTAAATGGTCAGATAAGAGAATACAAAGGAATTAAATGACCAATCCAAACACGAAAATGACAGCACGGACCATAACTGAAACACGAATGGATTAGTGACGTCTTGCTCGTTGAATCTCAAGATCTAATGATAAGAGACTAATAAAAATATAAAAGCCAAATTATTATTATAATTGTTATCTGAGAGCTGACTATGAATAGATCGTTATAACTAGCTATATTGCAGATTTTCACGATGTGGAAGTCTGCAATAAATTTAATTTTCCGGACAACCAGCTGAGGCCTCTGGATGACAGATCCTGACCAAATGCATGGCAAGTCGCAGTTTCATTTCAAAGGACAAAATCTACGAAAGTGATCACGAAGATGGACTTCTCAATCTAATAAATCCGTAAAGTATAAACTATTGTGTCTATCTAATAAGAACTTTCCTAAAATTGCAAGTAATTAATAACTGAAAATAACTCTTATCTGACTTAAAGAATGCAAATTCAATTATTGCTATTTTTTTTATGTAGATGTTTAAGCAATCATTTCAGTTCATTTTTTTGTGTGTGTATTATGTTCTAACTAAAATGTATTAAATTTAAGTTGTTTGTAGACGCTTGCATGGATTCGTTTGCGGTTAATTATATTTTGGTTTTCATATTTTATCAAAATATATAGACATTCGATAAATAATGATACCTTACGGTGAGTATCTAAAATGTATTTATTCGGATGTCTTTTAAGTTATTGATGACAACGCAAGTATCTTATGGTGAATCCTATTGGGTTACTTATAAGTTTCCCTCTGCGATTGTCGGCATCAATAATTTTGTATTTTGATCATTTATGTTTATTTTGAAATGTTTTTGACCATGGAATCTATGTAAGCGATCTATACCCAACATTTTAAAGCAAATCTGTGCGATCTATTTAAAATAGTAATTTAAATTTTAAAAAAAAAAAAAAATATTAATGTTAAAATCTAAAAATAAATTTAATCTTCAATTTTAAATGTGCGTTAATAAAAATCTATTTGTGTGTTAATTACTGGCAGTGGCTTCTTTTATTTTATTGTTCTAAATATTTAATATATACTTTGAGAATAGAAGTCTATTGAAACTTATAAATGTTTTAAAATCTCTGCTATTCCACTGAGCTAGTGACATGGGTTAACGACCGGAATCAAAATTTTAAAAAAAAATATATATATATATTTTTTTTTTTACTTACGTATCTGCCTACTTTATAAATTTTTCTAGGTTCAAATGCCTAGATGGCGCCCTGTAGTGCAGTTTACGTAAGTCTCCTTCCCCGATCGTTATAATATATAAACATAATATTAAAGAAAATTTCTACACAAAAATAAAAATATATAATAAAAGAAATGGGCATCAAAGATATATGAATTGTTTTACCAGTATGATGGCAATGCTCTCATGATAAGTTCAATGTTTCTGCAATTACCTTCATAATGAATTTTAAAAACTTAAAAAATATGAAGAGCAACATGAGATATAATGACAATGCGGAGCTATCATGGGACAATTCACATGGTCCTGAATGGCCCTTTTCTCGGATATTAAATTTTGGAGGTAGGTTGGTTCTTCAGCATTGCATTTGGTATAATTGACTAGGAGACTTCTCATTTCTGGAATTAGATCACCAAGCTGAATTCATTTATGAAAGCAAAAACATCAGCATGGGTACATGGGTCAGCAGACTTCAGATGGGCAGCAATTCACCAATTCCATAGAGATTCTGAAATGCTCCCCAGAGATGGCAAAGGAAAGCAGACACAAGATTTCTATTCACAGATCATTTTGCATGACTTCTAGCAGCCAAATAATTAATAACTTCTTAAAATTTTTTGTTCTTGAAGAATTTTTTCTCACCCAAACAGCTTGAAGAATCTTTCATTAAGAACAAGAACAATAATGTTTGACAAATTTTCTGAGGTATTAATAGAACTTTCAACAAAAAGCATCAGGATTAATTTTAATTAAAAAAATATATTTTTGCTGATAACAATGTTGATCAGTTTAATTACAATTTAATCCAGTACTTTTTTATTAATTAGGAAAATTTTCCAAATTTCGAATCTCTTTTGTCTGATTCATTCCTTGCAGTAATTAAGCTTCAATAACTCCATTTTTTATCACCAGGCCAAATATTAAAAAAAAAAAATTCTTGCACATATATAATACAAAGCAATTACCTTATTTTTCATTAATTAAATATGGTTTCAATAACAAGTATAAATGTACCTATGCCCTTAATAAATCTGCTTATCAATTTTATAAAAATAAAATGTTGGGGAATTTGAATTAACCATTTTTCAGAATTTTCTAGAATCTCAGCTAATCCTTTATACACACACGTACACGTGCCTTTAGTAAATTTAATAAAATTAATTTAACACTTATTAGCCTTTAATAAATTTTTAATAATATAAAATTTAAAATTTCTTTATAATATGGGTTCAAAAAGATTTAAATATAAATTGACATGAAGCTTATATATATGTAAGCATATATATATAGCTTCAATGTATATGTGTATGTTATTGCAAATGTAATACAAGTTTTATTATAGAAAATAATTTACCACACAATACATATAATTATTCATTCTAGCAAAATTTACAAGAAATTATCATGAACTGACCATTAATTATTTATGTAAATTAGCAATATATATGCAGAACTCATACATTATAAAAAGCAGATCAGACTGAGTAAAGCATGTGTGCAAAAGTTTAGAAAATCAGATCTGGATTTCTTCTTATCAAGTGATGTCTATACAGAAATAATATATACAGTGCAAAAGATGTTTACATTACAGCCGATTTCTTCAAAGATTAATGTTCCGATTTGTTTAAGTAGTATATATATATTGTACCGGGTCGAACCGCTGAAACCACTTACTTATACGTATATATAAGTTTTGACCGGTTTCAAACTCCTTCATAATGCATTTATAATCTTATAAATGTTACGGGAACGAACTGGCACGTTCGAGCAAAATGGGAGATCTTATTGATAGCTTTAACTATCAACAATGGCCCACCTCGGCTGCTAGATTCAAACCCCTACTATCCAAATACTTTATTTGTTTTGGAGTAAATCCCGGGGCGTCAGCTAGTCCAAGGACTAACGTATTCGGGCAGTAGGCTCATAATCCAGCGCTCGAAACCATCCCATAAACTAGCCCAGTCTAATTTTAATCAGTAATAAAATATAGAAAAAAAATTGACCGACGAATAAAGTTTAATTTTAAACACAATTTATTAACTAACATTTACTAATGATAAACATTTTTATAAATCTATAAATAACACACACATTTTAAGTTAACGTAATATGATATATTTTATGAAAGCGAAAATAATCTTTGACATTTAAATTATCTAACATTCACAAACATGCATATCAATAGTTCATTTTATGCATGCTTATAGTTTATATAATTGGAATCTTGAATTTTTAAGAATTACAGCGGTCGCTACTACGTATAAATGATAATAAATAAATGTTTACCTAGGATTTTTGGAACGTGGATATTGCTTGTTGTCGGCTGCTTCTGCTGCTTCTGATGGAGTATATCTAACCGGTTAGATTTTGATGTTTCTTGAAGAGATTTTATGCGAATCCATTGGTTTTATTCTTGAAGACAGTTGAACGTTTGACGGAGGATTTCTCAGTTGTTATGCAGACATTATTTCACAGGCAGGTTTTGATGATCTTGTTGGACTAAAAGGCTGAAGCACGAGCGTATATTTCCGAAAGCTGCTCAACAATGCATTTTTATTTCTGGATACATAATAGAAACTGCACTGTTATCTGAACTGAACAAGACTGTCACTGGAAACTAGATTGAATAAAACTCTCAATTAATTATCCGATAAAAAATCTAGCTATTTATATCTGCAAAGTGTTTTTTTGTTTTAATATCTTCCGGCAAATGAGTGTTGCTGAAATTTCATTGATAATTAATCCTTTGACAACGTGTTTTTGAAGATTGTTTAATTAGTAGTAGCTTTTTCAAAACGTGTTGTTTTTATATCTTTAGTAGCCCACCGCTGTGTTTTTAAATATATTTCATTTCAATATTTATTTTCATGTGTTTTTCAATACAATTTTAACACGTATTTATTATATCTCTTATTAACAGCTTACATTTATTTACATTCGCACGCATATATATATTTTACTATTCTAAAATCAAAAATAGTTTTAAGATTATTTTTCTTCTTTAATTTAAATGAAGAGATTTATATATTTTTTTAAACCTTTTAAATTGTATTTCAACTAATAATAATAAACTCTTTACTTCCTGTTCATAAAACCTTCAGTTTAACTTTAAGAAAAACCCCTTCCCACTTTAAATCAATGATTTTTCAACTTTTATTTCAACTCTTTTACGGAAGATTTTTTTTATTTTAATAATTTTTTTAGACAAAATTATTTTATATACATGTGCCAAACTGGCCTTGGAATATTACACCCCCCTCCATTTTAGAGTAAAATGCATCATTTTTGACCATTTTATCTCTTGCAATTTTAATTTTTGACTCTAAAGATTTATTAATTTATTATTTTTCTAAGTTAGCTTTTTAATATCTTTTACTTAACATACAAAGGGCAATCTGTTTTAACTATCCTTTCCTTCTATCTATGCCGAATACATTGCTCACAATGATCTAAATCATGGATAACGACCACCGGGACAAACCAATTTTGAGGCACAGGGATCTTTTGAAAAATGACGCGGAAGCAGATTCGCTGACTTATACCGACTTACACGTGTATAAAATTGAAACTTCATTTGCCGATTCTCTTGATCGGACTTGGAAAAAGAAAGGGTCGCTGAGAAATGGCAGGATTTTTCAACTGTCCATTTGCGAATTACGCTTTGGAAAGAGGAATGATTTCTGACAAGTCCGTTACGGGTACTAAAATTTATCCAGTCGGCAGTTTCAAACTTATCCGTAACTAAATTTATTTCTATACTACCCTCATTCCCTTTTTCTATAGATAACTTCCTACACGTGTATACGTGCAGCATAATTCTACACCTACTAATATTCTAGATATCGAGTTATTACTGGACTTGCTTACAGGGAATATATACTAAATAAATCCCTATTTGCACGCATCATGAGGTACAGCAGTGCCAAGAACATAACCTAAAAGGATATCCGGATAAATACATTTAAGATACGCATCATGAGGTATCGTATTTACCGAATATTACCAGTGTATGTGCGCGTATATACACATGTATACTTATACACTCTTAATTAACCTTAGATTGACTTTTATTTTTTTATTATTAATCTCCCAACTTTATTTTTAAATTCACATGAACAATATCTTACACTATTTATTTATATTACAATATTATTTATAACCTTTAAGAAACATTATTTAAAATATTTATTTGCACTAATCTTATAATATTATTTGTAAATCATTACGAACATCTTTATTTAACATGCGTGTATTCAATAATAAAAAAATCGATTAGTTTATTACAAGTCATTCTTCATTATTATTTACTATAGATTTATTTACGCTTATTTATTTAACTTAATTTTATCGATTTTAATTTAACTATTTGACCTACTTATTTATTTACAAACATTTTTCTTGATTAACATGTGCATTGATCATTTTTCCTAAGTATTGACCACTTCAAATTCTTATTTTTCTAGAGTGCATTTTTAGTTTTTATTTTCATCATTAGGTAATAAATGTAATGTTAAGAGAAGTAGGCAGCAAAGTATAAGGCAATTTAAACACACAGATTTTTGTGCTGATTTAAACCAACTTTTAATTTCTTTGCCCAAATACTCGCACACACCTCAATCCTAATTTAATACACTTTTTTTTTTAATTTTATTTGATGTTTTATTTTCATTAATACTTTCATTATACACTTATTTATTTCATTTTTATTTTTAAAGCGTTATTTTTACTCTCTTTTTTTTTTTTTTTTCAAAAAAAAAAAAATTTCATTTTGCTTGTCTATTTTGATTTTACACATTTATTTTGTTTGCGTCACGCTCTGCTATATTCTAGACTTATGAGTTGGGATATCAATATAATCGATAAGACATAATCGAGGGTTTTTGACATAATCACTTTGCTTGTCTAATTTGATTTTACACATTTATTTTGTTTGCATCACATGCTCCGCTATGTTCTAGACTTATGAGCTAGGATTTAACATAATCGATAAGACATAATTGAGGGTTTTGACATAAATCGTTTTATCGTTGCTTTGACATTTTAAAAACTCTAAGATTGTTATTTTATTTTACTAAGACTAACTTTAATCATTTTTAATTATTCAAACCAACTTGATACTCATTTTTTCATTTATTTCATTAAACTTTGTTAAACATTTTCCATTATTCCAAGTCCATGGTCGCTAATAACTAGGTCAAGCCGGCAAATCCGTCAGATTACATATTTTTAATTTTTGTTAGGCGGTTCTTTCTTTCTACATACTAATTCTATAATATAAACTACCTTCCCTCACTTATCTATCCCGTTTTTATAATTTATTATTTTATCTCTTTCTCTTTCGGTTCTATTTTCAACTTTGTAAATCAGAAAACGTTTAAGCTTCACAGACCTCCGCCGTATTTTTCCTAACCGTGAATATTTTTTCCTATGCTTTCTTTTTATTTTAAATCTATGTTTAAAACAAACACGAACTTTTACTTTAACCTTTTTAACTTTTTGTAAAAACTTTTCAATGCTATCTTCTACCTTGAACTTATGTCTCTCTTCTATTTCTTGATCTACATTTGTTTCTACTTTCTCTGTAGCAACACTATCTGATTCTACTATCTCTTTGATGACCTCAACTTCCTTATTTTCTTTGACAAAATCTACTTCTACGATCTCTTGATTTTTTACGTGTGTTTTAATCTCTTCTATTTCTTCCCTAATTTCTTCTTTTATTTTATTTTGGCCCCTTTCGATCTGGTCCTTTAACTTTTCAAGCATTTCAGCTTGACCTTCCAATTTACTCTTACTTCATTATTTTGGTTTTTAAGCTCTTCGGCTGTTTCTTTTTGTTTTTCAAACATGCTGGTTAGTAAACCTATGATTTCCCTTTTTTCCTTGTTGGGAATATTTTCTATATTTTTACCTTGAGCCTCCATTTTGGCTTTACTTCTTATCATTTATAATTTTAAATACTTTTTATCATTATTTTTGATACCGTATTTTATTCACTTTAATAAGTTTACTAATTATTATTTTATTTATTTCTTACTAAACTGGAAATACAGGCTGACTCCACCCCTCCTTTGCTTTAACTCCGCCCAAACACCCAACTGTCTCTGATTTAACATAATGATTTATTTCAACTAACGTAAATAGCATAAATCTCTCTTCATTTAAAGAAAACAAAGTTTTCGGTCAGTTCTTTTTTTTAAAAAAAAAATTAAAACGCTTTAACATACGTAATTTAGTTTTTGTATAGAAAATTTTTTTTAACAAGAAACAAAGCATTTATTTACTATTGTTTCTTAGGTCCAGCCCCAAACGTTGGGAAAAGCCATTTATGTACCGGGTTGAACCACTGAAACCACTTACTTATACGTATATATAAGTTTTGACCGGTTTCAAACTCCTTCATAATACATTTATAATCTTATAAATGTTACGTGAACGATCTGGCACGTTTGAGCAAAATGGAAGATATTATTGATAGCTTTAACTATCAACAATGGCCCACATCGGCTGCTAGATTCAAATCCCTACTATCCAAATACTTTATTTGTTTCGGAGTAAATCCCGGGGTGCCAGCTAGTCCAAGGAATAACATATTCGGGCAGTAGGCTCATAATCCAGCGCTCAAAACCATCCCATAAACTAGCCCAGTCTAATTTTAATCAGGAATAAAATATAGAAAAAGAATTGATGAAAAGAATTGACCAACGAATAAAGTTTAATTTTAAAGACAATTTATTAACTAACATTTACTAATGATAAACATTTTTATAAATCTATAAATAACACACACATTTTAAGTTAACATAATATGATATATTTTATGAAAGCGAAAATAATCTTTGACATTTAAATTATCTAACATTCACAAACACGCACATCAATAGTTCGTTTTATGCATGCTTATAGAGTTTATATAATTGGAATCTTGAATTTTTACGAATTACAGCGGTGGCTACTACGTATAAATGATAATAAATAAATGTTTACCTAGGATTTTTGGAATGTGGATATTTCTTGTTGTCGGCTGCTTCTGATGGAGTATATCTAACCGGTTAGATTCTGACTTTTCTTGAAGAGATTTTATGCGAATCCATTGGTTTTATTCTTGAAGACAGTTGAACGTTTGATGGAGGATTTCTGAGTTGTTATGCAGACATTATTTCACAGACAGGTTTTGATGATCTTGTTGGACTAAAAGGCTGAAGCACGAGTGTAATTTCCGAAAGCTGCTCAACAATGCATTTTTATTTCTGGATACATAATAGAAACTGCATTGTTATCTGAACTGAACAAGACTGTCACTGGAAACTAGATTGAATAAAACTCTCTCAATTAATTGTCCGCTAAAAAATCTAGCTATTTATATCTGCAAAGTGTTTTTTTGTTTTAATATCCTCCGGCAAATGAGTGTTGTTGAAATTTCATTGATAACTAATCCTTTGACAACATGTTTTTGAAGATTGTTTAATTAGTAGTAGCTGTTTCAAAACGTGTTGTTTTTATATCTTTAGTAGCCCACCGCTATGTTTTTAAATATATTTCATTTCACTATTTATTTTCATGTGTTTTTCAATACAATTTTAACACGCATTTATTATATCTCTTATTAACAGCTTACATTTATTTACATTCGCACACACATATATATTTTACTATTCTAAAATCAAAAATAGTTTTAAGATTATTTTTCTTCTTTAATTTAAATGAAGAGATTTATATATTTTTTTAAACCTTTTAAATTGTATTTCAACTAATAATAATAAACTCTTTACTTCCTTTTTATAAAACCTTCAGTTTAACTTTAAGAAAAACCCCTTCCCACTTTAAATCAATGATTTTTCAACTTTTATTTCAACTCTTTTACGAAAGATTTTTTTTATTTTAATAATTTTTTTAGACAAAATTATTTTATATACATGTGCCAAATTGGCCTTGGCACATTATATATATATTTTATGAGTATAATAAACTCATGTTTATTTTTATTTATGTTCTTGTTTGTTAGAAAATCAGATGTAGATTTTCTTATTATCAAAAAATGTGTATACAGAAGTAATATACACACTGCAAAAGATGTTTACATTAAAGACTGTCTCCTTAAAAATTAATGTTTAGTTTCATTTACCAGTATATATATTGTACCGAGTTCGATCCGATGTGCTCACACTTCATCTGCCGGTATAGGTTAGCTGTGTTTCAACCTTATAAATCAGAAATTTATAATCTTATTTAATTATAAATATTACGTGAACGAACCAGCACGTTCGAGCAAAGTGGAGAATACTATTAATAGCAAAGCTGTCAATACTACCCACGATCAGACAGAGTTATGCAACGCATGACACGATCACATTTCCAGATCATGGCCCACCTCGACTGCTAGATTCAAACCCCTACTATTCAAACTCTTTATTTGTTTCAGAGTAAACCCTGGGCGCCAGCTAGTCTAAGACTAACAAGTTCGGACAATAGGCCCATAATCCAGCACTCGAAAAATCCCTTAACTAGTTCAGCTATTTTTTTAATTCAATTAGTGGTGAAAAGAATTGACCGACAAATAAAGTTTTAAGTTTAAAGACAATTTATTTTCATAAATATTTATTAAACTAATTTTAAATATTTTATAAATCTTATTTACTAATGTAACACATGCACATTTTTAATTCACACATTATAATATCTTATGAGGAAGCATTAAATAATATTTAAAATACAAAATACAATGAAATTACTATATACTAACGCATGAACACACACAACATTTTAAATACACATATTAATAGTTTGTCTATGTATGCTATAAAGTTCTTAAACTTGACTCTTGAGGCTTTACGAATGCCATGGCTACTTTAGAAATGAGTATAAGAAAATGTTATTACCTAGGATTTTGATCGTGGATACTTCTTGCTGTTTGCTGCTTCTAATGAGATATCTCTAACCAGTTAGATTTGAAGTTTTCTTGTGGAGATTTGATGCTGATTATTCCAAGGCATTTTCTTTAAGACAGTTAGAAATTGAGCGGCTTCAGGTTGTTACGCAGGCATCACTTTTATTGGGTAGGTTGGCTGTTTTCATCGGACTTCAGGCTGGAGAAAGTCATATGTTTTCCGAGGTTTTAACACTGCATTCTTGACTCTGGATATATAATAAGCTAAGTGATATAACTCACTGATAGATTTACTGAACTGTTATCTCAAATGCAACTCTAATGCAACTCAAACTCGACTCGAACTCAACTCAAACTCGGCTAACTGTCCGATTATATATACGACATGTTGTTATTGATATCCTCCAGCTATAACTGTTATCTCAAATGCAACACTAATGCAACTCAAACTCGAATCGAACTCAACTCAAACTCGACTAACTGTCCGATAACTGTTTATATATACGACATGTTGTCATTGATATCCTCCAGCTATATCTGTTGTCGAAATTCCTTTGATAATCTTTTAATTACATGTTTTTGAAGATTGTTTAATTAGTAGCCATGCAAACGTGTTGTTTTTATATTTTTAATTAGTAGCCACCAATGAGTGTTTTTTAATTATTTAACTTTCATTTATTTTTTAATATTTAATATGCATACATTATATTTACAGTCGCAAGCACATATATAATTTGAGATCCATTCACTATTTAGTTTTAAGAAGACTTTTTTTCTTTAACTAAATAAAAAAAGACTTATGGTTTTAAACTTTTAACTTACATTTCAATTAATAATAAGAAGAAAAAACTCTTTACTTTTTTTATGAAACCTTTAGACTTGGCGCTTCTAAAGCAAACTCCACTTCCCCCTTTTAATTAACTAACTGTAACTTTTATTTCAAAACTCTTAAACTTTTACTTTTACGTTTTCTTTTATGAAAGAATTTTATTTTAATAATTTTTTAAATAAAATTATTATGTGCCAACACAATGTTGGTACAATATATATATTTATTTATATCTACAAAAAATCCACATTAAATTTTTTTTATGTACGTTGTTGTTCCTTTATTTAACTACATTCCTGCTGGTATACACATAATCTTGGCATATACAGTGGAATGGCTTCAGTTGATAAAAGAAACTGTGAAAATGACAAAAATTTACAATGGATGATTAGCATTTCAATATTGTAATTGAAAGAACTGCAACACCATAATAATACTAAGGTATTTGATATGAACAATGCAGCATATTGGTGTTTGTATGTAAAGCACATAGAGAAATATATGCCCATAAAGAAGACAAACTGACATAATAAAGGTAGTGATGCTAATGTGGCCGGTGGGCAAAGTTGTTCTACAAATAGCAAAAACATTTTGCAAACTAAAGCCACCAGAAAAAGTAGTGCAGCTTGAGTTTAAAGAAAAATTAAGTATATACTTTGAATCAACAATGCTTAATTAGATATCACATTTAAGTTTTTGAAATAAAAAACAAGCACCAAATGAGAAGCATCAGTAATATGATATAGCACTATGGGATTTAGTGAAACGGTGAATTTAGAGTTGAATTGGACATGCTCCTTGGGTAGTGCCAAAAGGGAATCATTGACATCACATTATGTTAAGTTCTCCTCAGGAAAGTAGCTTTGACATAAAAGCAAGCAACGAATAAATATTTTATACAAGAATTATCCATGGAAGACATTACATAATTTCAAAATAATAGATATGTAGTAACATATAAAATGATAGTAAATAAAGCTGACATTAAAATTATGACCTATCAAATACATTGAACTGACAATCTTTAAATGGGTATCATGTTTTAGAAATGGGAGATATGCACAGAATGAGAGAGATCAATAATATAGTATAGCACCACAGGATTTAGTAAAATACTGTGAATTCAGGGTTGACTTGGATGGTATGCTCCCTGGTCAAATAGCTATGAGAAATGACTGACAACAAGTTATGTCAAGTTCTCCTCTGAGAAATAGCTTTGACATATAAACAGGCATGGGTAGAAACATAACATAAGAATTACTCTTAGAAGATGCCACATAATTTCAAAATAATAGAGATGTTCCAACAGATAAAATGACAGTAAATAAAACTGGCATTCAAGCCACAAGCTGTTGAAATCCTATGAAGTCTTCTGTATGCAAATGTGATGAGAGAGAATTTCTAAAGAAGACCTGTAAATTTAAAAGTGCAGAATGCCACATATATGGTGAAACTGGTTATTTATACCATGTTTGCTGCACAAAAGTTAAATCTCAAAAGAGGAAATTTCAAGCAGATTTCAAATCGCAGGGAAAAGTCAAGAGGAAAATTGAAGTAAAAACAATAAACAGTATAGACAATAATCATATTTCTTTAAATGCATAAATTTTCAGACAAAAAAAAACAATATGAAAATTGACAACAGCACGGGGATGTCTTTAATTTTGCTAAAAGATTGGACAAAATTGATAAAAAAAAGGTGAGAAAAAACATCACTATGAAAAAAAAAGAGGTTATAGCCATGAATGGAAATGTAATTGATATATGAAACAAAGTAATGGTACTAGTTAAATTGAAAGTCAAAATAAAATTACTTCCATTATATATCATGAAAAGAGACTACTTCAACCTTGGGAATAAGTTGGTTCTAGCCACTAGGGAATTCAACTAAAGAGCAAGAATATAGATGACTTAGAAAGGTATTGCAAATCTCAGGGAGATGTCTGGCTCAATAAAAGAGGCAGCAAAATGAAGAGCTTGAACAATAAGATTGTACAAACTATCAAGTGTAGTACAGATTTCTACTGCTATGATGCCCCCTAAAAAGTTTAGATACTTTGATTAAAGCAAACAATCTGTGAGAAAAACTCCATTTAGATAATGCTGGCCCATTCAATGGAAATGTATTTCTGATAATGATGGACTTTTACTCAAAATAGACAGAATACAAGAGTAGGAGTTATAAGGATGGAAAACACTGTAAAAGCTTTAAATAAAATTTTTGCATATGATGGCTACCCCAAAATTATTGTTTCAGATCTTTCAACTGTTTCACATCTGATTTGTTTAAAGACTTTTTAAAAACTAAGAGAACTTGCCATGTATTAATACCCCTTTATCACCCAGAGTGTAATGGTCTGGCAGACAAAGAAATACAGCATTTGAAGCAGGTGTTATTGTACCAAAAATTCTGAAACCACCTGTCTATATGAATGCCTAACAATAGCACACCAAGGCAAACTGACTTGATGAAGAAAACTTTAAAGACGATGGTATCATTTGGGTATACAACCTGTTAAAGAGAAAACAGCATTGTTTCAAGGCAATTAAGAGAAGTGCAAACTTCAATGGTAGAAGAATGAGAGGGCACAGGGATAATTTGAGAATTCACTATTCGGAATAATTAAAAGAACCAAGTGTTAGTGCTAATTCAATCCTAAATGATACCACTTCATTAAAAGAAAAAGGCAGCATTGGTACAGCAAAAGAGTTGCCGGAATTAAGTTTAATAAATGAAAACCTTATTCTAAAATAATATATTAATTAAATGAATTAGAAATTTTGCCAGAAGTGGATTTTTCAAAACAAGAAGAGAAAATAACTAAGCAGGAATAGAGAAATGAATTACATCTGTCTAGACTTGTTCATAAATGAAAAAAAAAAAATAACCTAAAAGACTACAAGATTATTTCTTGTGAAATAAAAGTTAATTTTCTATAGTGAGGGGAGGTTATACATGAGTATATGATATTGTAATGTAATAAAGTTTTATTATGGAAAATAATTACTGCACAACAATTATATAATTATTCACTCTAGTAAAATTTACAAGAAATTACCATAGACTGTACGTTAATTATTTACACAAATCTGCAATATATATGCACCTGGATCTCATTTTACACGATAGATAGGTTCCTCAAAAAACACGCGCAAACAAAATCGCGCAAAAATAGACGTAACTTACATTGAAAAAGGCGGGATGCAGTCTGTGATTTTTCAAAATTCGCGTAAAAGCAAAGCACCAACATAAAATTACTTTAAAATTCACGCAAAAAAATATAAGGAAATAAAATATGACTAATAAAAAAATTTCAAATTTAAAAAAAATTGATACAAGACAAACTTTTTTTAACTATAATATTTAATTTTATTCAAAATAATATATTTTTATGCATAATTTACAGTACAGTAATTTACATTTTTTATACACGTTTTAATTATTATAGCTATTTGCAACATGTTCATTTGCAAACAACTAGCGCCAACTTCACACTCATGTTGTAACAGTGGTTTTCTGGTGACAACATAATTAATCTTTGAGACAATGATTTTATTAATTGTTTATGAAACTAACAACTAAAAATTAAATTCTTATTTTTGTCTTTAATTTTCAATTCGGTTTAAAAATCAAATTTCACATTAATTTCAAGTCTCCGTAAGTAATTTTTAAATTGTTAATTACAATTAAAAATCAGATTTTAATTTTTAATTGTCAAATTTAATTATGCCCACTGCTATTACTGACCTTTTAAAAATAAACCTGTGGACACTAAATGATTAATAATTGATTACGTTCTTTTTTAAAAAGCAAAAACAGAATGTGATTTAATTTAATGTGTGTATACATAAAATGTGGAAATTATGATTTTAATTTCATTATTGCATAAAATCTTACTATTATAAAGCACTGAAAATATTGAAATTACTAAGATGAAAGTCAAATTCCAATAATTCTATTACTTTCAATATAACGTAAGTGCGCGAAATTTATTATTTAAAGTAATAGCGCATTATCGGAGTTCATACCTGTGGGTTTCTTTTTACGCGGACTTATTTAACACACTTCCGGTGAAACACGAATCGCGTAACTTCAAAATCGTGTTAAATAAGTCTGCGTAAAAAGAGACGCGGGTGTATATTAATTTATGAGTATAACAAAATCATATTTATTTTTATTTATTTATGTTGTTTGTTTATTTAATTGTGACCGAGCTAGTATGCACATATCCCCAGCTTACACAGCAGACCTAATTAATTGAACAGATATGTAGCACTTTACCAAAATGTATTTGTATTTTACAACTTTTTATATGATGAAATGACAGAAAATAATATTATTACAGATAAAAATCTGAGAAAAGTGAAATGAAAACTGAAATTTTACAAGAGATTAAGATGTAATATAATTTGATGGTGGAATTTTTAATTTGAATCATTAAAAGAAAACCTTTATCTTCTAGACTTCTGATTTAAAGTATACCGATGATTATATTATTCTTGTCAATTCAGAAGTTGATCCACAAAATATATTTATGATTATGAATTCAACATATAAAGACATGGGTTTAAAATTAAAGTTAAAAAAACTCAAGTCCTTTATCAGCCAGTAATGATAAAAAAAAATTCAGTAACATAGTGGCTGAACTTGAAAACGTAAATATAATTTAAATATTTTGATAACTTTTTCAGTCGAAATGTGAATATAAATGTTGAAGTACAATCCAGACTTTAATATTAAAACAGGCAAAACTCTCTATACATATTGCCACTCAATGCAAGCCAGAGTAATCAATGGATGCCAGAAGGCTTGTGCATAAAATCCTCATCTAGTGCCTACTCATCCAATATGATCATACTAGTTTCTGGCTTATGGTTGCATTAGATCCTATTAATAACAGTTTTGGGAAAGCATAAGAAATGATGATCATGTGATGTTTACAGACTTTAATATGATTTAAAAGTTACTGCACCTAAAATAGTTCTATATAAAGCAGATATTTTGCCTAATTTTTTAAATATAAAAGTCAAATTAGATCTTTAATAACATAAAACATTTAAAAAAAAAAATATTTAAGACTGCTCTGTAAAATTCTAAAAATGCAATGACAGGATCATAAGATCAGTACATAAAAATATTAAAACACAATGCATTTATTCAAATTAATATAATATATTGTAGTTATAATTTCAGTTTCCAGAAATATGAGTGCTTTAAAGATATCAGAGATTTATATTAAAAAGACGAGTTAAATATTTGTGAATTATTTTTAATCCAGTAACTATACTATACTAATAAATATTATAATTAGAAAATTTATCAGTGTTGACGAATAAGATATTAAATGTATAGTGCCATTATGTAAATGCTTTAAATGTACATGGAATTGTATCATTATATCAAATTCAAATATTAAATAAGATTATTTCTATTGCAGTTTTATTGCAATAAATTTATTATTAATTTACTATTGCCAATATTTGGTAATTTAAAAAAAGTTGTACATTGTTTATAAATATCATTATTTGCTTCTGGATCAAATATAGTACTTAATTTTTATTAAATATTCTGATAGACTTACCTGAACTATCTGCTCATAATAAATATATATATAATTTTAATGACAAGCAGATTTCATAATTTTTTTATTAAAATTGATTGTTTATTCTAAGCAGACACAACTATTGTTTGCTTTCACTGAGAAGACAACTGAGAATAGAATACAATAAAGAACAACATTTAAACAAGTGATAAAGTTTTTCGCATAAAAGAAATTGATTGCACAGTCATCACACCTTCAACTTTAAAGTCTTCTTTGATTATCTTTATTTATTACTGAAGTTATGGTCTCACTCATTTAGAATGGTTGCTCATAATAAAATACCATATGTAACAGAGATAGTTAGTCAATCATGCAATTAGAAAGGAGTGATTCAAAAGAAAAAAAATTAACTCTTGAAAAATGCATGTAGTAAAGACATGAACTATTCACTATCAAAATATATGACTTTAATTATACACTATCCAATACAAAATATAACAAAAAAAGAAAAATGTGAATAAACAAACAAAAAAAAATCATTAAAATTTGTAAATTCAATACATTTTATGATAACATGAGCAACATTTTTTTTTTATCTCTAACTTAAAAAAAAAAAGAAAGAAAATTTGTAAATATATTTTACAATACATCTTGAAGCATTCCACTCAATCACATTTATTAATATTTTTTGATTTATATTGGAAGCAGACATTTTCTTTATTTATTATTCTTTCCAAATTTGAAGTACAATATATTGCATAATTAAATGCATTTTAAGTTAAATACTGAAGTTTTACAAAATTTTAGAGCATTAAAAGTTGACACAGTTAAATACCGAATGAAGCAACAGCAGCATGATGGTGTAACAATTACTATATTTTCTCTACACTGTTTTAAGCCTATCTATAACCTTACATTACAGCATGCAGTTGTTTGTTTATATAAATACAATTTTAAAAATATTAGTTGAAAAAAAATCTGAAGATGCCAGTATTATAGAAGTTTTAAACAATGATAATAACATTTTACATAATTGATAAGAGGGTACTTAAATGATAATGCCATAAGGAAGGTTATGGTCACTATATTTATTCTACATTATTTTAAGCCTATCTATAATCTTAAGTTGCAGTGTGCAGTTGTTTGTTAATCCAACTTCAATTTTTAAAAGTATTAGTAGAAAGAAAATCTGAAAATGCCAGTATTATACAGATCTTTTAAACAATGATAATAACCTTTAACATACATGACAAGAATGTATTTGAATGATAATACCATGAGAAAGGTGGTCTAGATGACAACAGAAATGAGAATTTCTGACTGATTGTGTGTTTTAGCCAAAGGCTGAACAGCTGAAAATTGTAATTAACAACAATTTGTTTACAAAGTAAAAATTATATATACAATATTTTTGTCAAAGACTTATTTTAAACCAACAAAATGACATCACCATAAAAAGATTTTTATTTAAAAATAATTATTTTTAGAAAGAGAACTGTTAAAAAGTTTATTATGGCAAAGCAGAAGCAGTAAAATAATTACTTTTTAAAATTTTAATGACAATAAATAATATTTTTAGTTTTAATTTTTGTATTTCTTTGATAAGAAATCCTAAATTTAGCTTTGTTTAATAATAGAGAATTCAAATATCTACTATTTCCTTCTACTAATTTTTTGAATAAACAAATTTGTCCAATGACTATTTAATATTTTATTCTAGTAACTTGTTGAATAGATAAATTTATCCAATGATGCCAAGTTCCAGTGTTATATATAAGAACTCCATGTAGAAATTTTCATATTTTTAAAACATCTAATATTAACTTTTAAAATGTCTATCACTTCAAAGCTTACATTTATAATAAATAATATTAAGATTATCAAATACACATGGGTCTCTTTTTACGCGGACTTATTTAACACAATTTTGAAGTTACACGATTCGTGTTTCACCGGAAGTCGACCTCCGATAATGCACTATTACTTTAAATAATAAATTTTGCGCACTTACATTATATTGAAAGTAATAGCACATTATTGGAATTCTACTTTTATCTTAGTAATTTCAATATTTTCAGTACTTTATAATAATAAGATTTTATGCAATAATAAAATTAAAATCATGATTTCCACATTTTATGCATACACACATTAAATTTTACAAGATTATAATGTAAATTTGTTCAAATATTGTGCGTATTAATTTTGCATTTTAAAACACATTTTGTTTTTGCTTTTTAAAAAAGAACGCAATCAATTATTAATCATTTAGTGTCCACAAGTTTATTTTTAAAAGGTCAGTAATAGCAGTGGGCACAATTAAAAATTAAAATCTGATTTTTAATTGTAATTAACAATTTAAAAATTACTTATGGGCGACTTGAAATTAATGTGATGTAAAACGAAATTTGATTTTTAAACAGAATTAAAAATTAAAGACAAAAATAAGAATTTAAATTTTAGTTATTAGTTTTAATTACATTTTTCCCAGCAGTGGTAAATAAATGTCTTTTTATTATCATAAGTCTAAGTTCATAAACAATTAATAAAATCATCGTCGTCATCAGCAGAAAACCATTAACACAAAATGAGAGTGAACTTGGCACTAGTTGTATTTCCTCTTGTGAGAATAATTGCTGAGATATCCTTGACTTCGTTTAAGGAGAAGCCAAATACATCACATCACATCACATGAGAATCTGATTTTTTACTAGTTTGCAAACGAACGTGTTTTTGGGCAAATAGTGATAATAATTAAAACGTGTATAAAAAAATGTAAATTACTATACTGTAAATTATGTATAAAAATATATTATTTTGAATAAAATTAAATATTATAGTTCAAAAAAGTTTGTCTTGTATCAATTTTTTTCAAATTTGAAATTTTTTATTAGTCATATTTTATTTCCTTATTTATTTATTTTTTTTGCGCGAATTTTAAAGTAATTTTACATTGGTGCTTTGCTTTTACGCAAATTTTGAAAAATCACAGACCGCATCCCCCCTTTTTCAATGTATGTTACGTCTATTTTTGCACGATTTCGTTTGCGCGTGTTTTCTGAGAAACCTATCTATCGCGTAAAACGAGACCCAGGTGTATTATACAGAAAAAAAAATTAATCGTAAAAATAAAATATTCAAATATAGAGACCTATGAATTTTAGAGATTTTAACTTCTTAAAAGCAGAACCACTATTATAGTTCTATAAGAGAAAAAAGTTCTTGGAAAAATATATATCTCTCATAGTATATTTATAATGACAAAAGTTAGACATTTCATTATTTTCTTTATTAAAAAAAAAAAATCAGGGCAGTTAGTTTTTCTCCCCTTATTCTTAGTGCTTCAGTGAATGAAATAATGAACACATACTCAAGAAAATATATGTAAAAGTGTCCCCTCAATATATTACTAATAGTTATATTATTACAATTTTATATCATAATTTTAATTTATATATGTTAACTATACATATAAAAAAGTATCTATATTGTATATATGAGCATGTTGAAAAGTATTGTATACTTGCAATTTAATAAAGGATACATATTCTATTTTAGTCAGTTTAATCAATAATATGTGTTATTATATGCTACATATGTTTGTACGCAAGGGGAGTTTAAAACAAAATATACCATAGTTTGTGGCTCCACTGTATTTACTAATATATATTACAAATTACAACTAAGATGCTAGAGACTGTATCACATGAAACTAATTACATTAAATACATGATTATTATATACAATTATTAAAATTTAAAAGGTGTGAATCTTATTAAGAATATAACAAATAAAACTCTGGAAAAAAATCCATATTTAAAGATATATTATAAAATGTTAATAATATGCCAAGAACTGAATTTCATAAAGTAATTATTATATGTAATTGATTCTATATATAATTATAAAAGATATACATATTGTAACGATATATAAATATGTCGTTACATTTATTTAAAATAAAAACTTAAAAGTTCGCAAATAAAAGGAAAAAACTAAACGCTAAAATTAAAACATTGTTAAACGTGTATACATTCGCACAGATGTTAAACTTTAAAAAAAATTTTTTTTTTCATAAACAAAAAAAAAAAGGTATTTGAATGTATTTTTTTAAATAAAAAAATACAAGATTGAAATATAAAAATATTTTAATAAAAAAATAACGTAAGTTAAATTAAAAACAGGTATTAATTAATTCCTGTAATCTATAAAAGGAAATGATTGTTTATTAATTATCTAAAAGCTGTTTAATTAAAAAGTCAGATGGAAAGTTAGATAAGAGAAGAAAGAGATTTTAGCTTGACAAATGGAAGCACTAAGCCTTGGCCCGGACCATAACGAAAAAACAGATTAGTGACGTTTTGTTCAGTGAATCCTTGTGGATGATATAAAAAGAAAAAAATATTGAGTTGAAGGGCTTTTTTCCAACTTGATTTTGGTGGGTCTGGCGACAAGACGCACTTGTCGTCCTCACCCACTTATTTAAAAATGCAAAGACTGTGATACCAGGACAGAACCAGCAACTGCCACCTCCAAAACATCAGACCGGTCTTCCATGAAAGTCTGCGTGGGAATTGCCAACGGGAACAGGGACTTCTCTACCGTAAGCAATAGAACTGAACAATTGTTAAAATCATAACCTTAATTAAGAACTTTACAGATTGCTAAGTAAACTTAAATTTTATAAAAAGGAACTTTTCTCTGACTTATGTGTCAACTAAATTGATAATGTGATATTTTATATATGTGTGCGTTTGATAAAAAAAAAAAAAATCATTTCCATTTATTATTTATTGTATTGATATTTATTGTTTAAATTTTAAATGAAGTAATTTCAAGTTGTTTATAGACGCTTGCATGGATTCGTTTGCGGTTAATTATATTTTGGTTTTCATATTTGATCAAAATATATAGACATTCGATAAATAATGATACCTTACGGTGAGTATCTAAAATGTATTTATTCGGATGTCTTTTAAGTTATTGGTGACAACGCAAGTATATTATGGTGAATACTATTGGGTTACTTATAAGTTTCCCTCTGCGATTGTCGGTATCAATAATTTTGTATTTTGATCGTTTATGTTTATTTTGAAATGTTTTTGACCGTGGAATCTATGTAAACGATCTATACCCAACATTTTTAAATAAATCTGTGCGAACGTATATAAATGTTAAAATTAAGTCGGGCGCGAATGGCTATATAGTTTTGTAAAGTTGTATTAAGGGAGGGTAATCTTAGGTTATTCATTTCGTAGTTGAATTGGTTCAATGGATTGGATATATTTGTGTAATTAGTAAATGTAGTATGAGATCCGCTATGGGCAGGATTATAGATATACGCCACACACACTCTGTTTGCCTATGGATGGGTTTGTAAGTCGGCAGAAGACCGCAGTCCATTCCTATGGAGTTTTTAGTTTATTGATCTACTTGCCCACAGATGTCACATTCCTGTCGGTGGAGAGTCAATGTCTTCTCTATTTCTACTTATTGTTCAGATGTACATTCCTGACAATATAGTATTTTGTGTTGACGTATCATGCTACATTGAATACATGAATGTATCAGATGGATTGGCGCCAGTTGATTGCGAAATTTGTTGCCTAAGGTTAAATCAGGGAAGAATATTTTCCTTTCAAATGCAGACCTATGTAGTCCATTCATACTCGACCCTCTAAATAAAATTTTAAATCTTATATATATGTGCATAAATAAATGTTTGTATGTTAATTACTGGCAGTGGCTTATTTTATTTATTTTTTAATGTTGAAATCTAATTAGATAAGATCTTATATTATTTAATCTCTGCTATTCCACTGAGCTAGTGACATGGGCTAACGACCGGGATGCAAAATTTAAAAGGAAAAAAAAAAAAAATTTTTTTTTTTGACTTACGTATCTGCCTACTTTATAAATTTTTCTAGGTTCAAATGCCTAGATGGCGCCCTGTAGTGCAGTTTACGTGAAGTCTCCTTCTCCGGATCGTTACAACTGGCCTTCCCAATCTGGGGCCGATCTTTAATAAATCACATATACCCTGAGCAAATTTTATCAAAATGAAATATTTTTATCTGTTTACATATAGTCTTATACTTTAAATCCTATAAAAGCACTGCCAGAATGAAATAGCACATATATTTAAACACTGGAAATTGATTATTACGATGTGACTATATGTAATAGTACGGAGTTGGAGGAATTGACAGACGCACGGTCAATTCTTTCAGCTGTTAAAGAAAGGAGAAATGAACTATCGTTTCCTACATTGAGGACCAACTAAATTAAAAAACCTCCGAATGAATAAATAAAACAACGGCTAAATGGATACCAATTTTAGGAGGGCGTGGGAATTTACGTTCATGGCAAGCAACAGATAAAGTTGGACGTTTTAAAAATCGTAAGAACTTATATATTCACTTGAAACAATAAGAACTCTAAATTTTAAAACTTTTTAGTAAATAATGCAATAGAATCCTATCTGACCAAACTAAATTCTTCATTAATAATGTTATTTGATGTATTTGTTATTTATTTATTTAAAATCATTTCCATTTATTTAACTTTGTTCTTTAAGTTTATTTAGAATTTCTGTTTTCCGTTAAGTTAAATTATATAAATGTTAAACTTAAAGTCGGGCGTGAATGGCTGTATGGATTTGTAAAGTTATATTAGGGGAGGGTAATCTTGGGTTATTTGTTTCGTGGTTAGATTGGGTCAATGAATTGGATATATTGGTGTGATTAGTAGATGTAATATTGATTCGCTACGGGCAGAATCGCTTCATACGCCGCACACCTCCGTTTGCCTATGGAAGGAATTGTAAGTCGGATACCGCAGTTCCTTTCTATGGAGTTTTTTGTTTTATTGCTCTTCTTTGCAGATAGATGTAATATTCCTATCTCATAAGAGGCAATTTCTTCTCTTAACCTTTTGTGCTGCCGTATTTTATTACATTGAATACATCGATGTATCAGATGGATTGATACCAGTTTGACTACGAATTTTAGTCTAGGGTTAAATAGGGATAGAATGTTTATTTTCAAAAGCAAATTTATGTGGTCTATTCATACCCGACCCTAAATAAAAATGCATTAAATTTAAGTTGTTTATAGATGCTTGCATAGATTGTTTATTGGTTAACTATGTTTTGCATTTCCATATTTGATCAAAATATATAGACATTCGATAAATAATGATACCTTACGGTGAGTATCTAAAATGTATTTATTCGGATGTCTTTTAAATCATTGGTGACAATGCAAGTATCTTATGGTGAATACTACTGGGTTACTTATAAATTTCCCTCTGCAATTGCCAGTATCAATGATTTTATCTTTTGATCGTTTATGTTTACTTTGAAATGTTTTTAACCGTGTAATCCATGTAACTGATGTATAGCAACATATTAAAACAAGCTTTTATAATCCCATCTGTGTGAACTTAATTAAAATGTAAACTTATAATATAATAGAAATTTAAATGTAAATTAAAGTCAAAAATCAAAGTTAAAAATAATGTTAAATGTTAAAATGTAAAACTAATACTAAAATAATTTTAAATCTTATATATATGTGCATAAATAAATGTTTGTATGCTAATTACTGGCAGTGGCTTATTTTATTTATTTTTTAATGTTGAAATCTAATTAGATAAGATATGATATTATTAAATCTCTGCTACTCCCTGAGCTAGTGACATGGGCCAACGACCGGAATCAAAATATTTAAAAAAAATTTTTTTTTTTTTGACTTACGTATCTGCCTACTTTATAAATTTTTCTAGGTTCAAATGCCCAGATGGCGCCCTGTAGTGCAGCATTTGAGCCTAGAAAAATTTATAAAGTAGGCAGATACGCGCTGTTAGGATTCCACTTTATTTACATATTTAGATCGTTAGCCCATTGTCACTAGCTCAGCGGAGACGCCGAGATAAAAATCTATAAATTTTATATCTTAAATATAAAAGAATAAAATAATAAAAGCCACTGCCAGAAATTAACACAGAAAAATATTTATTTACGCACATATAAAATCATTCTAAATTCGAGGAATAAGTTTAACATTTAGATTTTTATCTTAATTTTTAATTTTACATTTAAAATAGCTTGCTATAATGTTTAATATTTTATTTAGAGGGTCGAGTATGAATGGACTACATAGGTCTGCATTTGAAAGGAAAATATTCTTCCCTGATTTAACCTTAGGCAACAAATTTCGCAATCAACTGGCGACAATCCATCTGATACATTCATGTATTCAATGTAGCATGATACGACAACACAAAATACTATATTGTCAGGAATGTACATCTGAACAATAAGTAGAAATAGAGAAGGCATTGACTCTCCACCAACAGGAATGTGACATCTGTGGGCAAGTAGATCAATAAACTAAAAACTCCATAGGAATGGACTGCGGTCTTCTGCCGACTTACAAACCCATCCATAGGCAAACAGAGGGTGTGTGGCGTATATCTATAATCCTGCCCATAGCGGATCTCATACTACATTTACTAATTACACAAATATATCCAATCCATTGAACCAATTCAACTACGAAATGAATAACCTAAGATTACCCTCCCTTAATACAACTTTACAAAACTATATAGCCATTCGCGCCCGACTTAATTTTAACATTTATATACGTTCGCACAGATTTGTTTAAAAATGCTGGGTATAGATCGATTACACAGATTCCACGGTCAAAAACATTTCAAAATAAACATAAACGATCAAAATACAAAATTATTGATACCGACAATCGCAGAGGGAAACTTATAAGTAACCCAATAGTATTCACCATAAGATACTTGCGTTGTCACCAATAACTTAAAAGACATCCGAATAAATACATTTTAGATACTCACCATAAGGTATCATTATTCATCGAATGTCTATATATTTTGATCAAATATGAAAACCAAAATACAATTAACCGCAAACGAATCCATGCCAAGCGTCTATAAACAACTTAAATTTCATACATTTAAAATTTAAACAATAAATAATTTATACAATTAAAATAAATGGAAATGATTTTTTTTATCAATAACAAACATATAAAATTAAACATCAATTGATTTTAAACTTAAAGGTCAAATAGAAACTCCATTTTAACATTTAAATTGCTTTCACGAAAGTTCTTAATTATTTAAAATTTTTTTAAGTTCATTGTTAACAGCTTACGGAAGAAGAGTCCAGGTTCTTGTTTTTCCACGGAGTCCTTGTTTGAAACCCGGTCAGATGTTCCGGAGGCAGCATTAGCTGGTTCCTTTCGGTATCACAATCAGTTCATTTTTTAAAATAGAGAGAGAGTGTGTGATATTGCGTCTCTATCACCACTCTCAAAACAAAAAAAAAAAAAGTTTTGTCCTTTTGAAATTTCATATATAACAAATTTGTATAACGTAATTACTAACACTAAGTAAAGTCTTTTTTTTTTTTTTTTTTTAATGTTTTTGTTTTTTTGAGGAAGTTTACTGATATGTAACGATATATAAATATGTCGTTACATTAATTTAAAATAAAAACTTAAAAGTTCGCAAATAAAAGGAAAAAACTAAACGCTAAAATTAAAACATTGTTAAACGTGTATACATTCGCACAGATGTTAAACTTTAAAAATATTTTTTTTCATAAACAAAAAAAAAAAGTATTTGAATGTATTTTTTTTAAATAAAAAAATACAAGATTGAAATATAAAAATATTTTAATAAAAAAAAATAACGTAAGTTAAAATAAAAGCAGGTATTAATTAATTCCTGTAATCTATAAAAGGAAATGATTGTTTATTAATTATCTAAAAGCTGTTTAATTAAAAAGTCAGATGGAAAGTTAGATAAGAGAAGAAAGAGATTTTAGCTTGACAAATGGAAGCACTAAGCCTTGGCCCGGACCATAACGAAAAAACAGATTAGTGACGTTTTGTTCAGTGAATCCTTGTGGATGATATAAAAAGAAAAAAATATTGAGTTGGGGAGCTTTTTCCAACTTGATTTTGGTGGGTCTGGCGACAAGACACACGTGTCGTCCTCACTCACTTATTTAAAAATGCAAAGACTGTGATACCAGGACAGAACCAGCAACTGCCATCTCCAAAACATCAGACCGGTCTTCCATGAAAGTCTGCGTGGGAATTGCCAACGGGAACAGGGACTTCTCTACCGTAAGCAATAGAACTGAACAATTGTTAAAATCATAACCTTAATTAAGAACTTTAAAGATTGCTAAGTAAACTTAAATTTTATAAAAAGGAACTTTTCTCTGACTTATGTGTCAACTAAATTGATAATGTGATATTTTATATATGTGTGCGTTTGATAAAAAAAAAAAAAATCATTTCCATTTATTATTTATTGTATTGATATTTGTTTAAATTTTAAATGAGGTAATTTCAAGTTGTTTATAGACGCTTGCATGGATTCGTTTGCGGTTAATTATATTTTGGTTTTCATATTTGATCAAAATATATAGACATTCAATAAATAATGATACCTTACGGTGAGTATCTAAAATGTATTTATTCGGATGTCTTTTGAGTTATTGGTGACAACGCAAGTATCTTATGGTGAATACTATTGGGTTACTTATAAGTTTCCCTCTGCGATTGTCGGTATCAATAATTTTGTATTTTGATCGTTTATGTTTATTTTGAAATGTTTTTGACCGTGGAATCTATGTAATCGATCTATACCCAACATTTTTAAATAAATCTGTGCGAACGTATATAAATGTTAAAATTAAGTCGGGCGCGAATGGCTATATAGTTTTGTAAAGTTGTATTAAGGGAGGGTAATCTTAGGTTATTCATTTCGTAGTTGAATTGGTTCAATGGATTGGATATATTTGTGTAATTAGTAAATGTAGTATGAGATCCGCTACGGGCAGGATTATAGATATACGCCACACACCCTCTGTTTGCCTATGGATGGGTTTGTAAGTCGGCAGAAGACCGCAGTCCATTCCTATGGAGTTTTTAGTTTATTGACCTACTTGCCCACAGATGTCACATTCCTGTTGGTGGAGAGTTAATGTCTTCTCTATTTCTACTTATTGTTCAGATGTACATTCCTGACAATATAGTATTTTGTGTTGTCGTATCATGCTACATTGAATACATGAATGTATCAGATGGATTGGCGCCAGTTGATTGCGAAATTTGTTGCCTAAGGTTAAATCAGGGAAGAATATTTTCCTTTCAAATGCAGACCTATGTAGTCCATTCATACTCGACCCTCTAAATAAAATATTAAACATTATAGCAAGCTATTTTAAATGTAAATTAAAAATTAAGATAAAAATCTAAATGTTAAACTTATTCCTCGAGTTTAGAATGATTTTATATGTGCGTAAATAAATATTTTTCTGTGTTAATTTCTGGCAGTGGCTTTTATTATTTTATTCTTTTATATTTAAGATATAAAATTTATAGATTTTTATCTCGGCGTCTCCGCTGAGCTAGTGACAATGGGCTAACGATCTAAATATGTAAATAAAGTAATTATTATATGTAATTGATTCTATATATAATTATAAAAGATATACATATAAATAATATATGTAAAACCTATTAAAATATACTTAAATATAAATAATACAATAAATTAATCAAACTAAACATACTTGTGTAATTTTATTATTCTACATTGTTACATATATTTAAATGTGATTTGACATGTATCTGTAACAGTCTACAATAATGCAATAACCCACTAGTAACAAAGTCACTTACATGGCCATCAAAAAAAAAAAAAATTATCCTTTCATTTGCTATCCAATATCTTATATAAGTAAGAGATTAGAACAATAACTATTAGCGTGAAAACATACATGATATTCTTGCAGCTTCATATGAATTAGCTTGTATTTAAAATCATAAAGCAGAATTACTTTCTAATCATTTAATAATCTTGTTAACAAAGATATAACATATCAAATATGTAGGGATAAAATATACAGTACTAGTAAATATGTAACATTTAAATCAGTAAACCTTCAAATGTTTGCTCAATTAGTATCAAATGTATAGATAAAAAGCAAATCCCCACTTTCATTTGCTGTTCAAGATATTATGTGGATAATAGATTGGGACAATAATTATTATTAAGTCAAATATCAATTTGGCGAACAGATATCATTTAAATCTACCATCATAATCAGCAAGTGAAACTAGATTCATTTTTCATCTGCAATGTAAATAGCTTTGATACTAGGAGGTGTTGCATTAAAATATACTGTGCTTAGAGATTTGTCATTCTATTATATATAGCTAATTTTTATCATTCGAATTGTCTGGTTTAAATTATAAATTAAAGTAACTCCTAATTTAAACTGACAGAAAGGAAGTTCAAAATATTGCATTCCCAAATTAAACAAAATGTTTTCAGACAAAGATTATAAAGTACATGTGATCCAACCATACATCTACTTAATTTTATTTTCAAATTTATATTACCTCTCAATTTTTCAAAGGTACAGATTATGCCTTAATTCTATAAAAGTTCCTTTTAACAATGACAATCAAGTATTATCATTTGATCATATTGTTGTATTAGAGAAGTTTACATACACGCATATGTGAAGAAATTTTATTTCGAAATCAAGATTACATCCATTAATAACGATTTTTTTTTTTTTATAACTTCCGGGTGCATTAAATACAGTAGATATGCAAAATATACCTTTGTTCAATTATTTAAAAATAAAAGTTCCTAATATTTTTTCTAATATTACTCTTTATAGAATATAAAAAAACAAATAATATAAACTAAAAACAAAAATATATAAATGTTTAATAATTTTTATTAGTTATTCATTAGACTATAGATTATCCAATAATGAATATAAATGTCTATTTTTATTTTCTTTGATAATAATGTTGCAATATATTGCCTTGAACAGTTTAGCGAAGTATTAAGAATGGCTGACTAAAGATCATGCATTGGTTATAGATTGAGAAAAATAATTTTAGTGATAACATGTCATTTGATCTCACGAGTACTTAAACTATACAATTATTACCAGTGGAAATATTTGAGATACACATAATGTAAAATAAATGCATAATTAAAACCATGCTTCAAAAAAAATCAAAGATATAGAATTATAACAATAAAAAGAAAGAGTTAATTAAGTCTCAAAAATAATTACTAAAAGAAGGTGTGTATACGGGTACGTGTACGATTGTGCGGAATAAAACTTTGTTCCTCGCAATAAAATAATAATAATAAAGTTTAAGTAGAATATAATCTATTTAACTTTATGAATATGCATTGTGAACACACATGCATATATATATTAATGTAAACTCACATGTACTTATTAGAAATAAATTCTAATTAAAATATAGCTTTGTTTTTATTGTTGAATTGGGGTCAAAGAGACATGACATTTATTGTTTGATTGAACAAAATGCAATTATAAAAAGTTTGATACCAAGCTACCGACTCTTAAGTAATTTACATAATTAAGGTAATTTGAAAAAAAAGAGAGAAATTTATAATCCATTCTATTAGCTTTTTGTCATACTATTTGCATTATGTTAAATTTACATCGAAATCAAAAAACTTCTTTTTTTTTTTTTTTTTTTTTAAAAAGCACACACAAGCGCGCGCGCAAACACATAACATTTTCCCATATCTTGTACTGACCCATAACTCAGATTCATCATTTATTTTAATGCACTTTTTTTTAAATTTCTTTCTTTAGTGTAAAACTTTTTGAGCTTTGAATTAAAAAGGGAAAAAAAATCTTTATTGCTTTTTCTTTCAATTATTAAAAACCATGTTAAATAAATTTATAATTTGATTTTTTTTTAAAAAAACTTATCAAATTTTCATGTACTTTTTTTAAACTTATTAAATGTTTTAATAGTTTTGTATTTTAGAACAATTGCATTAAATGATAATTTAATTTATTTTTTCTTTAATAATTTATATTTTCAGAAATCACTAATTATTTTAAATAACCATTTCCCTAAAAGACAACGTTTCTGCTCCATAGATTGCAACATTCACATCAAAATTAATCATATTTCCCTCTTACTAAAATTATTTTATATATATAGATATAAAAAAAAAGTAGCAGTTTTTCTCATATTGATAGATGCTCAGGAAATCAATTAAGGTCAAGCCCCAAAGTTGGCTTTCAGGAAATCTATAGTTTTTTTAATTTATCACTCTCATTATTGGGTTTCGATCTTTCATTACTTTAATAATCGTTACTCATCTTCTCAAAGAATTTACTAAAAAAATCATTTATTATCCATTTTCATAAATTCATTGTTTCTTCCCATACCTAATATTCTACTTTTTTTTTTTCAGCATCAAGATAGTGTCTACAATTTCTGCTATATCATTTGGTGTTACAAATATTTCTATAGCTTCTAATATCATTATTCTGAAATTCTTTCAATCTAAAGAAAACTATGAAGTGCTTTCAATTTTCACAACTACTACAGTTTCTTTTAGTACTTTTAAAAATTATTACATAGGTATTCGTTTATCTAAGCATTTGTTTGTCTTTTGTAAAACACAGGATATTTACATTTCTTAAAATATAATATTAAATAGTGCTAACACAATTATAATGTAAAGCTGTATAAATTAATAGCAATTAAAACATTATATAAACTTCTTTGAGAGTACCATGTATAAATTTTTTGCATAGAGAAAAAATAAATTTAAAAATTTTTATTTTCATCTTATAACCATGAAAATCTTCCTTGTAATATAACTAAGACCTCTAATTTGCTTGTAGTACTTATTTTTATATTTAAACCTAACATTTTTATAATATATATCAAATAATTAGTCCAAATAATTAACATATACATATAGATAAATTAGCTTTAATGTGTTTTATAGCTTACATTACTGCTTTATCAGCAATTATACTTTCATGCATACTTGGCCAATAGACTCACCAAATATAAATATCTGTATATCTGCACAACAAAAATCTCGATCATGAGTTGCTATCTGGTCATAACTACGATCTTTCCATAGCCCAAATCATTTGTTGAGAACATGATGCTTGAAACAGAAAGGTTAAGAAGGCTTGTCAATTGCCAAAGATGTCCATGCCATCAATAAAAAAGGCTCCAGCACCCCTTTTCCGAAAAAATGACACTTACAGCTCTCTCACTTCTCATTAACATATAAATTCACCCTTAAATATTCATTTTCATCTAGATCCAATTTATTATTCAACACATATTATTTATGAATGACAACTCCCTCCCCTTTTATTATGCTAGGATTATGATACTATATGGTACTAAAAGTATTTAGCTTCAAATAAATTCTTTCACATTACAAACCCAAATCTGTTTAGTTGTTTAATGTTTTAACATTTGCTTATTACTTACATTATCACAGCTTTAATAATTTTTTTTGTTTATTACATTTTTTTCTCTTTAAGTCAGTCATAAAACAAGATAGAAAATATTGTGCTATACTTAACATCTGTACCAACATTACGAAAAAACAAGAATGTCTTACTTCCCTAATGAATTGTCTCCAATTTAATGTTTTTCCTGATTGCTATCATATCAAAATTAATAAACCTATTTTTCAGCAAGATAATATTATTGTAACACTCAAAATTACTCTTGATTATAAAAAAACCTTTCCAGTGGTGCATCTCTTCTCAGTTCCCACCTCTATTGTCACAAAGCGCATCAACATTGCTTCCACATTAAAAAGGAAATTTTCTAAAAAATTTGATTTTTTAATCAATAAACAAAAACATGCTTTCCCTAATCCCAATACTCCCCCCCAAACTAGGTCAATTTTTCAAACATCCAAATCCCCAAAAATACTGCTAAAATATTAACCTATGGTTCTAGCCTAAAGTCATTCATATTTTTCTTGTGTAAAATTTATTGTGTTGTTTTATATTATATATATGTGTGCGTCAATAATTAAATATTAATGTTTGCTTTAATTGTTATTTTGTCTATTTTCTCTTTCTCTCTTGTCACAGTGTCACCAGTAATTTAATGTGGAGTTATTTTATGCATTAAATAAATATGCTGGAGCCTGAAACAGAGTGTGAGCTAGTCATGGGATATTCCAAGTACTGGAATGTGGATATATCTTCCAAAGCATGCTAACTTATGATTGAATGGCACCTGAGGTTGATCCTCAAAACAAATAAAATGCTTTGGATGGCAGAGGTTTGAATCTAACAGCCGAAATGGGTCACGGTCTGCAAAATGTGATGGTGTTATGCTTTGCATAGCTCGGTCTGACCGTGAGTATCATTGATGGATCTGCTATCAATGGTATTCTCCCTTCTACTTGAAGGGTCGGTCCGTTCGCGTAATATTAAAAATATATATAAATTAAAAATTTATGTTAAAAAGGTTAAACCCACTTAAACAACCTCCATTAAACAGACCTCGTTCAATATATACATTAGAATATATATATAGTCCTTTTAGAAATAATTATCATTCAGCAATTTAAATGTCTTTAACAACAATATACTATTTCAAAAAGCTCACAATTCTTGGGACATAGAATTTCCAATTTACTTAACCATAATTCCACTATTACTTCTCACTTGTGTTTTGGTTAACTTCAGTTAATTATCCTTTCTTTGGTAACCACTTTTATCTGACAACAAATACTTATTTATTCTTCTTTCTACCACACCATTTCAACTGTGTGGAGTTTTATTTACTACTCGGCTGATTTGTATGTACATACTTTTATGTGTATACAAATTTTATTTAATGCAATCTGCTATTGTCTATCTCTTTGTAGCATTTCTAGACTAGTTTTTTAAAAGAGAAAGGTTGTTTTTTTTAAACATTTTATTGACTTAACAAAATTTGTACAGTTGAATATTATAATACACTTTGTTAATGTTGGCTCAATTTCATTGCTGGTATTGTTTTATAAGTGAAAAAAATCTGTATTTACAAAAATAAACTATCTTTATTGAAAATATGTTTTATATGTAAATACATTCCACTCCTCTTCCTACTCTAAAAATAAAGGACTTAATGGCATATGTAGTCTCTAAACTTGACAGGAAGTCTGGGTATAAATGAAGTTTTTGAATAGATCTCTCTTTCCTCTATTGAAGTAATTACTCATCTTTATAATCATTTAATTAACCTTGATCCAGATCACTATTTTGGACATCTAGTAAAGTATCTTGTTCTCCTACTTCTTTTATGGATAAATTATTTTTAAAAAAGTCAGGTGATATCTCCTCAAAATGAGAATAAAGATGATTTAAGTGTCTCCTCATTTCCCTCCCATTTCTAATATGACAAATGATAATTGTTTTGATAACAATTTCATTATTATGTGAGCATCCATTTACTTTTGAGAATATCATGTAGGATTTTGATAACAATTTCACTATTATGTGAGCATCCATTTACTTTTGAGAATATCATGTATCCTACATTTTCTCTGAATGTCTCCTAATAGTGATTTTTATTCTTTTTATTAATGGGTGACAATAACTTGGTTAAATGAATATTGAATGGACGACATCAATAACTGGTGGAGTTTTATGCATTGCTGTACTGGCAATAAAATGTTGGTTACATCCATTAATACTTCCTGCATATCCTTTAATCTAATTTTTTTTCAACATTTCTTTAAAGGTTGAACTACTTTCTACACTATTTCATTACTTTTAGGGTGATAAGGTAGAATAAGAAAAGGTATGTGCAGTAAAGGCTGTATTATTTTCCATCACTATTATCTCCAGCTAGCTGTCCCTAGCGAATTTTTCCTTCAGCGCTAGTATTATGCATTCTACACATGAGATTTTTACTAAATTATATTGTCCATCAGGAGAATGAATCAATTAGTAGTATCATTATTATGTATCCATTTGAAAGTCTTGTATGATCCAAATAGATATGGGTCCAAGGGGTTGTAGGCTTTCTCCATGTTTCCAATTATTTGCATAGCAATTTTGCAATTTGTTGACAATTAAAACATTTTTTAAGCGTATGTTGTATGTCACCACTTAAATTTGGCCATACATATGATCAGCCAATTTTTTCATCCTCACAATTCTAGGATGACCTTGATACACAAGATCTAATGTGTGTGCTTTTGCCTTTGGGATGACAGAGTAAGCGATTTGGCATTAGTACACATTCTTTACAAACAATATTACCAGCCATATTTTATCCATTTCATGACATAGATATACCTCTTCTCTTTCTTAATCCACTCACCTATAACAATTATATGTCTATATTAGGTTATCACTTGTTTGCATTTATTATAAGTCCAAGAAACTTTATTTCTTTAGTGGATGAAATACATTTATTAATATTTACTTTAGCCTTCACTTTTTCTAACATTGAGCAGACTACATCTACTTGCTTCTGTAATTCTGACTCCTTAGCTGTAGCCAAAATGTCAACTAAAAAGGGAATCATGCCATCCATGGATCTGAAAAACATGTCTATTTTAGCCTGGAAAATGTTTTGCACTACTGTGATACCATAAGGCAATTTGCTGTACTTATACATCCAATGAGTAGTCAATGTTAACACTTCTGCTGGTCAGTTAACGGTATTTGATGGAATGCAGCCTTCAAATCTATCTTCATGAAATAAGTAAATATTTGCAATGGTATTAGCACTTTGTGTGGACATTTGGGACCAGATATGAATCTTTATTAATATATTTGTTCAACATCACTCTATAATCACCACACAATCTCAGATTTCCACTGGCTTCATCATTGTAACCATTGATGTGACCCACAATTCATCTGGAGTTAAGATATATTTAGAAATCAACTCATTCAACATTTTCTCTATTTTATCTCTCAATGCAAATGGCACTTTGTGAGGGTAACAAATAATTATTTGTGTGTGTCCTTCATCAATTCTAATATCCACTGATCATGCTCCCAACTTAACAATCCTACATATCTTTCACATTAATCTTCACTTGAACTGTCTTTATCACGTTTACAAGAATACCCAGAAGTTGACATCAGTTTCTTTCCAGCAACAGACTAAAATCTTTATTTACTAAATATAGCAGAAGAAATTTTACTCTCGAATTTAGATTTAAAGTTACTACAATTTTTCTGCATATACAGTTACTACAACTTTTTTTCAAATATAAATTTTGTTTTCATTAATGACTGTAGCAATCATATCCATATTATGAAAGGGAGACCTCTTATACTTTTCACTCATTTTTATGCAATCTTTATTAGATATCAGTGACAAACTGGCTCTGCTGTCCCCTTCCACTGTTGCTATTTGATCACAAATATTGACATCCAGCAATATGTGATTTATTAAGCATCTTTACATTAATACTCTTAAAATCTAGTCCTCTCCCAGATTTGTAATCCAGCCTTTGCTTGTTAACAGCTCTGCACTTCTTAATATGAGAGTTGCTAAATGCCTTTTTTTTTTTTTACAATTCCTGCACATTTTATTTTTGTCTCTGCAGTTACCAGAATAATAATGCATTCCATCTTTTTTTCTCTTCAATGGGGTTGAGAATATTTTTTCTTGCTTTCTGTACTGTCAGCGAGATTTTCTCCTACTCTGACACATTATTTAGCATAGATTTTGTGTGACATATTTCTCCAGGACTATTTATAACTTAGGTTAGGGTCACTCAACAATACTTTCCTGAAATTCTCATCCATCAAGCCATAAAGGAATTGTTTAAATAACATGTCAATTTTAGGGCCAAACTCACAGTCTTTAGCTAACTTTCTTAAAAATTACATTGTGATTCATGTACTTTTCATGAGGTAACCTGTTACTGTATATTGCAATCTCAGTCCCTAATTATTTTTATATTCCTGGAGTAAATATCCAGTAAATTTCTTAATCAGTTAACCTATTCACCAGCTATATCAGATCCTGACTTGCAACACAGACATTTTCAGAAGATTATCTTCTACCTTACTTATGAATATAAATATTATACATATTCAACATAATTCTTCCATGGATCAACATTATTAATGTCAAATTCCCAAACAGCAGTTTTCAATATCACCATTTTCTGTTTATACACAAATTCTTTGCAAATAACTAAGTATAGCCATTCTACAAATGTCTCTTTTCAAATTGATAATGAGTGTCAATTAGCACTATTCTGCTACCTATAGCAAATTCTTTCATTTCTCGATCCATGCGATTCTGTTAATTAAATCCTGAGGGTATCCAAATACCAATCAGGCAGCGATAAAATGAATAACAATATGCACAACAATTTGTATATAACAATATTTAATCAACAAGAATAATGATGATGTAAAAACATTAAGAATGTGATAATCCATAAATTCATATAAGCTATAATTTATCCTTGAGTGGAGAAGGAGTCAACCAATTTCAAATGTTTTCAAATTTAAAACCCTTGTGTCCAAACACATATGTATATTAACAAATACATAAAGTCCTTTTAGAAATAACTATTGTCTAGCAATTTAAATGTAATTAATAGACAATATAGTATTTCCTTATATTAACCAACTCTTTAAAGTTCACAATTTAAATCATTCTTGGCACACCCAATTTACACATTTACTTAACTACAATCCTGCTATTTCTTCTCACTTGCATTTTGATCAATTTCGGTTCATTACTCTTCTTTGGTATATCCAACAACAAATTCTTATTCTCCTTTCCCACATACCACTTCGACTGCATGGGAATTTATTTACTACTGTGCTAATTTATAGGTAAATGTTTTTATTTGCATATAAATTTTATTGAATTCAATTTGCTATTGTGATGATATCTTTGTAGATTTTCTAGAATAGTTTTTTAAAAAAGAAAAAAATGAAAAAATCTGTACATATTTGCAAAAATAAATGATCTTTATTTACACATATATTATACATGCATAGATATTCCACATTCCAATGTAAATTCTATTTTACTAATAAATGTAAACCACAAACAAGAACGCTACTTACTTTTTCAATATAATATTTTATCATTTTCACTCATTTTTCCAATTTAATAAGTATTACAGTTGTTGATTTTGCAAAATTAAAATAATCTTTCTAAAAGTGATGACATATAATCTTATTTTTTTGATTACAATCTCTTTTTTTTTAATATTTATAGAAAGAAAATGTAAACATTTAAAGTTTATTTCAGTAGTAAACAAAATTATCTATCAAATGAAGTCAAATTTATTATTTTCTCATAAGTAAAATGATTTAATCTTAATTTCTATGTTGAACATGAGAACAAAGAAATGTAATTGGGAAATGAACACTAAAGAGTTAAACTTTTGTTAAGTTTTTTTTTTTTTTTTGGGGGGGGGGGGGAGATGTTTCACTAAAAAAAAGATTGAATGGTTTTAAAAAAAAATGTTTCATAATTTGTAAACATTAATTTAATGAAAATCTTTAAAATTATCAATTCTTACAATATATATTGTAACCTTTTATTGAAATTGATGGCGATGGGAGAGGGGGGTGACAACGAAGAAAAGATGAGATGAAAGAATGGAGAAATAAAGATGATGATAAGGAGGAGAAAGAAATGATGTGAAAGATAGGTGATGGTAAGATGAAGATAACAAGGAAGATGTGGATGATGAGGAATGAAGAAATGAAAATGATGAAGGAAATTAGATAAGATGAAGATGGAAAAGAAGAAATAGAAATGAAATGGTGATGGTGATAGATAAGGTGAATATGATAAGGAAGATGAGCAAATGAAGGAAGATGAAGAAGATGAGAGAAATGAAGGAGATGAAAATGATGGAATGGAAGAATAAACTAATCTATTAAAGAAGTGATGATGATAAAATGATGATACATGACAGAAGAGATGAAAGATAATGAAAACTATGAGATAAGGAAAAGAAAATTGAAAGGATGAAATGATAAAATGGAAAAAAGGAAAATAATAATAAGATAAAGATGAAAGAATAAAATTATGAAGGTAATAATAAACTAACTATCCTAATCTATTAGAGACTCCTAACAACTTGGCTCAGTGAGGTTACAATAAAATTAAGAAAGAATGATGATGCAGAGATATACAATCAGACAGAGACCAAATCCAACACTAATGCAGATAACTATTGGGGTATGTTAATTAATTTAACATAAATAATATAAAAGAGAATTTAAATCATTATTTAATAATTATTAGAATCAGTCTCCTATCAGATCATACACTCTGAATAAAACAAATGATACTTTATTGGAAGGACTATCTCACTAAATTATATTAACAAGACAACAAGAGTAAACAATCTCAGAGGTTTTAAAACTAAACTCTTGTGCAAGATAAAAGTTTAAGCAGCTAATAAATGATTGCTTGGATGAATAAACAAGTGAGTGATATCTTGACTGACCATAAGATAACTATCTTATGTTCAATCTTGGCATAATAAAAGAAAATATATTAATTTAAAAATTTGATTAATTAATCTAAATTTAAACTAATTATGGCCTATTACCCAAGACATCACTCTAGCTGAGAAAGGGACAAAGGTACTTTTTATGCCTTTCCACATACCACACAACCTACTACTAACATTAAATGCAGATGAATTTAAATTTTAAAATATACAAGATAATGTAAGAAAGTGTGCAGTTTTAAAGCATAGTAAATACTCTTCTGAATCACTAATATTCTTCATATCACATTGTATAATCTTCAGTCTAAGAAGATAAAATAATAACTTGAAAGTCAACTTTCAAAATGAACATTCTATCAAGTATCTGTAAATATGTGATGATCTGTTACTGTGATTCAATCTGAGAATCACAAAGATTAGCATGGCTTTATATAATTTAAACCAGTATAAAAATATATTTTGTATACTTTGTGAAATTTTTGTGAACGTTTGGAACTCAAGACAATATTTCATATAAAAGAAAAACAAACAGAAACTAAACTTTTTAAATAATAATAAATTTGGTTTATTAACAACAATAAAGAATAAATATTTACAAAAAAAAAAAAATTACTGTGACAAACATTGCCAAGATAGTGCTGTTATCTTTTAAACATTTTGTATAACAATCTTTGTTTTGACTTACAGAAATTACAACAATTTCTTTGACTAAAGCTACTGATTATTCCTCTTTAACTATTTTTTAAAAAAAAAAACTATTTATTTTAATATAGACAAAAAAATATATAAGAGTAAACAGAGGCTATTTGGCATTTAATTCTATCCAAATAATCTTCTTAAATAATTAAAGATTCTAAATCCCTTTACTTTAATTATAATGGTATGAGCTTGATAAACATAACCTTATTTTGATTGGCATATTTCATAATACTGTGATAGCATTTAACAACCAGAATAATACACTAATAGGTTTATATTGCATACCATAAGCTAAGTAAAAGCTAAGCTGGGATCAGCATATACAGCATATATTTTAAAATTATCACTAATTACACTGACACTATTAAGATTATAGCTAGTGATGTATTTAAGTAAATCTAACCTAACTTTAAATTAAACTAGATGCATGGGCCATTCATCAGAGGTCATTTATACACATATTTCAATAAATTCTGTCCACATAAAACTAATTAAACCAAATGTTTAAAATTGGAATTTAAAAGACTTACAATTCCAGCAATGAAAACTCTAGATGAACATAACTTAGTATGTGTGAATTGTCACTTATAACCATATGCATAATGTACATATTTCTAAATAAATATAAATTATTGTTGGTTGGTTTGTGGAGGATAAAACTATCATAACAGCACAATTCAGACATTGATATACTTTTAAGCCTTAAAAATAGCTAAACACAACCTGAAGAAACAGTTCCTCAAACAACCATATCTTGTCATTACATATCTAAAAAAACAAATGCAACATCACCTACTGTGATGGAATTAGCATTAATACATCATGAGCGATAGGCCAAAATAAGTACACATATACTCCACAGAGCAGAATAACTTCCTAAGAATGTGATGGCTTCCAAAAATACCTATCTTTGAGGCAGAAAAAGGATGCCTGGACCTTGTCTCAATGCATCAGGAACAGGAAAGATGCACAGAAAAATATGATCCTCACTATGGGATCTAACACTTCAAAATATGTGATCACAATCACTAGAAATACAAATATCTGATATACGATAATCCTCACTAGAAATGAGCACAATCACCTCATGGAAAAGCACTAAAATAAGGATGGAAGACCTTGTCTATACCATTAGGCATACTAATAATAATCAATAAAGCCTAGTTCTATGAGGCTAACAAATACTTAACTAATAACAAGATATAAACATCACTTTAACTGACTAAGTTATCAACAAGAATTTTAAAAATACAATGTGTATAATCAATGTCAGAACCAACAATGCAAACTATGTCAACCAATTATATAAGAACTACTTAAAAATTAAATGCATATAAAAATTCTAGGCAAAGGTACAATGCACACATAATAAAATATTAAATATTAAAATATAGTGGCTAGTGGACATTTAAAAGACTGCGAATTAATTGTGAGAAAATTAATTCTCAAAGCGTATATAAAAATATTTGTGGTTATTATTAATGTAGCATTCATAAAACAAATGAATGGAAAACCCTCTGATAAAACTCTTTGGCTGATTTATATAAAACTGAGTAAAATACTATACATTTAAATAAGCTAAGAATGAGATATTAAAATCTCCAGGGATAAAAATTATTAAATATCCATTAATTTGTTAGACGTTTATCAAATATAATAGTACTAATATTACCTGAGAATGGTCGAATGTCTACTTATTCTAATAAACCCATTATAACTAAAATTATAACATTAAATTACCTGGCATATTTATACCAAACAGTATTACACATATTTAAATATATATATAGCATAAATATTTTTCTGGTTTCTGTTTTTTTTTTTTAAACCAATAAAACAAAAAATAAAGAATACAATAACTTTAGTTCATAGCTTCAGCTTCCTCCATACTGGCTTTTCAATTCAAGACATGTATATAATTTATTGAATACTATTTATCTGACAGTGTGAAGTTCTAGTCAAAACATTTAATTTATATATGACAATGATTTGCAAATGAAACAGATTCAAGAGTTCTTTAAAGTTAATGCAATTCTTTCTTTAAAGATATTTTTAGTTTAAATAAGCAATATAATAAAACATTATAATACTACTAATAAAATAGTAAGGAGCCAGCAATAAAATGGTAGGTAAAACAAATGATTCAGCTGAGAATATCATTATGGGATCCCAGGTTTACTTATACAATAATACAGCTTCATTTTAATTCCATTTCTTTTTTCTAAAAGAACGCATTTTTAAGCAGTTTTCTCTTTTTAAAATTATTTTCGCATACATTTTAAGATGCTTCTAAATAATTTCTTTGTACACTTCTTAAAATATGAGTGGGAGCATTTTACAAGTAGAAAATTTCACCTGTTTTATGTGTTAGAATAAATTATCACAATTTTTATTTAGTACAGATATAAACAAATATATTCAGTTCATTATAACTATACTTTAAATATTTAACAGATAATAGTTTGTCCTTAAATAATTGCAGTGCAAAACTTTTTTTTAAAAAAATATTTTAGAAGCAAGTAATTAATATAACAAAGAATATCTTTTAATTACTATCATCAAGCACAATTAATATAATATAGGAACTTGGAATCAGCTATAAAAGAAATTAACAAGTATATTGAAGCTTTTAAATATATAACTAAGTCATTACAAATGTTTTTCAGTTTTCCTCGTTTAAATTTTTGTCTATTTAAAGAATAACTGAGTAAATTTAGACTATAAAGTTTGGTGCAATAAAAGTCATTTAGCCATAAATATAATAATTGCCTATATGTTAAATTCATTTCACAGAAGATATAATTTATGCAGTTAGTGAGAAGATAGCATGAATAAAATTTCCTTTTAACATTTTTAAGATAGCTTTTAAAAGTTAACTGAAAGTCAATGACAAGAAATGGTTACCTATTCCTTGTAGCAGTCGCTCATTGTAGTCTTTGAATAATTAATTATAATTTACAATACTTTTGTTAAAAAAAATAATAAACTTTAAAAATACTTATTACTTATTCTGGAGAAGAAAGATTTCAGGAAACTTCAGGATTCAATAGCACACACCCCTTTTTTTACAGTAAAACTTTCCTATATATATATATATCCTAATTCTTTCTATCTCCTCCCAAAATATTTAATGTCAATTTATTTTAATAAACCAATAAATATAATTTATTTCATTTTAACTGTAATTTTTTTTTAATCAGCTGGAAAACCAATCGATTTGATAAATGACATCAGTTTGATCTAAATATTTGGAAATCACATAGTTTAATGACTTTAAATCAAAAGTTAATAATTAGTTCTTATGTAATATTAATTAAAAAAATGTATTACATAAAATAAAAAAAATAAAAACTAACATAAAAATTAAACTAGTTTCATTTATCAAAAACTTTTTAAATATCTAATTATAATGATTTTATTCATTCATTTGTTTTATTTTTAATATTACAGTTAAATGATCTATTCATTTTCTTCTTGTATCTCTATGCATGCATACACACACACACAGGGATGACCTTACTTGGCCTCCACTAATTAATTATAACTTTTTAATGACTTCAAATAAAAAATGTTGAAGAATATTATATTAGAAATAACTTTTAACAAAATAAGGCCAATTTACATTAAAGATTAAATTATTATTTGACTGCTTTAAGAAAACTAAAGATTAATTTTAAATCAATTTTAACATTATTTATTCTATTTATAATATTAGCTCAATTATTAACTACAAACTAAAAATAAATAAAACAAAATTTATCTTATAATATATTTAACATTATCTATTTTTATTTTAAATACTAACTTAAATATTTATTTTGAGGAAAATGCTATCTTACATCTTAAACACAACTAACTACAAATAGGTGTCTTACTTTGCACATATATTTATATAAATTTACTAGATATTACAACATTACCAATTATTATTACATCCTATTCATTAATTCATTAATTTCTTCTCTTTTTTTTTATCATTATTTTTTTAAAAAACAGATAATTGTATAAAATGGTTAAACTAATATGTGAAGTTTTACTTAGGTACAATATATATATATATATATAATCAATTCTTACAATATATATATATATATATATATATTGTAAGAATTTATAATTTTAAAGATTTTCATATATTATTTTTATATAAAAAGAAAAAAAAATTTTTATTATTAGTACAAATACAGTGTGCACATACAGCAAAATATATTTAACCATGATTTTTTTTTTGTTTTTCAGTGGAATCCTTCCCGATTATAATTTCCAGTTTTTCCAATTGAGTTTTCTTGTTGAAGGTTTCTATACATGAACATGATTAATTTGATCTTTTCCTGGTGTGCAATAGCTCCATGTTAAAAAATAGCAACTTCTATCCATTTCTTGCCATTGAAATTTCCAGGTAATATTGACACATATAGAGACTCATGTTCTTGGTTGAAAAAAAAAGATTGCTGGTTACTTTTTGAATGCTGGTTACATGAAGGAAGAAAATGTCTAGCTTTTGGCTGAATTTAGTACTTTGTTTTCCCTTGTACAAAACATTTTTATGATTAAACTTCTATTATTCTAGGCTAAAGCTTAATAAAGACCTCTGCTTCTTTCTCCTTTATCAGCAGGATTAAGACTTGACTGCTCTTTGTTTTATCTCACTTCATTCAAAACTTCAATTTGTTTGATTCGGTCTGATATTTCACCTATTTTTATTGTTTTAATCCATTTTCTGTAACATATCTACTTTTATTTTTTTCAAAATTTTTTGTTATTTTTCTACTATCTGCTTCGCTTTGTTGATTCTTTTTATTATCGTTTTTTTTTGTTTATCTCCTTCTCATTGTTGGTAACTTTATAATTATCTCATTTTTGTTTATTATCTTCTTCTTGTTTATTATCTTCTCTTCATTGATCTCTCTTTTTATTATCTTCTCTTCTTTTTTGTTATCTTCTTTAAACATTTATAATAATTGGGCTAACATGGAAGCATCCTCTTATTTTCTGGGATCCTTCCATTGTTTGCTGATCATTTTGTTTCAGATCACATTCTTCCATGTTTTTCACTTTTCTTTTTGTCAGCACAGATGTTACTATTATACTTTTACTCTTCAAGAAAACAGTGATAAATTGTTTTTACACAGGAAATACAAATATAAACTTTTAAAGACATCTCATAATACAAGTTTAACATCATCTCTTCCATGTAACCATATTTCACCTTACATAACACTGCTACCATATTATTATCTCTAATCTGCTTTTCTTTAAATCTTATTGTCTCAATACCTGGCTTTATTTCAGTAATTTATTTCCCCTGCTTTATTCTCCAATTTTATTTTGTTCATGTGAGTGCACCTGATTTTTATTTCCCTTGCATTTACAAAAACAAACTAATGTCAAGAATGATTTATCAAAATCTTTCTTAGAGATATGATGAGAATCTGAAAGCAAAAGTATGCATAGCGACCCACCATCATGGAATAGATACAGAATCCAAAGGTCTATCTCAATTTAGACACTACAAGCTACTGCAACCTAAAATAATGCAAAAATCTTTACAAAACCCTGTTCCTTTGAGTCTTATGGGTTAGAAAGAACTATGCAGTGCTCATTTTCTTGGAGACTGAGGCTAGGGATCATGCCAGGACTAATTTAAATGCACTATGATAATAAAAAAAATGAAATTTCTGAAAGAGGGTTGGAGCAATGCCTGAGAAAGAACATTCCATGAAGTTGGATGAAAACAATCCATCATCAGGCCAAAAACAAAACCATCCACCCATTACCAAAACTGAAAGTACATCTAAACAAATTTTAACAGTCAAAATCTCAATCCAATACCTAAAATCATGGTTTAACTTTCTGTTCAACTTCAAATATGAACTCCTTAAATAAACATTAATATTATGGTTTTATAATTTATAATCAAATTATAACAATCATACTTTACACTCTTAACATTTCAAAGTAATGTGTTTTAAATTAATTCAAGTCATGTGGTCATGGACCACCAGAACTGGTTCATCAATGGGTCCAAATTGAGAAGCTAATTGTAACAGTATAGAAATAGTGGCCTCACATTGGGTGGCAATTCTAAGTTTCGAAACTAGAGGAATCTGAGGTTACAATATCCCACAATTGGATAACCATTTGTAGCAGTAAACCACATTACGGCTAAATTATGAAATGGAAAACCATCATCATCTGCAAATAAACAAAATATAAAATTAAATATAAAAGGATTGAGCATGAGAGATCAACACAGAAGTAACTATAAGTTAACCTAGCAGTACACAATCAATAATAAAAATAAATCAATAATCAATCTTGTGACTGTATTTGAAAGTGGTCCACTATAGACTAGGCTAATTATTTAGCTATTGCCAAACCTATGGCAGAAATGCAAACAGTAATTATCTAGATGCAAATACTTAGGTGCTACTCCACCAAAATACAATAAGTCAAATAACACTGAGATATTAAAAACATCCTGACCTTCATCAATGCTCTGGCCATGTAGTACATTAATGATACTAAGTTGTCAGAGCATTGATAATGATCAGAATGTTTTTAGTATCTCAGCATTATTTGATTTATTGTTGAGTGTAATGGAATAGCAACTAAGTAAGTGCATCCAAATAATCATTGTATCCTTGCTCTAGGCTGGCAGTGTCTAAATAATTAGTCTAGTTATAGTGGATCACTTTAAAATCTAGTCATAAGATTGACTGTTGATTTATTTTTATTGTTGATCATTCATGATGATGAATGATTATTACTTTGTTTAATGCTGATAAATTTATAGTTAGTTCTGTGCTGATCTCTAATGCTCATTATATTCATTATCATTCCTTTTACATTTGATATTAAATTTGATGAGTTATATGGAGTTGATAATAATTTTCCATCACCCCAGATTTACCCCTATTTTCCATACACTTACAATTGTCACCCAACTTGGAACCACTATTTTGATACTATAATATATATTTATATATATATATGATCACTAGATGGGGCTTACCAATAGCTATAAACAAGCTTTATTTTTACAAGTGCTGAAAGAGAAAGAATTCAAAATCTCTATTGTTAAGTCCCTATCTCCAGAATCATTGGTTTCGAGCTTATAGCTCACCTCAGTGGAGAGATGGGACTCTAGAAACTAGATCTAAAATACTAACTCAAAAGTCAGCACTTATAAAACACATTTCTATCAATTTGAAAGTCTGAACTTTTCAGACACGTAACGTCTTCAAATCCAGCCTTGCAAACCAGATAGCTATATGAGTCTAAATTCAGTTCAGTTTCACCATATAATAATAACCTCTACAATATAGCATCGCAAAAGCCATCAAAAGCACACTTCTAATAATTAATAAAACAAGTTATAAATTTCATAACTTACTTTTAAGCTTGCATTTAAATGATCACTAGATGGAACTTACCAAACTCTAAACAAGCTTTATTTTTATAAGTGCCGAAAGAGAAAGAATTCAAAATCTCTATCATTAAGTCCCTACCTCCAGACCAATTGGCGTTTCTATCAATTTGAAAGTCTGAACTTTTCAGACACATAAATGTCTTCAAATGCAGCTTTTCAAACCAGATAGCTATATGGGTTTGAATTCAGCTCAGTTTCACCATATAGTAATAGCCTCTACAATATAGCATTGCAAAAGCCATCAAAAGTACACTTATAATAATTAATAAAACATAAATTTTGCAACTTGTTTTTAAGCTTGCATTTAAATAATCACTAGATTGTTATTGGAGGACATAAAAGAACTGAGCAGGGTAAATTCCTAATGTCTACTCCATACTTTCTTGTTGATGCAACTGTTGTTACCATGTGATTATCATATGGTATATAAACATGGATGCGCTGCTCACCAACACACATTAGTCAGCATAGTGTTTATTAGCTTTTTACGTGTGAGTTTAAGATCAAGACATACTGTGGTCTTTCTTTTCAGTTGCCTGATAAGGAAGAATAAATGTGTGTGTGGAATGAAAAATGTTTTCTAATAGATATTTACATATAATCATAACAGACAAAAATAAATCATGGCATTTCTTCCCAAGGGGCTATAAAGTCACCAGCCAACCAGGCTGCCATTTGATGATGATCTTTTTATTTAGGTACTTACAATTGCAGATCACTTACAAATCAAGGTAAATTGCAAGAATTGGAAGAACTGTCGTATATTAAATAGGACATTATTGGACTTCGTGAAGTTAGAAAAGGTGAAGAGAGAATTGATTTAAAAAGTGGACATGTACTCTAATATAAAGGCACAAACATTGGATGTGCATGTGAAGTAGGATTCATTATAAATAAAAAGTGGAAATTGATGATATATCGGACAGAGTGGCAAGATTAGTTGTTCAACATAATAGCAGGTACCAAATGCAGATAATTCAGGTTTATGTCCCAACAATGTTCTCATTGTCATGAAATATTAGAAGATTTTTATATGGATGTATAAAAGGTTTTCGATCATAGTAAATGACATTTTAAAATTGTTATGGGAAACTATAATGCTAGAATTGGTAAACAAATAAAAGATGAAAGTGTTGTAGGTAAATTTGGTTATGGTAATAGAAATGAGACGACATAGATTTGTGGAGTTTGCAGAGAGAAAAAACTTTCTATTATGAAATTATTTTTTTGAGAAAAATGTTAAAAGGAAATGGAAGCATACAAATGAAGATACAGCAGAATTGAATTATATTTTGAGTAAGAGAAAATAGATATTTTGATTGTAACGTTGTTAATAAATTCAACATAGGAAATGATCATCAATTAGTAAGTTGTAAGATACATGTTAATGTAAAACTAGAAAGACAAAAATTATTAAGGAAAAACAATATTTGCAGCTGATATTCCTAATCTTTAGAAACATTCTAATGAATTTAAATTTAAAACTTGCAAATCAGTTTCAAATATTTAGTACATTTTGAACATGATTCAGATTTGAATGAAATTAATAAGAAAATAACTGATATTCTTTAAAAATTGCAACAAAAATAGGTGGTAGAAAAAAGTAGAAATTCACCAATAAAATTTCTACTGAGACTAAAGAATTTATGAAGAAAACAAGAAATATGAAGATATATAAAAATGATGCATTAAAAAGGATTGAATATCTCGAAGGTTGTAAAATGTTGTAAAAAAGAGTTGATAATGATTTAAGAAAGTATAATTGTGAACAAGCAAGGAAAGTTATAGAAAAGAAAAAGTCTCAAGAGTATAAAACAACATTTTGGTATGGGTATTAAACTTATGTCTGCAATAAGAAAAAAGATGGAACTATTATTAAAAAGAGAGATGACATCATGTAATAGGTAAAAGAGTTCTATCAAGAATTATAATTATAAAGTGTAAAAGATGGAAAGATCCACTCTTTCTACCTTTAGTGTCATTGTTGTTAAAAAAAAGAAAAAGGAAAAAATCTTTGATTTAGCTTTTATATGGGAGTTTGTATATAGGTTATTGTTGTTCTTAATTGTTGTTATTGTTATTTAGTTCATTATTATTTTTTGATATATGCATTTTTTATGATTGTAGGACTTGAAAATTGAAGTGGGAATATTATGATGATTTATATTATACTGGTTCATCCAAACCCTGTTAAGATGAGCATATACACATATTGAACATGAAAAAAAAATATGGCGACATGCCAGGATAAGAAGCAATTTAAATCTTTTTATGATCGCCTTGATGCAGTCACAATGACAATTATTAAAGTATTGATTCCTACATACCTTTAAAGGATTACTTTAATTACAACCCCTCGTGCCACTCCCAGAAAGAGAAAAAATAATTCCTCCTCCTGAAAGGATATGCAAGACCAATAATTATATAAAATATAGTAAAGCAAACAAAAATATAATAGAAATAAATACCCTAATGACTAAAAATTTAAATCCCGATAAGTTGGTATCCCATAAGTTAGCTCAGCGTTCTCTTTATCCCAGGTAAAGAAATGGGAATCGCAAGACTCATGTAATTATCTAATTATTTTATTATTAGAGAAAGAAATACAAATAAAGTATCAAAACAGTAAGGCAATTCTATAATTATTAAACAAATATTTATTGAACCCCATCTCCCTTGACCAATTACAAAGATAAATACAATAATAATAATCCCCAACTCAGAGAAAAAAATATATGATAATACAATAGTTATTTTGATAAAAAAATATAATGTTAAAATATAAGAAGAAAAGAATCAATTAGTGAGAGAGTAATCTGAGAATCATAACCTCGCACTCGAATACATTATATAAATACTAAATAGTACATCAAATAAGATAGACATTTTTACGCAAAGAAATATATAAATGATAGATATATATCACATAATATATATGAAATTATTAAAATTGGGGACCATATAAAGTCTTTATCATACTTCTCTGGGCTCTTTATAGGCTATTCATCTGTTCATCCTGGACAGTGAGAACTTTTCTTGAACACAGCACTATGTAGCAGCTTTCATAATCACTTGGTGGCTGGATCTAGGAGTCATTTCTGATGGCAGGAGCAGAGCTGGGCGGGTGCGCTGAATGGGGTTCCTATTCCATGACCATTTCACGGATGACAATAGACTTGTGTTGCATGTTTAATCATAATTTAATTTCTTCTCTGGTCAACGATCATCCACTAATAGTAAGAATTTCTTCTTGGTTTATACAGCACGGGTAACGGTTCTCTTTTACATTGGTTTTTTCAAATATCAGCACCCTCTGGTAAAAACAGTTCTGCACCGCACTAATAATAATTTGTTAGTCTGAAATCATCTTGAAGCTTGCTCTTGGCCAGCATGATATAAAAGAAATATCTATAACACCTTGAATCGCTGACTGTTTGTCTTTGTAGGTTCAACTCCTCTCCAAGTTTACGTGAGTTGAATAAGTTCAATGACTTCACCTCCAACTCTAAGTTTAAGTAAGTTAAAAATAAATGCAATAAGTAAGCAAGCAAGTGAATAAGTTAAAATCATCAAATAAGTGAATAAGTCCAATCCGTTCCAATAAGAAAGTGAGTGGCTGAGTAAATGAGTCCCTCAAGCACATGGTGAACAGTTTATATAGCCCACTCATTACAATCCCAATCCAGGTATACCCCTCTGAAAAAATATAATTAGCTAATTTTGAATTTTATTAATGGATCCATACAATGCAGGAAACATTCCTATGTAATCACCTAATCAATCTCAAGAATATTTATTTTTAATTAAATTTATTATCCACTCAGACAACTATCTGATTCAACACAAAAAAGAAAAATTTTTACTATACAAGACATTTTCTGATAATCAGATTACACTTAAAATATTTTTTTAATTAAACTAGATATTTTTCTCCACCCATATTAACATAAGTTTCAAGGAATTCTTTTGTCTAGTTGAAATACTCAAGAATTTAAAAGAAAACAAAATTACTTAAATCTTTTCTTAAATCTAGAACAATGACCCCTGATTAAATGTGTTTGTAGCGAAAAATAACTAGTAAAACTTTTGATTTTAAAAATTACATATTTGTTGGAACATTTAATCATTTCCATCTTTTGTTTTTTTTTCTTCTTTTTGCAAGCACTTAAACAAAAATATAAATACAAATTACACATAAACCTCTTTGCATTTCTAAAAAAAAAAAAAAAAATTAGCATAAAATAATAAAATTATTAAAAGCATATAGCTACTATGCCTACACATTGAATTCTATTGGCTTTATTTTTATTCCTGTGTGTGAGTATATGATACATCCACAGACTCCTCTCACTTATTTTATAATATGACTAATTTTGGTTACATAGATGATATACATCCTCCTTTAATGGCTTTATTATGTATTTTAGGCCATTTGCTTACTTAATACAATCTTGTGTTTGGCCATATGAAGTGTGCCCAGCATAATATATATATATATGTGTGTGTGTGTGTGTGTGAGGTACATTTTATGACAATATTGGTTTATATTAAAGTATTTCCCTTTATTAATATTAATAATTAAAATAGTCACATATAAAATTACTAAATGTGTTTACATCTTTTTTTTTTTTTGGTTTTGTTCTTAAAATTATTTGTGATATGATCTTTTTATTTATTATTTATTTGTTAGTGTCATCATCATCATCAACCAATATCAATCCAATGCAGGATGAAGGTCTCTCCAAGTTTAATCCATCTTCTCCGATCTTTAGCTTCTCTTCTCCACAACACTCCTGCACATTTTCTTATTTCATCCATCCATCTCACATGTGGTCTCTTTCTGGGTCTTTTACAATCTCTTGGAATCCAGTTTAAAATTTCAATTGTCCATCTATTATCATCTCTTCTAGCAATATGTCCAGCCCAACTCCATTTCAATCTTTTAATTTTTTCAATAAGGTCAGTAACACCTGTTTGTTGTCTTACCCATACATTGCGTTTTCGATCTCTTCTTGTTACTCCCAACATACATCTCTCCATACTCCTTTGGGTGGTCTGAAGTCTCTGTATTGCTCTTCTATTAATTGTCCAAGTCTCAGATCCATAAGTAAGAACTGGTAAAACACATTTGTTAAAAGCCATCCTCTTCAAACACATAGGCATATTTCCTTTTAGTATCAAGTTATTTCTACCAAAAGCACTCCAACCAAGTTTAATTCTATGATTAATTTCCTCCATTATGTTTCCATTTGTATTAATAATCTGACCAAGGTATTTGTAACTCTTAACTTCTTCTAATTCTTCATAATCAATCTTTATTTTCATATTTTGAGCAAATCGATTAAACATTACTTTAGTCTTTTTAACATTTATCTTTAGTCCTACTTTTCTACTTTCATCTGCTAACTCCTGCAACATTTCCTGCAGCTCTGAAGCATTATTTGCAAAAACAACTACATCATCTGTGAAATCTAAATGACTTAAATACTCTCCATTTACTGTCACTCCTTTAGTTTCCCATTTTAATCCACAAAATACTTCTTGCAGCACTGCTGTAAAGAGTTTTGGAGATATGGAGTCACCTTGTCTTACACCTTTCTCAATGTTGATTTTTCCAGTATCATTATGTAATCTAATTGTTGCTGTTGCATTTGTATAAATATTCTTTAAATTATGACAATATCCTGGATCTATACCTTGATGACCCAATGCTTTAATCACTGAAGAAATGTGTATAGCATCGAATGCCTTTTCATAATCTACAAATCCAAAACAAAATGACAACTCATATTCGTTTGTCCTTTCTATGACTTCTCTCAATACCTGGATATGATCTATTGTACTAAAACCACTTTTAAACCCAGCTTGCTCTCTTGGTTGGTGGAAATCCAAAGTTCTCTGTAGACGAGTTGTAATTATCTTGGTAAAAATTTTATATAAAACTGATAAAACTGATAAAAGGCTGATAGGTCTGCAATTTCTAATATCTTCTTTATCACCTTTTTTAAATATTAATATTATTACTGCATTCTTCCAATCTTCCGGTACATCTTCTATCATTTAGACATTTGGTATATAACTTTGCTAAAATTGTTTCTATTTCTTCACCTGCTTCTTTTAATATATCAATTATAATTCCATCATTTCTTGGAGCCTTTCCTTTCTTCATACACTTAATTGCATGTCTCACTTCTTCATTTAAAATTCTGGGCAATTCGAAAGATGTAATAGATATAGGAGGTACTTGTTCTTTATTACTATATAATTCTTAATAAAAATCTTCTACCAATTTCATGATGTCATCTCTCTTTTTAGTAATAATTCCATCTTTTTTTCTTATTGTAGATATAAATTTCCTACCAATACTAAAATATTGTTTAACATTTTTGAGACTTTTATTTTCTTCTACAGCTTTCCTTGCTATTTCACAGTTATACTTTCTTATATCATTTTCAACTCTTTTCCGTATCATTTTACAAAATTCGAGATATTCAATTCTTTTTAATACATCATTTTTGTATATCTTCATATTCCTTCTTTTCTTCATAAATTCTCTAGTCTCAGTAGAAATTTTATTAGTCAATTGCTGATTTTTTCTACCAGCTATGTTTGTTGCAGTTTTTAAAAGTGTATCAGTTATTTTCATATTAATTTCATTCAAATCTGAATCATGTTCAAAATCTCCTAACACTTGAAACCTATTTGTAAGTTCTAATTTAAATTCATTAGAATGTTTGTGAAGATTAGGAATATCAACTGTAAATACTGTTTTTCTTAATAATTTTTGTCTCTCTAGTTTTACATTAACACGTAACTTACACCTTACTAATCGATGATCACTTCCTGTGTTAAATTTATTAAGAACATTACAATCTTGAAATATGTATTTTCTGTTAGTCAAAATATAATCCAATTCTGCTGTACCTTCATTTGGATGCTTCCATGTCCATTTCCTTTTAACATTTTTCTCAAAAAATGAATTCATAATATAAAGTTTTTCTTTTTCTGCAAACTCCACAAGTCTATGTCCTCTCTCATTTCTATTACCATAACCAAAATTACCTACAGTAATTTCATCTTTCATTTGTCTACCAATTCTAGCATTAAAGTCTCCCATAACAATTTTAAAATGTTGTTTACTCTGATCAAAAGCCTTTTGTACATCCATATAAAAATCTTCTACTACTTCATCACTATGAGAACTTGTTGGGGCATAAACCTGAATTATCTGCATTTGGTATCTGCTATTAAGTTGTATAACTAATCTTGCCACTCTGTCCGATACACCATCAATCTCCACAATATTGTTCTTCCACTTTTTATTTATAATGAATCCTACTACACTTAGTATTTCCAATATGTGTGCCTTTATAATAGAGTATATGTCCACTTTTTAAATCAATTGTTTCTTCTCCTTTTCTTCTAACTTCACAAAGTCCAATAATGTCCCATTTAATATAAGACAGTTCTTCTAATTCTTGCAATCTTCCTTCACTTGAAAGTGATCTGCAGTTGTAAGTACCTAAATAAAAAGTTGTCATCAAATGGCAGCCTGGGTCCGCAATCAGGGGATTCTTAGCACCCTCCGCCTTCGGCCACCAACCGCTACCTTGGTTGGTGACTTTACAGCCTCCTGGGAATAAGGGCCATGCTTTATTTTTGCCTGTCATAATTGTATATATGTATTGGAAAAATATTTATCATTTACACAAACATTCATTCTGGCTTATCAGGCACTGAGAAGAAAGACCATGGTGTTTCTTGATCTTAAACTCAGAGGTAAAAAGCCAATAAACTCACCACACTGGCTAATGCGTGTTGGTGAGCAGCCCATCTATGTTCGTATACTATATGAATAATCACATAGTAATAACAGCTGCAACGACAAGAACGTATGGAGTGGACATTAGGAATTTGCCCTGCTCGGTTCCTTTAACGCCTCCAAGAGGAATCAAAGGGTCTCCTTTCAGTTAATAGCAAACTCCTTTCTGCAGCCTTTGTTAGTGTATATATATATATATTATTTAAACGTAAAACATACTTTTATATGTAATTTTTTATTTTAATATTTAAAAATCAACAATTGTTGTAATAAAAATATTGAAAGTGACAGTGTGTGAAAGACTGAGCTAAACAATAGAAATAAAAAAAAATATGACAGCAACAAGGATTGATAATCGCCATTAAAAAAAAAGATAAAGTATAAACTTTGCTGTTATTATCTCTTCACAATCTTCTTTGCATAATTACATTTATTGGATTTGAAACATCATTAGAATGGCAGGCTGAAAGAATAATTTTATGACTTAGGGTTCAAACCCCTTTTGTGTCCTATTTCATTATAACATCTATTTGAAATTACACAAATTATTGACAAGTATTTGGGAGTAGAAAACCAACAGGATAAATAGCTATTCAGATATAGTGATCCAAAATAAGCATAAACTAAATAGTCAAATTGATCCATCATTTTAATTGCATCAGTCATAACTTAACCCGGATAATAATAAAAATGAAAATTACTATTAATTAATCATCTATAAAACTAAAGGCTCATGAATTTGTGTGTTTGTCAATTTAAACTATTTTGCATGTTATCTTAACCCACATTGGAATGGATAAAACACATTGAACATTTACTGAACTTGGAACGAAGAAATGGTAAAGAAGATTAAATGGTAAATAAATTTGATCTTTTCTTTTATTTTCTTTTATGAGGTTGATTTTAAAGTTAAATATTTATGTGTATGTCAACTAGTTTGAAGTTTAATCAATTGTTATGATTTAAAGTAAAATATGTTAATTTTCACGGAGTATTAAAATTTTCTGTTTATTGTAATTCATATGCAACATATAAATAGTCGTACATGATATAAGTAAATTGTTATAAAGTTTTTAATTTATTCATATCAATAATAAAAAACAATAGAAGTCACTTATCATTAATTTTTTTTTGTGTTGTCTTTTAATTCTTAAATCTTATATATGTACGTTATATAAATAAACTGATTTTAAACTTCAACCTATTAACAAACAATCATATATAATAGATATTATTTGTCAGGAAAATACATATTGTTAATTGAAATGCATTATATGTGCATGTTATACATCTGTGAGCAGAATTTATGCTGGAAATTACATTGATTGTTGTGGTGCAAATTTAGTACGCGATCTCCGCCATTTTGAATTTCAAAATCGACCAAAAACATTGTCTGACACATGTAAGTGATAAAAAAGAAAGCGAAAATGCAAAAAAAAAAAACCTTACAAAATAGATATGATATCGCATATTAAGAAAAAAAAGTAACGTCAAAACGTGAAAAATCAAGGTATATATGTAAAAGTCAAACTAAAACTTAATTCATTTTACAATTAATTGTATTTTTTCTTACCAGAAGATATTCTCTTTATTTACAAAATTTCAGATTCTGTATCTCATTTTAAATTATAAATCAAATAATTTATATTATATAGAGAGAGAGCAAGATTACAAATAGAATAGTTTTAAACCTTAATCAATAAATGTTAGTCATCCTTCGTTAAATTTAATACTTATTTCTTAGAATCTAAACCAGTGTTTCCCAACCTGTGGTACGCGTACCACTGGTGGTACGCGAGTTGCTGGTTGGTGGTACACGAAAAATAATCAATAATGGCGGACATAAAAAAAAATTAAATCATAAAAATATAGAAACGTTTTTTCCTATAATTCATAAAAATTATTTTAATTAATAATATTATACACCACTAAAGTTGTTAATATGTACAGTCGATAACGATCTTTAATGTTAATGATAAAATTGAAAGTATGATTAAGAAATTAGATTTTTGGAAACAGTAATATATATATATAAGTATCGAAAACAATCAACTGGAAGTATTCGAAACTCTACATATTTTTTTGTTTGAAAATAAGGTTAGTCTGTCTCAAGATATACGAGAAAATATAATAGCACATTTAACAGGATTAAAATTCTTTATGGAATATTTTCCAAAACCCGAAAACACAAATGATAATTGGATTTCAAACTCCTTCTATGCAGAAAATTTATAAAAAGCTACATCATTATCAATAAAGGATAAAGAAAATTTAATAGAATTATCATGTGACAGAACTTTACAAGTAGAATTCAAACGACACAATCTAATTAATTTTTGGTTAAACATTAAAGAATATAACATATAATATATAATAATAGCATTAAAGAATATGAACAACTTTCTGAGAAAGCTCTTAAATTATTATTACTGTTTAGTACGGAATTAGTAGGAAGAGCTTTTTCTTCATATATTTTTTAAAAAATAAGTATCGAAACAGATTGAACGCAGCTGTAGAACCAAATTTCAAAAAATTACGTTGTTCGAAACAAGCACAAAGAACTCATTAAATTTATTTTATAAAAATATTTGATTATGATAAGAAAATACACTAATTGTTTTTTTATAATTTTGTGTTTTTATTAAAACCATTTATTAGTAAACGAAATATGACAAAATAGTAGATAAATAATGAGTCGGATCACGGCAAATCAATCTAAATTATTTAATTTGAAAGAATGTATCAGAAAAGGATCATACCCAGAAATTAGAATCTCATTAATTCTTGATCATCTATTGTGGATTACTAGATGTAAGCTAGTATTTAATCATCAAAATTTTAATCCTATTAACTTCATGCTGAACAATATAAAGAAAACAAGAACAAGAGATAGCCTGATAACCCCTGAGGTTATTTTTACCATGACTTGGGACATGCTGGATTTATCCTCTCCATGGCCCAACCATTAGCAAGATGCTCCAAAAAAGAGAAAACAGACTCAAATTCGGGAAAACCAAATGAAGGAATGAGAAAACACTTTGAACAAAATATGTACCAAATAACCTTTAATGTAATAATGTAATCTTTAATAAATTATTTTAGAAAAAATATAAAACCTTGAACAAACACATACATATAAATATGTTACAGTGAGTTTATAATTTCAGTGAGTTTATAATCTGGTGTGACGTTTAGGCGTGTTTCAATGTAATTTGTCTCATTATGAGATGTGAATACATACATGGTCACCCTATAATATATATAATGCAAATAAAATAACACACAATAACAAATTTCACAAAATACAATCATTTTTATGAAGTGGTACAATTTAGCGTGATGTACTACCAAGTGGTACATGAGCCAAAAAAGGTTGGGAAACGCTGATCTAAACAATATGCTTTGATATGATTGGGGGGGGGGGGTAAGAAAAGAAACTTTTAAAAAAATAACTTTTAAATCTTGTTATTGTTGAGTTTTAGTTAATGTTGTGGCATTTGCAATAACAATAACAAAAAAATAATCTATGGAATGTAATTTTTAAATATATATATAATTAGATAGGTCAAACAAAACAGTCAAGCGTTGTTAGCCAAGAGGTCATAGCAGCTGCCTTGCAAGCAAGTAGTTGGTTGCAGACGGTTGCAGGTTCACCTCCCGGTCGATGCTATGACATAGAAAAAAAAAACTACCAAATTGCCTAGTTTACAAAAATAATATTAATTTCAGCTAATTTATTAAAGATTATTTAGTTTTCATATGAATACGCTATTATAGACTGATTACTTGTACACAAACGTATATAGAAATTAATATTATTTTTGTAAACTAGACTGTATATATATACTGGCTTAACTTTATTTCACTAATTTTACAATCTATAAAAAGTTATTAAAATGGATTTTTTATAGTTTTTTTTTTTTTCATTTGTCATAACATCGGCCGGGAGGCGAACCCACAACCGTCTGCAACCAACTACTTGCTTGCAAGGCGGCTGCGATGACCTCTCGGCTAACAACGCTTGACAGATTTTTTATAGTTTACTTTGAATAATGAGGGAAATTAATTTTTTGTTTTCCCCTCTTGAGGGAGAGCAGAGCAAACTTCTTAGATTTTAAACTCAACAATAACAAGATTTAAAAGTTGGTTTTTTTTTTAAAAAAGTTTCTTTTCTGACCCCCCCCCCTCCCCACAATCATATCAAAGCATATTGTTTAGATTCTAAGAAATATGTATTAAATTTAACGAAAAATGGCTAATATTTATTGATTAAGATTTAAAACTATTCTATTTGTAATCTTGCTCTCTCTACATATAAATTATTTGATTTATAATTTAAAATGAGATACAGAATCTGAAATTTTTCATTTTTTTGCGTTTTCGCATACTTTTTTATCACTTAGATGTGTCAGACGATGTTTTTGGTCGATTTTGAAATTCAAAATGGCAGAGATCGCATACTAAATTTTGTGTGGTAGTCATTTATAAATATAGGCATAATATATTATATTGTGTTTACAAATTTATTATCTTTTAATATTTTTCTTCAGAATTTAATCCATAATCTCATCATTAGATATGTTTCAAAAGGTAGTTCATGCTGTAAATACTTGGTGTCTTGTTGTAGATGCATCTGTCCTCACATATAAGATAGGAGTTGTTTCTATTTTTTATTTTTATCTATAAACGTTTCATACACTAGGAGATATATAGTCCATGATAAATATTTATTACAATCCCAGAAGTAATAAAGGTATAAAGGAAGATATTGAATTTATGAGAAGCCCTATTATAAATAATAAATACAAAGAATTTGTACTGGTAATACAAAAGAGAAGTATAGTTTGTAGTCGAAAATGAACAGATAAATATCCAACACATTGGGAAAAGAAATCTTATAAATTTTTTTTTTTTTTTTGGTTAAATGATGTAACCTTGAGAAACATATCCATGATTCTAAATTATTAATTTAAGAAGCTCTTATGATTTCATTATTTCTTCTTTATTACATCTTTTATGTGTTAAATAATAAATGATTCTTATGCAGACACAAACGTCGTTCCATACCTATTGCTATTAAATATTGTTAATTTAAATTATACGGAATTAAAATGGAAACCTGAAAGCTAAACGAAATATTGTAGGTGTTTACTATAATTATTCTATTTTAAAAGAATGTCAAGCCACAACTAAAGTAAAGCATATACCATTTGTTAAAATGAAATGATTTTGTGATTTACTTGAAATTTATTTATTTCTTTATTTTCTCTTTTTAGATAAACGGTCCAATAGATAATGCTTGAGACTTATAATCACTTGAATGATATTTTTGTGTTTTGCTAATATTCAATTTCATAATCACTTATTTAAGCCATCATTAATTAGAATATTTTTTTACATATAATCCTTATTTGCAAATATAGGTTGGATCCAATAAAATTCCCTTTGTTTCCAATTTATATTTTGGTAAATAATTAAATCACTGATCAAGTTAACTCTGAGAATAAATCATTTAATGTATCTTGTTATTGCTCTTGGTATCCAGATATATTTAATATATAGCTAGTCAGATGAGCAATATTGTAATTGTTAATCAATGGTTAAACCATATTTACTCATGCGTAATATTTATCTTCTGATGCATGATGCAGTTTATTATAATTGCTACCCAAATATGTAAGATCATTAATTAAAAGTTTAGCATCATAACCAAATCCATTACAATTGAAATTCAATGATTGGGCTAGTTTAGTTTCTGTTATACGAATACTTTGATAAAATAAGCCGAGACCTGAGATACATTACAATGGAAGAGAATTGTCTATTACAATTAGCTCCCAACCATTGGGATGATTGTATGTTCCATTACAATAGTAATAAAGAACAAGTATCTCCTACATCTATTACATCTTCCAAATTGCCTAAAATTTAAAATGAAGAAGTGAGATATGCAATTAAATTTATGAAGAAATGAAAAGCTCCAGGTAATAATAGAATTATAATCGAGATATTAAAAGAAAAAAGTGAAGAAATAGAAAAATGTTGGCAAAGTTATATACCAAATGTCTAATGATAAAGATACCAGATGATTGGAAGAATGCAGTATTAATATTAATATTTTTTAAAGGTGATAAGGAAGATATTAGAAATTACAGACCTATCAGTCTTTTATCAGTTTTGTACAAAATTTTTACCAAGATAATTACAACTCGTCAAGAGAGAACATTGGATTTCAATAACCGAGAGAACAAAATGAATTTAAAAGTGATTTTAGTACAGTAGATCATATCCAAGTATTAAGAAAAATTATAGAAAGGACCAATGAATATGAATTGCCATTATTCTTTGGATTTGTAGATTATAAAAAGATATTTGATTCTATAAGCATTTCTTCAGTGATTAGAGCATTGGATCATCAAGGTATAGACCCAGGATATTGTCATATTCTGAAGAATATTTATAAAAATTGATCAGCAACAATTAGATTACATAATGGTACTAGGAAGGTTAACAAGGGTGTAATATAGGGTGATTCCATATCTCCAAAACTTTTATACCAATGCTGCAAGAAGTATTTTGTGGATTAAAATGGGAAGTTAAAGTAAAAATAAATGGAGATTCTTTAAGTCATTTAGATTTTGCAGATGATGTAGTTATTTTTGTAAATAATGCTTTAGAACTGCAGGAATTACCAGATGAAAGTAGAAAAATAGGACTAAAAGTAAATGTTAAAAAGACTAAAATAATGTTCAATGGATTTTGTCAAAAGATGAAAATAAAGATTGATTATGATGAGTTAGAAAAAAATTAATACATTGGTCAGATAATTACTACAGATGGAAACAATCACTGAAATTAATCATAGAATTATATTTGGTTGGAATGCTTTTGGTAGAAATAACTTAATAATAAAAGATGTGTTTGAAAAAGGTTTTTAATAAATGTGTCTTAACAGTTCTTACTTATGGATCTGAGACTTGGATACTTAACAGAAGAGCAATACAGAGACTTCAGACCAGAAATATGGAGAAATGCATGTTAGGAATAACAAGAAGAGATCGAAAATGCAATATATGGATAAGGGAACAAACAGGTGTTACTGACATCGCTGAAAGACTAAAGTGGAATTGGTTTGGACATATTGCTAGAAAAGATGATAATAGAAGAGACAATTGAAATCTTAAACTGGATTCCAAGAAATTGTAAAAGACTCAGCAAGAGATCATATCTGAGATCGATAGATGAAATAAAATGTGCAGGGGTGATGTGGAGAAGAGAAGTCAGAGATCAGAGAGATGGGTTGAACTTGGAGAGACTTTCATCCTGCAGTGAACTGATAATGGTTGATAATGGTGATGATGAATGTATCAAGTCTCTGGAGTTGATGTGAGATTCAAGCACTAAAACTACCTGTTGAATTTCAATTCAAAAATCCATAGTCCATCATTTTATTACTACACTAGATTGTGCAGGACTGCAATCACATAAAACAACTGAATAACAAATAAAGATATTTGTTCTAATTTTAAAATCATTTCACCAGCTTTACCCACTTTTAAATTTTTTAAAAATTTATATTAACTCATTCTGTAAATATAATTTTTGCTTTAATTGTCATCTTTATTACAAATACTATATGTAATCTTTATTTTCTTTAAACTGTAATCCTTTTAAGCAAGTATTTAAAAATTCTATTTATTCTCTATATATAATTCTTTACCATTTTATTTACCAATTTAATGTTTTCAACAGATCTATTTTTATATTTAATATACTTGATTTACTTTTCTAAAATTAATGTACTAATTTTCATAACGCAATTTGTTTCTAATTACCAGCTTTTTTCCCAAAACTTCATATTTTTTATTATTATTTATTTCCCAGTTACGATTTATAATTTTATTTATAGTTATTTTATCTTCTATCAGTTTATTCACAACTTCTAATAATAAAAAATTAAAATCACTTGAATTTGCTTTTTCCTTTTTTTTTTATCAAAGTTTAATTCTTTGTAATTTCTCAATTGATTTTTTTTTTCTGATTATTCTTGACTAAATGGCCCTCAAACTATTTTAATAAATTGACTGTTTGTAGGCCAGTATTTCTATCAAACAATTTTAAAGTTCTCCCATTTTTAATATCTTTAATGTAGATTCCCTGTATAAAGCCATTAAAATCTGCTAATGTAGTACAAATTTTGTGTCCACTTTCTCAAAACACAAATATTGAATAACCTATAGTTTTTGGATAAAAATATTAAGTGACAAAAGAAATGTGTTAATTTCATATGTAGTGTTTGCTTGTATATCATAATCATCATCATTTTCAAAGATTATTGATCCACTATGAATGAATGATTCTCCAAGTTTAATCCAGTTCCTCTGGCCTTTCTTCTCCACATCACACCAACAAACTTCCTTATTTTATCCATCCATCTCATATGTGGCTTCTTTCTAGGTCTTTTACAATGTCTTGGAATCTGATTTAAACCTTAAACTGTCTATCTACAATCATCTTTTCTAAAAATATGTCCAGCTCATCTCCATTTGAGTGTCTTCATTATTTCATTGCTCTCAACCATATATTATCTTTTTATTACTGTAACATATATCTCTCCATACTGTGTTGAGTGATGTAAAATTTCAGCATAGTTTTTTCTATTATAACTCCATGTCTCAATCCAAAAGTGAAAAGTGATAAAACACATATATTAAATACCATGCTATCAAACATATATGCATATTTATTTTTGATACTAACTTATTTCTAACAAAAGCATACCATCCAAGTTTAATTCTATAACTAATTTTATCCATTATGTTTCCATCTACATTACTAAACTAACCAAGGTTTTTGTAGTTATTAACTTCTAATTCATAATTATCAATATGGTTGTTTTTTTTCTTTTTTCATGCAAAAAAAATCCTTTGATTATTTTTTTATTTTTAGATTTACTAACTTTCACCAGTTAACTACTGCAACATTTCCTATAACCCTAAAGCATTATTTGTGAAAACAACCACATCATCAGCAGAATTTAGATTCTTAAATAATCTCTAGTATTTTTATTCTCTTACATTTCCATTTCAATCCATAAAATACTTTGCAAAACTGCTGTAAAAAATTTTGGAGATATGGAATCACTCTAAGATACACACTTCTCAATGTTAATCTTCTTAGTATTACCATGTAACTTAACCATCTCTGTTAAATTTTGATTAAATATTGTTCAAAATATGACAATATCCTGAGTCTATATTTTGATAATCCAAAGCTTATAGAATCAAATGTGTTTTCATAATCTACAAATCCAAAGTATAATGGCAACTCTCATTCATTAATCCTTTCTACAACTTTTCTCCATGCTTGGATATATAATCAACTATGCTAAAACGACATTTAAATCCAGCTTGATCTTTTAGTTGATTAGAATTAAAAGTTTGAATGTTGATACATTATAATTATCTTGAAAAAGATTTTGCATAAAAATGATAGAAGATTAATAGGTTTGTAATTTGCAATATCTTTCTTATTATTTTTTTTAAATATCAATATTACTATAGCATTTTTCCAAACATCTGGTATATTATTATCGTTAAACAATTGGTATGAAGCTTTGTCAATAATTTTTATTTTTATTCATCTACTTCTTTTAAAATACGAATAATAATAATAATCATAGTTTCTTCTTCATAGATTTAACTGGATGTCTCAATTCTTCATTTAAAATATTTGGCAATTCAAAAAATATAGAAATTATTGGAGATAGCTTGTTTTTCATTCTTTATTACTATGTCATTCTTTAGAGAACTCTTCCATATCTTTCATGATGTCATCATTCTTTTTAGTAATAGCCACTATAATGTCAGTCATTTCCATGTCATGAGTACTTAGTTACATTGTCTGTGGCAACAGCCATTTAAAATCATTATATTGCTATTTATGAATTAAAAAATTAAAATTACATTTAAAATAGTTCCAAAATAAAAATTAACAAAAGTAACAATTCTATTAAATATAGAAAAAAGTTGAGAAATACTTTATTTATAAAATATAATAAAAATAATTGATTTATTCACATGCTGAATCTGGAATAGTAAGAAATAAAATTTAATTTGTGAAGTAGCAAAAAAAAAAACTTCATACTAGTATTGTTTGTGCTTCTGAAACTGAAATGATAGAAAATGTGAACAGAATCAATGTTTTGATAAATAGTTAATGTACCTCATCATCTAATAATATTGAGTCTCTAAGTAGACTAGCAGAAAAATATTCTGGTAAACAGTAATGTTAAAAATAATGCATTATCAAAAAGTGAGGAGTCTATATGATGATTTTAGCAGATAGAATGTTCTAGTAAACAGTAAAACTAAAAATATATTGTGTCATAATAAAACAATGACTCAATTCAAAGACTTTAGCAAAGAATACACTGAAAAGAGTGACACCAAGTTATTTAAAAATGAAAGACAAAGATGCAATGTTTATATTAGTTTCAATAACAATTTATTATTTCTAATGTATACAGTGATGTGTAACCATACAATTGAGGTTTACATTGTTGTTCTTACTATCTTGTTATTTCCATTTGGGTTCTGATGAGTCTATGTTGTGCAATATGGTGTGAACATTAGATCTTTCACATATTTATTATCTGATTGTTAGTTTGGTATATTGTATAATGTCCAAGTATCCTCAAATGTTTTTGACGATGCCAGGAGTTGGTCTCTCTTCTGGATTTTAATCATTGTTTTGGAAAAAACCTGTTTTATAATAGGTTGTGGGTGTTCCATGATTAGTTTACAACATGTAACCCATATGGCATAGTTCAGAAATATTGAGAGACGTATTATTGGATAGGTTTTAGTGTTAATACTATCCTTCAGAGATGAGATCAGTTGGAAATCTATCTTGGTGTTGGAGAGTATGATTTCTCGGATCACTCTGAATCCCGTACATTGTGAGAAGAGGTGTTCCGATGTCTCATCGCTGTTCATGCACATGCTGCAAGTAGAGTCTATGTTGTGACCTCGTTTGTAAAAAAGGAAGTGATTAGTAGGTAGACCATTAACATTGTATTTAATGAGGAAGTCTAGGTATTTGGCCTCTAGACTCCATCTTTTAAAGTTGGATACCAGTTTCTGATTATTGTAATATAATGTGTTGATTATAGGATGTAAGATTGGATGGAGGATTGTGTATGCTTGCCATAATGATATTTTAGAATTGAATGTGGAGTCGGTTATTGGGCAGTGCTGTTTGATAAGGCTTGTGTTTCTAGTGATCCATGTTTGTCTGTCTGGTGGGAGTCGGCCAGTAGGTGTTACCTTTTGAAGCAAAGCTTTTTGGAGAATTGTGTTAAAACCATATGATGCTACCAAGTTGTGTATGACGTTATAGGTTTTTTGGTAAATCAATGCTTGAATAGAGTGGAGAGCCAGACCATTTAGCTTTCTTGGTCGCTGAGTTCCTTTGAAGCTGATCGCGACTGTTTTACCTCTCCAGAAAAGCCTTGAGCATAAGCTATTTATTTTATTTATGAAGCTTTTGTTGCATTTGATAAATGGAAGGAAGTATGATATTTTTGGCATCACATTCATGTTAATTAGTGCTACCTTGCCAGGGAGGGAAAGGTAGACTTGTGACAAGGAAGTGATGAATTTGTTTGTTGTTTCCAGGATGTTATCCTGAATCTCTTTGGTCATTGCTGTGGTAGATTTGAAGATGGAAAACCCAAGATATCTCTGTGGCTTGGCAGAGAAAAGGGTGTTGATTTTCCTTCCTGAAACAATTTGCCAGGAGGCAGATTTGCTGGGGTTGAATTGCAGCCTGTATTTCTCAGTATAGCGGCTTAATATTGTTTGTAGCAAAGGAATATGTTTTTTTGATGGTAGAATGATCATTAGATCGTCCATGTAGGCAAACGTGTTGAATTCTCTGTTTAAATTGGGTATAAAGAGACCTAGTAGATTTTTTTCTAAATCCATAAGGAGAGGATTTATATACGCGATGAAGCATATTATCACTTTTCCTGGAAAAAAAATGAGAGGGGGGGTTTTGTTTTTTTTTAACTAAGATAAAATGTGATTAAATAAACACATTCAAACTGTTATCTAGATTTGTGTGTAGTACAATATTTACATATATAAATATTCTCTCTTACTTTCTCCCAATTTATAACTCAATTACCTTTTTTTATAATTACATTATTTTGTTTGTTATTTTGTTAATACTTTTTATTGATATCTTAATGTATATAATTTTAAAGTAAATTGTATCATAGTTAAGTAGATATCTTAAAAATACCTGTATTGTGTGCATACACATCTTTAAAGATATATTACATAGGATGCACTACTATCTACAATTTTCAGTATTTGTGTGAAAGCTTGTAAATAATAGTGCAGATAGGCAATTGTATCTTATTAGTTTATTTAAATCTTATTTCTTAAGTCATATTTTACTATTCTAAAAATAAATATACTTTTTCTTAAAATATATTAATGTTGTATCATATAACCTATAAATATTTTCATTCCAAATCTCACTTGTGTGATATATAAATCTCTCTATAATCCCATTAAATCAGAAACTCAAGTCACAACATATGTTCCTTGTGACTATATATAAATAAATGTTTTGGGGGTTTTTTTATAATAAAACCAATGGACCCTCCTTTTTTTTTCATATCATTTTTTTAAACCTTTCAACACAGAATTTTCTAAAACTGATTCTTCTTCATAATTTAATGTGTTTCTATAATAACCATTAAGTCTAATTTAGCTTTTTTTTACTGTATTTTCAAGTTCCTAACATTTCTCAATTCTTCTTTTCTCTTGAATATTTAAGAGTCCAACATTAGTAATTTCTATTTCACTGTGGGTAATGTTATTAACTTTTACTTTTATAAATGTATTACTTTCTTTCCTTTTTCTTTACAACTACTTTCACCTCATTATTTTCTAATAATGATTTCATCTTTAAAATCACTACTCTGCATCTTCTTTATCTAGTTTTTTTTTTACTTACTTTTTTTTTTTTTTTTTTTGTCAAAAAGCAAGTCTGAGTGAAGTTTACATCTTTCAAAAGTTTAAATGCAATTCAATTCTTTTAAATAACATATTTTACCATAAAAATAAAAAAATTAAAGTAATCAAAAAATTTTATTTCAAATCTACATATATCCAATCTTATCAACTATTTAGAAAATATTATCCTAATTTTATAATTAAAATGCAATGCGACAAGATGATATATGGTTTCTCTCCTATCAGTCAAAAATCTCTGCACCAATAAGTCCAAATAAACCTGAGTGATACAATGCACTGTAACTTCTCCTTATTCAGAGTCAGGAATCTCTCAACCACTATGCCCATAGAAACTTGGACACTTTACCTTCCCTTTCCATTCACTGCCCTAAGTTTTCCCCATATTATTTTCTATCCTACTCCAACCCATTTCCACAACATAATCTTTGTCAACTCCATGGCCTTAATATCTAAATCCCCCTTACTTTTTCCCAAACCCAACATAAAAACTACAAACCACTTATAATGCCATGTGATTGAATCTGTCCTCTAGCTGCCAATTCTATAACTTTTCTACAGTTAAAAAATAAACAATTTCTTATAGTATTTTAGATTTTTTTATTTAGAGTTATCAAAAACAATAACAGGCAGAGAGTAAACTTAAATTGGACGTATACTTTAACTAAATTGATTGTTAAAGAATTAATATTAAATTTACAGAGTTGAGATATTTCACTCATTTCTAAACTCTATAATAAATAATCACATTATATATCTAATGATAAATAATATTTTAATAATGAATTAGTATAATATCAAGTGAAATTTACCAATTCTACATATATCATACATAAGTGTGCAGATGAATATATATATATATATATTGTACCACTAGCGAATATATATGTTAAAAACACGCATATATTCTGTGTTACATATGTTATCATTTAAAAATAAATAGATCACATTTATTAAAAAAGAAATAAAATCAAATAGATGAGAATAGTCCAAAAGTAATAATTAAGGAGTGGTTCTAAAAACGTAGTTTTAAAAATAAAATAAAAAGATTGCTTATATTTTGATTTTAAAATATAATAAAACTATTTGTTAAAAAGAGAACTGGGTGGAAATCTAAAATAGAATTAGAAAAAGGTTTTAATACTTTTTTTTCTCTCTCTCTTTTTTAAAGAAAACTCTTTTTTAAAAATAAATAAGTAAATATAGAAAGTTAAAATGAAATTTTGTTTGTACAAAAAAAAACTTTCAAAAATGTAATTAATTCGTTTATAAAATTTCTGATTGATAAATCAATAGTTGAATTAATTTAAAAATTGTACACTATCTTATCGAGGTAGTAGATGAATCTGAACAAAGATTAGATTAAATTGAAGTAAAAATTAACTAAGGAAATGTAAAAATTAATTTAAAAATAGATTTAAGTGTGATAAACATTAAAAACTATGGAAAACAATGAAAAAGAAAAAGATGTATAAAAAAAGACTTGGCTATTGTTCTTCAGTTGGGTTTGTGATACACAGTCGGTATTGTTATTAGTGTTATTGCTATACATTCTGGTGTGCATTTTGTGATCAAGTTATTCCAATTGTCAATTTGATAGTAGTCAGGGCTGCAATCTGTAAATCAGTCCAGTATTATTCATTCAATTCAGAGTCTAGCTATACAGTATGCAGAACAATGCAGATTCAGAGTTTTGGAAAAATGTAAATGTCATAACAAACCAGTCATGTTGTCAAATTAATGCAGAAGCCGTATAAACCATAGGAGTGTCCAACAGGGCTTCATGCCTCAAGCCCTCAGCCATCAACTATCCTTCCTGAATCAATACCTGGAACAAGTGCTGAGATTGTGAAGTAGAAACTGCTGCAAATTCTCTTTCTCACGCCCATTATTCAACAGAAAACTGAAAGGAAAGCGATGGAACCATTGATGGAACCAAAAACTTAACTAGTTGGAAACTGAAAATTATGAAAACCTAGGTAAAGATACTTTAAATAACTAAATATATTTTGATCACTGTCTATAGACACTTTATTTTAAATGAAATGAACTTTAATTAACGAAGGATTATCATAATTTAGTCTGAGTAATTATTTATGTATTTTTTTTTTATTTTATAAATGTAAATATTGTTGTTAATATATGTGTATTTAATTAAATATTAATGTTTGCTTAATTGTTATTTATCTATTTTCTCTCATTCTCTTGTCTCTGTAGTACCGGTAAATTAGTGTAGAATTATTTTATATGTTAAATAAATGCTGTGGACCCCTGAAAAAGAGTGTGAGCTAGTCATGGGATATTTCAAGTGCTGGATTGTGTGCTAGCCATCCAAAGCATGTTTACTATAACCTATGGATGGCTGGTGCCTGAGGTTGATCCTGGAAATAAATAAAATGTTTTAGATAGCTGAGATTTGAATCCAGCAGTCGAGAAGTGCTATAGCCTGAAAATGTAATCATAGGTTATGTTTTGCATAGCTCGATCTGGTTATAGGTACTGTTGATAGTTCATCCATCGATGGTATTCTACTTCTCTGCTTGAAGGGCCAGATCATTCCTGTGTATTTTTTTTTAATTATTATAAAAAGGATTTAAATCCAATTAATACCTCTTCCATCTGACCTGGTTCAATATATTGGATTACCAATGTATACATCTGCTCGTTGTTGATATCAGAAATACTTCAATATTTTGATTGAATGCCACAAGCTATCCAGATAACAAAAATTATTCACTGAAGTTGTTGCTATGCCCTAAGTGATCCAAATAATGGCTGTCAGGAATCAACCAAAATATCAATATAATGTTAATATCAACAATGAGCAAATGTATACACTGACTAATTGAAATATATATATTAATAAAATCTCCACTTTCAGAAATATATTATAGCATAGTAACTTGAATTTAAACTTAGTGACATTATCTATATAAAAATTTTGTTAGCTTATTTCTTTTCTTTTAATTCTAAGATTGACTAAACTAATTTAAAAATAATTAAAATAGTCTATCTTGTAATTGAAGTGATTTTTCATAACACATAGTAATATAAAATGACCTTACATATTTTTAACAAGTGATGATATATCAAAAAATACTACTTTATTTTATCTCATGGCAAAATTTTAATTTTTTTTTTTTCATTTTTAGGATAATAAAATTAATGAGATATATGTATTATGTTCGGCATCTATTAATAAAAGGCAATAATAAAATAAAGTACATATTGATAAATTTATTTGTTGACATTTTATTTACTCCATACATTTCAAAAATGAGATTTAAACATAAACAAATAGGATATTAAATTATTGTTAAAGTATGTGTATGCATGTATATGTATTTTATATGTTTGGGATAATTCAAAAGAAAGCATTAAATTTTAATATTCACTGTCATTTTAAAATATTAGCTTAATCGCTAATATCACTATTACAGTATAAAAACATAGTGCTATATAAAATAATATCTCATTAAAAACATTTTTTAAATATTTAATTTATTTAAAATATGTATTTAAAATATTAACCATGATATATAAAAATAGATAAATTTTTATTTAAGATATGGTTTAAAATATATTTTAAGTTTTAATATGTGAAATTATCTATTTTTTTATTATAATATTTTATAAAGTTTTTTCTAAAAAAAAGTCTGCTAGCTTTCTCTGTTGTATTTTTTATAAACTATTTTTTAAATATTAAAACTTTTTGTATCATTTAATATTTTAATTAACCAACATATTTTTGAGCAATTTTTAATAGAAATTATTTTTGGCAAAAACTTTATATTCTTTTTGTAATTATGTTTATATTTATCAACAAAAGTAAAATTTAGTTATGCTACAATTTATAAATTTAAAATGCCTTTTTGTTAAAGTGTTTAATTTAAGACTTCCTTTATCTTTCTTTCTACTTTATTTTTAGTGTAACAATATGTTTATATCTTTAACATAGCTAATATAATGTATGTTCTACCCATTTGATAAAATTCATAGTACTTAGCAATAAAATGATTGCAATTATTCTTGGATTTACAACTACAAAATTATATTAAATAAAATTAAGAAAATAACACCTTTTGTAATACAAATAATAGAAAAATCAATTATTTAGCATAGAATAGAGATAAAAAAAATTATATTAAAAACTTTAATTGATCATCTACTAAAAAAGAAAAAAATAATTGTTTCTTCAATTATAATTTGGGTTTTTAGATTTAAATCAAAATAAAAGCATGGGGAGTCCAGAAATTAATTAAGTCAATCCCTTGTTATAAAAAATAGGAATTGACTTAATTAATTCCTGGGACACACACACACACACACACCCATGCTTTTATTTGAAGAAACTTTTTTTTTCTTTTTAGTGCAGTCAATAAAAGCATTGAATATATAATAAAAAAATTCTATTATTTTTAGGTTTTAGGATTGGCACAGTAAATAAAAATGTAAAATTATATATTTTAAATTGACTGGACATTTATAGCTGCTACATATATATCTCAGTAAATATTTCTGCTATAAATTAAAATGTATACCCCTTATGTATATATCATATTTAGTATATAAATACATAATAATATAAGTGTATACAAATGATTAAAAATATAAAATATTTTTTTAAGGGAAAAATGTTTAACTGTTTTATTTTGATTGGAAATTTAAAAAATTAATATGCCCTATCATTTTCATAGACATTTTAAACAAATGTATAAAATTTCAACAAGTTATATTGAACTTCAATATATTAAATATCAATTTAAAAAAATCTTTATAGCACCCTCTAGCAAGTTAATAAACAAACAAACAAACAAACAGATTTTTCAACTTCAATAAAAGCATTTAAAAAATACATTAATGACAAGTAAAATGTATGCAGAAATGCAAATCCATAAAAAATGTCCATATTTATTCTTGAATTTATGGCTACAAATATATATAGATTAAATGAAATCAAGAAACTAATATATTTTGCAATAAAAATGTGTGTTGTGTAAAAGAAAGTAAAAAAGTAGTCCATCAATTAAATAAAAATAAGCAAGGTAGCTTATAAATAACGTACGAGTTAAATAAGAGAAAGCAAAAATTATTCCAGTGTTTTAAACAAAAGCAACAGACGCAAATCAAACAGAAGTAAAAGATAAAATGCAAATTCATAACAAATGAAATTCCAAAAATAAAATTATTCACTATAGCAAACGTACCAAATAAAAATGAGCATAAAATCTGCATTTAATAAAAGAAAGCACAATGCAATCCACAAAAATAGGTGGTTTTAGTAAATATAATATATAACAAATTAAACACAAATATGAGGCCAAATATAAATTCATTCTAAAAATAAATGCAATCACATCAGCAGTATAAATTCATATTATGTTTTACCAAGTTTAAAAAAAAAAGGGGGAAACCTTTCAAATCGAAACTTTATGTAATAAAACTGAAATAAATTATTTTTTGATACATGGCAGATTTGCCTCATATATTATATTTGTCAGTGATGTATTTTTTGTTTAAATAATTGATATTCTTTTAATAAATAAATTATTTTCCTTGCAAAATCTATTTTCTTCATTTATTTAATTTCCACTTGTAGCTATAAATTCATGAATAAAGGCAAACATTTTCTTTTTTATCAGTTAGCTATTGTTTTACTCGTTGTTAAATACTATGTAACTTCATCAAATGGATAGATCATACACATTATTAATACTCCTTAAACTATGATCTAATTTTTTTTTTTAATTAATATTTATTGCTACTAAAAAGAAAAGTGGTAATATTTATCGATCTTAAACTGAGAGATGAAAAAAAAAAAAAACTATCAAACTGGTCAATTCATATTAGTCAATAGCTATATGTGTGTATTTATCATTAATAACATAGTTAAAATATCTTCAAATACAAAAATGTATGAAGTGATATCCTTTAAGGCATCAAAGAAGAATCCAAGAATCTCTTTTCAGTTAACACTAAACTCCTATTTACATATAATCATATAAAAAATTGTCAAATAACATTTTACCTTATAGTATACCAAAAAAAAAATACTATTATACATATTTAAACACACACAAAAAAAAATGAACAAGAATTACACTTAAATATAAAAAATAAGCTTTGTTTTTGTTTTGTTTTTTTTTGTTGTTGTTGTTGTTTGTTTGTTTGCTTTTTGGCATTTTCAAAACTTCTAACAATTTTTTATTGTAATAAGAATTTAAATTATGATAAGTTCCTTTCATCTTTAACAATATCTTCTAATATAATTATTTATTTCCATACACACACATAATTCTTATTTCCATTTCTTAATTTACTTTACAATAATCTTTTTTCCACTTTTTTAGTGCCTCAGTATTTCTAACTTTATGAAATCATACTTTCAATAGAACATTCTTTTTTTTCCCATTTCATCTCAATTAATATAAATATAAAGACAGAGACATAAATATACATATATTCCATTTTTTTCTTTTAAAACTTCTTTATTTATCCCTGAATCATTACTATCCACTTCTTCCTTCATGATGTTTCAACCATTTCATATGGTCTTTATGAAACTTTTCAAGAATTTCTCAAAAATTAATAAATTGCATTAAAATTTCCAAAAATAATAAAATTATTAAGAACACTATAGTTCATAAAATACATATTTCCCCCAATTTCCGTTTTTGCTTTTTTTAATTGTCATAATAATAATAATTAAAATTTTAATATATATAATAAATTTTAAATACAAATTAAATACTGCCTAATGCTATACTAGTAGTAATAAATAAAATAAAAATACATATAGCCTTATAATATTAACCAAAAAACTAAACTTTACTAAAATTCTTCTACAACCATGGTTTCATCTATTAACAAATAGAATTTCAACAAAAGATAATGAGAAAGCTATTTCCTTTGGTATACCTAGATGAAATCTTTAGTTGAATTTCACTTGAAAATATCTATTTGTTAATAGATAAAACCGTGGTTGTGAAAGAATTTATATATATATATATCATAACCTACACTCCCAACACCGCTCATATACATTACACAAACGAAATGCCCAGGCGCCAGTTCTATTAATGAATAGAACAATATAACAAAATATACAATATAAAATTATTACTGAGACTCTATATTTAAGTCTATGTTCAGCTCAGCTCAATGGGAGGCTATAGGCAGTTCATAAGACATATGATAATAAATGAATAAAAGAAGAAACATTATAAAACATTTAATATAAGGTAAATTCCTTTGTTAATTAATTGTATAATAAAGAATCACAATGTTTATTTGGTACAGTCTATTAAAATATACTTTAAATCTAATTTCTTCCTTCATCCAAGTATAACATATATCAGCTTGCTACGATTATATTCTTAAACAATTCTATTACTGGGCATATCATAATCTAAACATCTACTTTAATGCCAATCAAGAAATAAATAATAAGATCTCAGGGAATTTAACAAACACAGTTGAATTAATAAACTACATTGCCCATAAGTTATAATTCTAAAGTATGAGAAAAATATAATGAAACGAATTGACTAAAATATTTTATGTGTTTCAATAATAAGATAATGACAGAGATAGGGTATTTTAATCTCATATCATCATCTAACAAATATACTGACTTGGCAACCTATCTAACACGTTTATCAAGTGGCAAATGTTCTTTTATAATGTTTGGATTAAAAAATAACAATATTGTCAGACACTAGCAAATTTAATATTATAACTCTAAAATAATATATCTGTTTTATAATAGATTTATGAAATGTGGAGATGTGGAAATGGAAATACGAATGTACACAAGAATAACTCAAGACACAGATTTTAAGATTTTAAATAACTAAAACAAATCATTTATTACAATAAACAAAATAAATTTGGTTTAACATAATATTTTCAAATGGGTTCTTTGTTTTACAAACTTTTAAATTATTAAATAAATTTTTAGCATCAGTTTGGGATTATCCCTACTATCTAAACAAATTAATAATAAAACTTAAATATCCCGACTTTGAACACATACTTTGCTTGCATGTTTCATCTATATGACCATAAACAAATGACATATTATATTATTAACACAAAAAAAAAAATATAGATACTTTCGAGAGGATATTACTGTTGATTAACAAAATAAATCAAATCATTTATATTTGGCTTTCAGCAAAGCAACTTCCTATAATTGACTAATAATCCCTTTCAATTACGTATATCTTTCATTCACAGCAACAAAATCATGTTTATTCTGATGATTTGATGATTGATAACTTTTATTTAAATAAAATACACTGTATTTTAAAATATTTATTTCCGGTTTTAATCTTAATACTTTATACTTCTATTAAATGAATGTAGGATATTTAAAAAGCATTTATGTCTCATTTTAATTTCAATAATTCTATACTTTATATACGCGATATTATTTATATTACGCGTGTGTGTGTACGTTCAAGCAGCAATAATATAAAACAATTTTTTTTTAAACTCTCCATTCATTAAGAAAATATCATATAATTATTTTATTTCGAACAATGTCGTAATTAATCAATAAATATGATACTAATACTACATCAAGAGTTAATCTAACAATTTATCTAGCCACATATTAATTAACACAAAGCTATATTTTCATGATTTTACATACTATACGTTATAAAGGGAATCTACATGAGGAGCAGATAACTCTTACCGAACACTTCTACAATAATTCATTACCAAAAATCCTAGAAAAACGTCACATAACTTCCTAAACATCATTTAATCATATTTCAACAATAACTCCTCTACTTCTAAATACATTATTGGTGGGGATTTTAATTCCTCGTCACCAGGGCCTTAAGAATATCACTTCAAAAAAATATCATCAATCATACGCATATAAAATAAACAAGGCTCTACTCATGGAAAATTATTAACATATACTAAATAAGCAACATCTTTTATTCCTACAGACATTATAACGCAAAGATTTTTTTCTATTTTCATAGCTTCTCTAAATATCGAACATTATAAATACACGCTGGCAGATAAATACATACAGATAATATATCAATCCGTTCAACTCAGTAGAATACGACAGTGTACGAAATTTATGCATAAAATATACACAAACTGAATTTTATCAAACAAATATCATAATTTTGCAAAACAAACACACACCCGCGAATAAAAAGTATATATAATATTAACTCTAAATTACACACTAAGCAGGTAATACGATAATTAAATATTGCATTAAGGCATAACTTTTAATTTAATAAACTTTAGGTTACTTTTTTAAAATTTAACGATTCTAATTATTACGAACGAACTCTTTCTATAACTAACAAACTATTTCTATTATAAGTTCGTTGATTTAAACAAAGAACAAAATTTTCACTTTGAGATAATAAAGTATATAAAATAAATGTAAACCTCTCTAATAATATATAAAAAAAAAATATTTCTTTCATCCTCGTAAGGAAACAATAAGACTTATTTGAACACAATCAATTTTTTACTGGCGTACCCCTCATTTGAGTACGCTCCGGAGACAGTCTTGAAAATCAAAATAACACAGATTATAAATGAACATAATAATAAATAAAACCTATCTACATATCATATACATTAGTTATGACAAGCAATAAAAAAAAAAATAAAAGACACAAAAGTTATTAGTTTTGTAACTTAAAATAAAAGTTCATTTGCAAAGCTCTGCTCCGGGTTTATGAAATAATATGGGACACATTCCAAACCGAATTTTAAACTAAAATAAACTTTTGCAGTATAACTTAAAAAAAAATATAAGCATAACTTAAATATGCCCAGCACCTTTCAGTGTTCATAGCATATCCATTCCAGGTACCAAATCACATGCAAGCAGTTAATTTCTCCTTATTATACTGAAAATATAAGACATTTTCCGTACAGTTCTGGATTATCCTTAGTATTGCATTTAATAATACTTTAAATTGTCCTTAGTAATTCCATAATTAATAATGCTTTGTTTCATATTCCGTCCTTATTGAAGAGAACAAAAATTACCAGCATTTCTGTCCTACTATTCAATTTAAACAGAAGTAGCTTACATTTTATTTCCTTAATTCAAAAATGTGCATTAGTTCCAGAAATATCAAATAAATGAATACTGTTATCTCCTTACGATGAACTTAAACATAATATGATCTATCAAAATAGACATATCCTTAGGTCTATGTAGAATTTTCACAAAAACACATGAAAAATAGTGAGAAATTAGAATATATTCCGTGGCATAGTTCTGCAAGCGTTTTCATATATCAAAAAAGAAAACATTGCTTAATGATAGAACAATAATATTTATGTAAACCATTCTTATTTAAAATGGCAATTAAGTGAAATAATGTAGACTGCACATTAACATACATTTTTAAAAGAATAATAGTTATAAAGGGATTAATTCAGAAATGTTTAAACCGAAGAGAATAAGTTAAACCCACGTACCTTTTTTAAAACCTTAGAATTGCATTTTTTAATTAATTTTTTCCATAATAAAGTTCTGAAGCTGCTTTGGAAGTTTTTACTCTAAAGTCTTTTCAAAGACAATTTGACTTCAGTAACTGGCTTTTAATTTTTACAATACATGAACTGCTATTTACTATCTACAATTACATTATAAAAAGCAAATTTTACACTGGAAATCTTTATTAAAAACTCTTTTTAGCAAAGTTCATTTGCCTTTCACCAGGTTACTCCCACGCATTTTGCTAACTAACTAATTACATATGCAAAAACAAATCTTTTCAAAAAAAAAAAAAATCATTTTGATTTTTAAAACTAAATGAAGACAAGAAAAAAAAATACAAATAATAAAATAAATAGCTTTTACAAACTTGAAAGAAAAATGAATATTAATTAACTATCAAATAAAATGATTAATAATTTATTCAGTTTATAAAATAATCCATTGATTTAACTATCTATTAATTATTGGAAAGAAATATATATTTGTTAATTATTTAAAATAACTACTGTAGTTTAAATGGTTTTATTGTGAATGTACTATTGTTTGCTGTTATTAAAGATGAAAATGAAATGAAACATAATACAGAGCCATACAGGCATACACATGCACTGCAACCTAAATATTAAACTATCTTAAGTAAATATAATTGAAATGGCTATTAATTGTTGACAAAAGGATAAGCATTAATAAATAAAGGATTTTGAAACCATTCAACTAATACTACAATAATATAAAATAACTTTGCATCTTTCCAACAAGATGTATCAATTCCACTAATAAACAACCCCCCTTCCTTACATTAAATACCTCATTAACCACAATAATACTAATAAATACTTATCAAGTGGTCAATAAACTGCATAAGCTACCCATACCTAAGTTTTAAACAATCTCCGGCAAAAAAAAATTTTTTTTAAATTCTAAGGCTATTTCATTTTTTTTTTAAATATGATATAACTATTTATTTAAGATACAAAGTATCTTAAACCCTTGTGCCCATTCAGATGGCCACAATATATATAAAACCAAAACTGTCTAACACTATACTAGCAAAAATAAAAATGTAGGCCAGAGTAAATTTAGCCTTAATGAAAGGGTTAAGGTTCATATAAGTAGAGTTAAACATAGGTATCTTAACTCAGCTTTATATATTCATGAATTGAATACAGGTCATAGAATATTGTTTAACAATGTTTCGGTTATTTTTTATGAAAAGAATGAGTTAAAAAGAAGAATAAAGGAGACTTTGATGATAAAACTCCTTGATTCTGAGGCCATCAATCTTATGAAGACTTCTTTTGATATTAAGGTTAGGTGGAGTTTGAAATGAATTATATGAGAAGGTTTGTTTGTTTGTGTATATATATGTTTTCCTTTAGGTTGATTTTCACTTGAGAAAGTCTATTTGTAGTTGATGAAACCTTGGTTGTGTAAGGATTTTGGTAAAATTTTGAATTTAATCTAGTATTGTATTGTTTTATGGTTTTGCATTTATATATATATATATTATAACGTTTTCCATTTTGCTAGGCCTCTACATGCTAATATAAACTGCACGCGAGTTGATCAAGTTATGTCGAAAAGAAGAAAGTTGTATTTCTATTTCTAAAAAACATAATTATATTTCCTGATCAAACTCGGCCTATTAATTGTTGAGAATTATGCTATTGATGAAATCAGCTTTTAATTTATTCAATATGGGTGCCAGGTCCTTTTATTCTAAAGAGACCACTGAAATCTGTCGCCAGCATGTCTCGCAAATAAAAAAAGAAAATACTTTTAAACTAATCGGTATTGCATCATACCGTAACGAGAATTATTTTTTTAAAATATTATTATTCCTGGAATTTATTAAACACATTGGCAAAGGTAAATTATATATTTAAACATCACTAAAATAATATTAATAAATTAAATAATAATTAATAACTATTATTAATAACGCACAAATGAAAATTGATATTAGAAATATTTTTTCATTATAACAGATTAAAAATCGGTTTAAGTTAAAATGAGAATTCCTAATCAAGTAAATTAGCGAGAACACATATTAATTCAAATATGACGCAATCAATAAAATAAAATAATTAATTAAAAAGTTCTGGTATAAACAAAAGTCTCTTGTATAGAAAAAATGAAAGTCTCTATCGGGATTATTTTAAGACTTGTTTGCAAACGCTTAATTTTGTCACAATCAGGAATAAGTAGTCTTACCGGTAAGTTTTAGTGAATTCACAATGGTTGTAGATAACTATGCATAGTTTTTCGGGGTTAACATGAGCTCACGGTCATTGATTATAAATTGATCTTGGTGCTGGTTCCATAGGCTAGTCGCGTAAGCTTCTCTGGTGTCCATCGGTAACAATGTCAGCTAAAGCTCCGGTCTACTCTCATATGAAGAATTTTTTCATCGTAGAGTGGTCTGGATTCTTTAATCCAAAACCAACCAAAAGAATATCAGGCAAACCAAGACATTCCTCCAACCAAATCCCTCCTTTTTATACTAGAGGTCCAGTTTTTGGACTTCTGCACATGCTATTATCATGCTGTTTTGTGTTTATAATCTTATACAGTCTTTATCATTTTTCAATTACTAAGTTCTCATTTTTTTATCAAGTTTTTTGGCCATGTTTAATTAGCTAAAATATTTTTTTTTTAGCTTATCTTTTTACTTGCTTTTGAAATTCTTTTGTTCTCTCCAATTCTACTTTTATTTCCAATTACATAAAAAAAAATATGAAAGAATAATTTAACTTTCATTGTACGTTATTTTTTTTTTAAAAAAAATTAGTCAAAAAAAAATCTAAATTTACTTTTATTTTTTTTAGCTTTTACCAAATGCCAATATATTTGCAACGTATATAAATAAATGTTACAATACCACCAGCACTAGGAGATGAGAATAAAATAGGGGTTTACACTAATTTTATTCTTAAATTTTTAAATTCATATTTGTGTTTTTTTTTTGTAGTAGCGTGCTGATATATTCCATAGATTCATTCACAAGCGACGTTCGGCTTTAACGTCCACTTTTAGGTCTAACATGGCGGGAATGGAAAATATTTCACATTCATCTGTGTCCTTTCCGCTTAAGGGTAATAGTAACGATAAGAAGCCCAAGTTATAAGCACTAACGAGCGTTGCTCATCGTTTTGAGGCTTACAGGCTCGCGGCAACTTGGTCCAACTTGATCCGCCTTCTCCTTTATTGGGATCCCTGCTAGAAATAGTCTGATGGGCATATAAAGGTGGTCTTATGATAATATACTGCGTACTAGGACTCGGGGCTATGTTGTTTTTCCCCTCTTCAGTAACCGCCTACCAGGTCAAATACTTGTGACTTACATCTACATCAGCCACGATTGTGTTTTACTTTAGACATATCAAAAAATATATATACATACATTTTTTTCTTTCTGGAAGTCATATTAAAAAAATAATTTTTTATATTTTAATAATCAGGGTTTAATTAGTTAGTTAGTTTTTATAATTTTTTTTTTTTAAACTACTATTTATTTTCCGGCTGTGAGTTTTTTTTGGGTCAACTTTGTAACGTTCTTTATCATTACAACTTATCTCAGGTTGTGGTAGTTAAATCGAAGCCCGAGTTGGGTAAGCCATTATAACATTTTCCATTTTGCTAGGCCTCTACACGCTAATATAAACTGTGCGCAAGTTGATCAAGTTATGTCGAAAAGAAGAAAGTTGTATTTCTATTTCTAAAAAACATAACTATATTTCCTGATCAAACTCGGCCTATTAATTGTTGAGAATTATGCTATTGACGAAATCAGCTTTTAATTTATTCAATATGGGCACCAGGTCCTTTTATTCTAAAGAGACCGCTGAAATCTGTCACCAGCACGTCTCGCAAATAAAAAAAGAAAATACTTTTAAACTAATCGGTATTGCATCATACCGTAACGAGAATTATTTTTTTAAAATATTATTATTCCTGGAATTTATTAAACACATTGGCAAAGGTAAATTATATAATTAAACATCACTAAAATAATATTAATAAATTAAATAATACTTAATAACTATTATTAATAACGTACAAATGAAAATTGATATTAGAAATATTTTTTTATTATAACAGATTAAAAATCGGTTTAAGTTAAAATGAGAATTCCTAATCAAGTAAATTAGCAAGAACACATATTAATTCAAATATGATGCAATCAATAAAATAAAATAATTAATTAAAAAGTTCTGGTATAAACAAAAGTCTCTTATACAGAAAAAATGAAAGTCTCTATCAAGATTATTTTAAGACTTGTTTGCAAACGCTTAATTTTGTCACAATCAGGAATAAGTAGTCTTACCGGTAAGTTTTAGTGAATTCACGATGGTTGTAGATAACTGCATAGTTTTTCAGGGTTAACATGAGCTCACGGTCATTGATTATAAAATTGATCTAGATGCTGGTTCCATAGGCTAGTCGCGTAAGCTTCTCTGGTGTCCATCGATAACGATGTCAGCTAAAGCTCCGGTCTACTCTCGTATGAAGAATTTTTTCATCGTAGAGTGGTCTGGATTCTTTAATCCAAAACCAACCAAAAGAATATCAGGCAAACCAAGACATTCCTCCAACCGAATACTAGAGGTCCAGTTTTTGGACTTCTGCACATGCTATTATCATGCCGTTTTGTATTTATAATCTTATACAGTCTTTATCATTTTTCAATTACTAAGTTCTCATTTTTTTATCAAGTTTTTCGGCCATGTTTAATTAGCTAAAATATTTTTCTTTTAGCTTATCTTTTTACTTGCTTTTGAAATTCTTTTGTTCTCTCCAAATCTACTTTTATTTCCAATTACATAAAAAAAAATATGAAAGAATAATTTAACTTTCATTGTACGTTATTTTTTTTAAAAAAAAAATTAGTCAAAAAAAAATCTAAATTTACTTTTATTTTTTTTAGCTTTTACCAAATGCCAATATATTTGCAACATATATAAATAAACGTTACAATATATATATATAAAAGCTATAAATATATCAAAAAGTTTGTATAATTTCTATATAAGATTTACAGTTTGATTTTAATTGAGAAGTGTTTATTCTATTTTTCTTTTTATAAATTTATATTATACCTATAAGTATTCAAAAATGCCTTTAATTTTGTTTATATCACCTTCTAAAAAAGTATTTTTAAACTAATATTCACTTTTTACACTATCATTTTAAAAATCCCATTAAGTTTATGTTTACAATAATACATATTCAATATATAATAATTTCATACTACATGCAGGGGGTTCTCATTCTTCATGTTCAATTGGTTTCAAAAGAAATTGCTTGAAGATCAAATGTACAAGAATCAAATTCTCAAAGAAAAGTTAACGAATAATTGGTACCATAGCAATAATGAGATTATAATACGATCTACATATGGATATTAAACACATTTACTCAAAACTTGAATATTAATGTTGTATCATTCCATATATTCACATTTAAATAAATAATAAAAACAATCAAATATTATATGAAAAACAATAAAAAAAACAAATTATAAATTAACAATTACAGAGTTAACATTCATGCCCCCTCGCCTCCCAATTACATTCTCATAAGGCAAAAGCAAAAGAACAATTAAGAGGTATTTTACCTTTTTTCTCTAATCCAATTACTTTTAAATTTTTCTAACACTAGGATCTTTTTATTTTTTTAATATATTATCCAATTCAGTAACATATATAAAAATGAAAATTTGGCAAAAAAAGTATACATGGATATTTTCATGTTTATAGGTTAAAAAAAAAAAAAATCATTATATAAAAGTACTCTCTTTTAATGCTTTAAAACTGAATAAAACATTTTGTCTTTTGGTCAACATTTAAAATGTTTTCTCAACTATTAACTTAAAATAAAAATTAAAATTAAACATTATTTAATGAGGATCTCTTTTTTTTTTTAATTTTATTAAATTTTAATGAGCAACATCATAATTTTTGCTTTAAAATTTAAATCTAGTTTATTTTGTTTTTGGATGATTACTGATTAATTTTTACTATAAATTCTACAGGTAGCTTTCTTTTCAGTATTGTAATGTGTGTGATATTTTTTAGATAATAGAACACATAATTGCATGTATGCATACAGCGTTTATGAATATATATATATTGCACCGTTTATCAGTAAATTAGGGTTTACATCAGTGGTTCGCAACCTGTGGGTCGCAACCTCTTTGAGGGTCAATCAACCTTTTCACAGGGGTCCACTAAGACCGTTCGAAAACACATATTTGTGATTCATAACAGTAGCAGAATTACAGTTATGAAGTAATAACAAAAATAATTTTAAGGTTGGAAGTTACCACAACATAAGAAACTGTATTAAAGGATCGTGGCATTAGGAAGGTGGAACCACTGGTTTATATATTAAATTTTAGCTTATTCGTTAACCAAGTTACATCTGCACCTGATAATTCATTTATTTAAATATGCCAAGTATTCTCAATAACGTAACTATTTTTCATGGTTAAACAACCCCAGTTTAATATAATTATGTTTTAATAGTCAGAGAAGAACCAGTTTTTCATTTATTTCACATGTACCAGGCTTCTATATGAGAATCCACTGGCTCTCCTCACCCTATCTATAATAATCTTAATTGTGTGTTGAATTACTGTCCTCTGGAGGATTGCAATTTATGGTAAGGGATTGGCACTTATAATTGATAAAATTATAATAGATTTAGGTAGTAAAACTATAACAGTGAAATTAAATATATGACAAAATAAATTATAGTTCTATGATTTATTAATTTTATAATTCTTCCACATATTCATTAGTAATAATAACAAGAGAATAATAATAAAAAATGCTCACACTTTACATATAATACATAAGTTAATACTGGCAATGACAAATATTTGAGTTCAAAATATCAAAACTAACTTGTTTCTTAAAAGTCAATTATTACTATTCTCGGAATTTATCTTAATTCAGTCTTCAATAAGATTTACTATAGCAATTCAACAGTATTTATAATTTTCTTAATGTGATCACATATACCATAATAATAAATTTCAAATAATTATTTCTATCACTGAGCAAATTACCATGCATGGTTTTGCCTTTATTAGGATCCATCGAGTGATCTCCTTACAGTATCTTGAGATGCAGGCCAGGGTTCTAATCTTTAAGTAGGCAACAGGACTGAATCACAGCAGTGTTGAGACTCCAGAAAAGAAGAAAGTGTTGGTGGATGCACTAGGCTCTAGTCACATATTTTACAAAGGCCAAACCCATTGATAAGAATATAATAAAACATCTTATCCTGGCTCTGCAGCAAAAGACGCAATTTATTCCAATCTGTTATCTTGTGTAGCATGAGGAAGAGAAAAAAAATGAAAGACCTTTGCCCAGCGATGTCCTTTTTATATTCCACCTAATTCAAGTCCACTGCACATATCCTGTTTATACACTTCCTTTTTCCCTGTCTCCAATTTAGCTTTCACTAATTTCCACATCATTTCCATTTTTTTGTTTACAAAGTTATCTTTTTGTCCTTTTCAATGGCCATCTTTAATTAGCAGCAAAAGAATGTTGAAATTTTTTAATGGAAGTAATTATAATTGTTTGAGTTTAGAATTTACATTCTTATCTCAGTAAAATCTAGAAGTATGCTTGTTTTTTTTTTTCATATAACATAGCATCGGCTGGGAGGTGAATCCGGAACAACCATCTGCAACCAAGTGCTTGCTTGCAAGGCAACTGCGCTGACCTCTCAGCTAACAATGCTTGTTTTTTCATTCTCTTTTTTTTTAAAAAAGGGTAGTTACAAAAAATACAATTTCCATTGTATCCAAAATAAATCACAGAGTTTACAAAAATAACTATTTTATCTTTCTCAGAAATTTAATCTTTTAAATTTAAAATGCCAATTGTACCACAAATATGAAATAATATATACATATAATATAAAGCAACACACAAAAAATGTTATAAATATTAGACTATATACTTTATGGATTAAAATTTTACAACGATAATCTTTAGCATAGAAATATATATGCAATAAAATCTCCTTGTCTATCTTATTGGGTTCCAATCCTTGGAGTGGATAACAAAATTAACAGATAGTAAAGAATGATATATAATATACACTTTTGAGACACACACACAAAAAATAGACAATTTTAATAAGTATGCCCACATACAAGTTTCTTTAAAAAATTTTACATTAAAATATCAACAAAAATAATTAACAAATAATAGATAAGCTATAATTAGCAACTTTATAATTAATAAAAGTAATACTGCATCTTTTTTAAATAAGATATATATATAAAAAAAGAATTTTCTGTTATTAAATGAAAATATATACCCTCATCTTTTCCTTTTAAAAAGGCCAAATAAAATAGGTTAAAACTGTCCCTTTTTTGTAGAAGAATAAGTAAAATTAAATAAATTAAATGGTTTTATATCTTTTTCTTTAAAAAAGCAAATAATATTGGTTAAAACTAAAAAAGAACAATTATATTATATACCATACATGAAATTTATACTTCAAAGATAATAACAAAATATTAGATGAGTTGCCTATTGAAGCCAATTGTAATATTTCAAATATGTACATAAAAAATATGCAAGCAAATATAATACAGTATTAAAACAGATCAAAGCAAGAGCATTTGTGGAGATAATCTCACATTTTAAAATGCTTTTAAAAAAATATCCCAATAAAATAGTACAATGCTTGTAAATATTTATAAAAAATATCAATTTGATTCACTTTCCTTACTACTACTAATAATAATAATTAAATGGCTTTTTTACTCTGGAGTTCTTAAAAAGCTCAAGTCCTGATGTGAGAACTAGGTCACAATCCATGGACTTGGAGCTCCAACATCTGCCAATCTACTAGTAATTTTCTTATATGCATTGATTATAAATTAAATTCAAATATAAATAAGTACTTTACTTATATACTTATTTATTTCCAAACTTTTTATTAACAGTTTTGACTGCACAACAGACTTCCTCAAATCTTATATTTTGTTGGAAAGTAATGTGTAAAAACAGTAATTTACTATTAATAAATATATTGAATAATTTAATATTTACTGCATAGATCTTTTTATATTAATATAATTATTTATATGACCAATAATATATACTATCTTTCTTTATCTTAAATTAAAAAGACCCTATTCAAGCATACAACATAAACCTGTGTAGTGAAGTGACAAACAGTCAATAATAATGATTAAATAGTATTATTTTCATATAGTAATTTATCAAATTATCTCTATTCACCTTAGACAAGAAAAATTAACGTACTTACATATAAAATACAAACTTTGGAATAAGTTTCTAATATTGCAATTCTCAAATCAGCTAACTGATTTCTTGGAAATGAAATGTTTAAAATTTATCCTACTGACTGAAAAAAAAATTTATCCATAGTTTACTAAAAACATGGCAAGGATTGATATTTTATCTATATTATAATGTTCTGGCAATACTCATTTGCTGAGAGGCCTTGTGGAGAAATGGGAAAATCATATTCTGCAATGGCCATAGTCTGGCATTCAAACCCACATAAAATGATTTTTTTTTCCTGGTAGAGGTCCTCATAGCCAATCCAACTCCTATTCAATGGGTTCATAGTTATTAACCCTTCCGTTGAAAAAAAATTTTTTATTTTCATTGGCCAAGTGAATTAAAGTTTTACAACTTTTGATTGTCAATTAAAAAACTCAGCCATAAAAATATATTCATTTTTTAATATTATATTCATTTTAGTTTCATTTGTAAAAAGTATATTAATAATTTGTCAGATTACGAAAAAGTTGTTTCCAAAAATAAATTTCTATTTATAATTATAAAAATATTCGATAGTGGAAGACCTAAAAAGAAATTTCATAACAAATTAGAAAGTGCTGCAATCATCATTGATTTCTTTCTCAATTTACATTAGTGTAAAAGTAAAAAAAATTTTACTAAAATTTTATTATTTTTCAAAAATAATTATATTTTTAGCATATTTTACCAAAATACATTATAGTATGTAAATAAATGCCAGCAAAATATTCTAAATTATTCATTTCTGTTTGAAAATAAAATAACGAGCTTGGGGCAATGAAAATTGTTGACAGGTTTCAAAATTGTTAGCGCTGGCTTCTTTTTCAATTTATATTCATGTAAAAGTATACATTTTTTACTAAAATCTTATTATTTTTCTAAAATAATTATACTTTCAGCATATTTTATGAAAATAATTTATAATATGTATGAAAAATAATAAAAAATATTCTAAGACATTAATTTTCATTTTCAAAGTCAAAACAGAAGTTGGAGTGGTGAAAATTATTGACAGACACTCTTCTATTATCGGAAATGTGAAGCAACCAATCAGCATCTAGGAGAACCTGCCTTCTCCCTTGTTCTTACATCAATATAATTGATTTTTTACTTATAAATTAATTCTAGAAAGAACAGCATCTTACGGTACATTTTAAGCTTCAAAATAGCCATAAAAACACTATCATAGCTCAAAAATTGACGGTTTTCGATCAACTTGAAGCCGTAAACAAGCTTATTTCTCAGAAGGGTTAATAGATAAAATGAGAGAGCTGTAAAACCATTAAGACACCACAATTAATTAGCCTGATGAATACTGTTTTCATCTTAATGACTTCTCTATGGAATGAATGCTGAATCTGCAATAGATTATTTAAGGTCACATGATTAAATTTCTTATGCTTTGTCATAACTGTTATTAAAACAGGCAAAACTCCATACAGTAGTGCCACTCAATGCAAGCTAAAGTAATCAATAGATTCCAGAAGGCTTGTGTATAAAATCCCCATTCAATGCCTACTCAGCCAATATCCCCAGACTAGTTTCTGGCTTGTGGCCTTCATCAGTGAGGAGCTTTGGATCTAAGGGCACTGCACCTAGATCTTAGAATCTAATGCAACCCTTCAGCAGTCACCTTTTAATCTCTATTTAACTACAACATTTATGAAAATCAAATAAAAAACACTATTTTCAATCTAAGCTCATTAGCTTATATAATCAGATGGGTTTGAACTCAGTTCAGTACCCATAGATTTTGGTGTCTTTGGTGTTTTAATACCCATAGCCACCAACTATCCTATTAGGCAGGATTGATATTAAACCACTAAACATCACATGATCACCATTTCTTATACTTGTTCATAATTTATTAAAATGAGCAAAACTCTCCGTACAGTAGTGCACTCAGTGAAAGCCAGAGTAATCAATGGATGCCAGAAGGCTTGTGCATAAAATCCCTATCTAGTGTCTATTCATCCAATATCTCCAGACTAGCTTCTGGCTTATGGCCTTCGTCAGTGGGGAGCCTAGGATCTGAGAGCACTGCACCTAGATCTTAGGATCTAATGCAACCCTCTAGCAGTCATCTTTTATCTCTACTTAACTACAAAGCTATGAGAATCAAATTGAAAACAATATTTTCAATCTAAGCTCATTAGCTTATATAGTCATATGGGTCTGAATTCAGTTCAACACCCATACATTTTGATGTTTTGGGTTATTTAATGACTATATGAGCTAATGAGCTTAGATTGAAAATATTATTGTTTTCAATTTGATAAATTTTGTAGTTGAGATAAAAGGTGATTGTTGGAGGATTGCATTAGATCCTCAGATCTAGGTGCACTGCTCTCAGATCCAAGGCAACTCACTGACAAAGCTCCCAAGCCAGAAACTAGTCTGGGGATATTGGATGAGTAGGCACTAGATATGGATTTTATGCACAAGCCTTCTGGAATCCATTGATTACTCTGGTTTGCACTGAGTGGCATTACGGTATGGAGAGTTTTGCCTGTTTTAAGATTATTTAAGGCTGATTAATCTTTTATTTATTCATAAAGCATGGTTTTAACTATTAAAATATTTTTTTGATAAATTAAATTTTACAAGAGTGCAAACCATATTTTTATGTTATATACAATGATTAAAAATCAATGAGAGCCTTGTTTGAAAAATAGGTGTAACTTTACTTATTGATCAATATAAATATTTATATTAGATGATTCAATACTGATATAACTATTGCTATTTTTACACAATCAGTAAACAAATAAGAAATTCGAGATTTGGAGGATTGAAGATTAAAGGATTGACATTTGTTCATAATTATTGTGCCTGAATTCTTACATTTTTACAACATTTTTTGAAATTAATATTGTTTGGCGAATTTGAATTTCATCTATAATCTGGGATCAAAAAAAATTACCAGCATTTAATTTGTACGTTTACTGTGATTAAAACTGAATTAAAATGTATATTAAGCAAAAAAGAAGCTAGCATTACATAGTAAGAGTCTCATGGCATAGCAGTTAGAACCTTCTCTTGTCATACATATGATAATAGAATTTGAATGTGGACAAGTAGTGTAATGATTTTTATTTTGTATGGGCAACTCATATACAATTCAACTAGTCATTCAATTGTTGATTGATAACTAGAGAGTACAATAAATAAGAAAAATCTTAATATGTCCAAGGCACTTGTCTAATAATACAAAAATAAAAAATCTTAAATAGCATTTGACAAGTGTGATGTATAAGAGGGCCTTTGAAAAGTCTTTTTCTCCAGAATATACTACTTAAAGGATGTTTTACCTTTCAACCTTTAGAAAATGAATGAATCTAGTCTAACTATTGGATGATGATTCAATTCAAATTATTCGAAAATATTTAACACAAACAAAAAATGACATTAGGATTTACTTATTTGCTGTTAGCATTGAAGTCAAACAATTCTGCATAATTTTACAAATGGGATAATAGTTTTAAATAATATTCATAATCATCTAAAATACTTAATAGTATAAAATATGAAATAATATAAAAACTAACAGGAAAGCATGTTTGCTAAGACAAAATTATTTTAAACAAATGTATAGCTGGACATAATAAATAATAAATGTAAAGTAAAAATATTTTTCAAAAAACTTATATTTTTCCAAACATTGAAGAATTTATATATAAATACATGTCTATTACAAATATTTAAATTATGCTGGGCAATACAGCATAAAGAAAAGTATTTAAAGTTTTATTTAAATTTTATAAGATAATTTATTATATTAATTTTACTTTAGAGAACATGACTTCATAAAAATTTCTAATCAAACACTATTTCAGAAACTAGACGGAGAATAGTAATAATTTCATGATCATTTTCAGGGAGTCATGTGACACTGAAGTATCAAAATGTCAGAATGAATGCAATATTCAAGAAATTAAACTATTTTTCTATCCACTCCTCAGCTGCTAATAAAATCTTTAACTACTAGAATCAATCATTTGCACAACAATACTAAATCACACATGGCAACAATTTCAAAGTGATACCTATTAATTACTAAGCCACTAGAACTTTTAATGAACTAATTAATTTACTTTTAGTCCATGTAACAAATATTTAAATGCACATTCCTATAAATATTTTTAAAATCATCATTTTTATGAATTTCTTTAATATCAATATTAATTTGTTAATAGTGAAAAATAAATTTTATTTATATTTCTCAAAATGTATTATTTGACAATGGTTAGAAATAAAACATTAAATATTTTAATTAAAGGATTAACATTATGCAAAAAGTAAAACAAAATATTTTTACATCAATTAAAATAAGCAACTCTTATATCTGTTAAGTTACAACTTTGATTTATACAATTAATTGCTCAGAAAATTCAATGATATTTGGGCACCTAAGTGGAAAGTTGTACACAATTTCATTAAACTGACCAAACTTATATATATTGTAGCTACTGAAATTTGAGATGAGTTTCAGTAAGTGGTAAAATGACAGTCATAATTTTTTTTTCCTTCTTTGATTTTGATGGTGGATATGTTAATTTATGAAGCATCAAATTGTGTTGCTATGACAACAATAATATTGATATAAAATTGTTTATTATTAATTGTATTGTGTAAAATTGTAAATTGATTTTATTCATTTTAAATAGAAAAATAGATATGTGAATAATAAAACATATAGTTTGGATAAAATTCTTATTCTTTTGTTATTGTATGTTTCTTTTTCGTTATTGCATTCAATATAGTAAATTATAAATGATATAATTAAATATTTAATATTTTAATTTTTTTTATTTGTGTAATATTATACTGGGAAGATATGTTTGAAAAATATATTTCCAATGTAATATATAGAGATGGTAGTATAAATTGTTTTATGTTGGAATGAAAATTAGTATTTATATTATTGAAATGTAAATGTTTGTTATATTCATAATTCTAAAATATATGTTTTATTTGTTATATAATACAATTTTTATTAGAGAAGCTACTTAAAATTGACTAGAGATAATTTGGAGCATTACTGTAGTTTTATATGACATAAATGGGAAAAGTTATAAATAGGACTGAATCAAAAAAAAAAAAACTTTCCTGCTTTAGTTTCAATAGAAGCATGTCTAAATTTCTTTACATGATTTTTTTATTTATTTTAAAATAATATAGTTAACTGGACAAAATGCAGAAGTGACAAACAATATTATCTTCTCATGAACTGAATAGCTTGCCAAAAATTTATGAGGAGTGACAATTTATTAGAAAAATTAGAAGAAAAAAATGAAAATGTTTCATTGCATTATAAATCAACTGAATATTTCTATCCTTGTATTTTAATAACAGAGTATAAATACTAGCAATGTAGAATATGTACAGGAATCATATCTATCTGCCAGTGTAATTTTATTAGACCGATTAATCATTTTTATCTCAGATATGAATTGGCTTAATTTTTCATTATATCATTCTGAATAAAGCTAGCATCTATTCATTTGTAATATTTTGAGATAAATATTTGCTCATGAAAGGATATTTCTCTGTATCATCATGCATACAAACTAGTGTTTGCGTGCTTGTACCATCATGTAAACCAATAATAATTATTTGAAAGGATAATCTGGATATATATACAAAGTATCGGAATGGACAAAATGTGCACGCCCTTATCATTCAAAAGACTTGTTTCTTCAAGATAGGTAAATGTTAAAATTATTTTTCCCTAATTTCAGATAAAAGACTAGAAAAGAAAAGTCCATAATTAACATATATTAAATATACAATGGAGCCATGATAACCACTATATTTTGTTCCAAGCCATTCTTGCGTACATCATGCATTGCATATAATAACTCATGTTTTGTTAATAAACTGATTAGAATAGAATACATATTTTGTTTATTGAACTACAAGTGTACAAAACTTTTCAACATGCATATATATATATATATATAACACAGATGCTTTTTTATATGTATAAATGCATGCATTTATAAATTGGAAATTATAGTACAAACAAATTTTTTCCAAAATACTAGTATAATTATTAATAATTAATATGTGTAAAAACATGGAAGGAACAATTCTTCACACATGCCCTAGAAAATTGACATGCACTCTCTTGTCAATAATTATTTTAAACCCATAAATGGTTTACCTATGTTTAGAGCATATTCTTTAAATAAATCAACAATTATTGATTGTGCTTAAATTAGGTTTGAACTTATTAAGATCTGCATATTACTTGCACAAGTTCAGTTTGTATATCACAAAGAAGAGAGTGTTTCTCATTTTTAATTACCTGTGACACGGAATCTTATTATCTTGTAAATATGTAGTAAATAAAATACAGCAAAATTGTGGAACTATTCTTCATACATGCAGAGATGCAGGTGATTAAAAATGGGAAAAATTCTCTTTCCAATGTTAGATAGAATGCATGACTGAAGAGAGCTTAAAAGTCTGAGTTCAAATCCCCTTTAATTTCCTGTTGTATATAAACTGAGTTTGGCAAATAATATGCAGATGTTAAAATCAGGCTCTTAATATTTGAGTCCTAATTTAGACATAGTCAACAATTGCTTATTTAATTAAGAATAAGGTCTAACCATAAATGAAACACCTATGGTTTTAAAACAATTACTGATGAAAGAGTGCTTGACAATTTTTAGCCCATGTGTGAAGAGTATCTCCTATAATTTTACATATAATTATTAATAATAAATTGAAAGAACACATTTGCATATATTTTACTGAATGTATAAAAAATCATTCATTCACTAAAAATAAAAATAAAAGGGTAAAAATTTACATACCATATTTTTATTTTATAAATAAATAGAAAAATATCTAATTTTCATTTGCAGTTATATGCTCTGGGCAATATTCTTTTTTTTTTCCAATAACTTTTCTCTTATAGAGACACAATATCCTGCTTCCCCAAAAATAAAACTAGATCTTATATTAGCTTTTATTCCAAAAGATGCCTTAAGAGATTATTTTCAAGGGATTTCTTATTTTTTCATGTACAAAAATCTATATTTACTTAAGTACAAAAATATACATTTATTCAAATACAAAATATATATTTATTCAAGTACAAAAATCTACATTACATTTATTCTAATACACTCATCTCATCTTCTAGAACATGATCTATAACTCCCCAAACCCTAAATTTCTTTTAACTCTATTTCCTATTGAATAATTGTGCACAATCTCTCCTGCATAGCAATAAAACTCTCTTTAAATAAGCATTTCTTGTCCATGTAGCCGGCTCATAGTGCACTGATGAGACACAACTAACTTTTATCACATGAATTCTTCACCCAAATCACAATTTTATGCAGGCTAGGCTTCCCAAAGTTTCTTTGCTGATTAGTCATTGATTTCTATGTGCAAATGTTCCTTGAATTACTTGTTAATTGCAATATCAAGAATCTAGACATAGGCAGTAATTCCTATAGGAATCATTATTTGATCTAATCCTCTCTCTGCAAAAAAATTCTTCATGCCTTTAGTGTGGAAAAGATGACTGAATCCAAGACTAGTAGCCCTCTTTGACCACCTCGCAAAAAAAGGGGAAGTATTAAATCAATCCACTTCCTTATAAATGCTAGAGTGCACCAAGCTTTTTCAGTTTAAAGAATATAAATACCTAAAACACATTTAACCTTATGATTAGTAGAGAGGCTTTCTTTTCATCAAGAAAAATTACAAAAATACAGGTAACGCTTGCATTTTTGTAACCAGTGGATGGAATGTAGACTACTGAAGTAATGATCTCTTCGATTGTCATTTGAGATTCTTGCCCATAAACACTACAGTTTCATCCATACAAATCATGTTGGAGAATTATTTTGAAAAGTCAATGCCATCAACAAAGGATTTGAATATAAGAGTATATTTAATAACCTCAGTATCTTCCAACTTGAACAGTTGTTGATCTTTTTACAGACAGTTCATATCACTAAAGGAAGCCATCGAGCCAATGTTGTGATGCTTTGAATAATTCTAGGGATATTTCTAACCCTGGCAATATTGCAAAGGCAAATGCTTGAATATCACCCCTGCTCACAACCAAAAAACTATGTTTTTCTTTCAGATTTCATTCCCAGATTATGTCTTCCAGCTTAAGAAATAATGGTTACTCATTTGCGCTTCTTAGCATATCCCATATCCACTTTCTCATTGAGGTTATCATACTCTGCTCACCATTTTCAGATCATCAAAAATCCACCTTTTCTTTATAGATTGCCATAGGATTCTTGCCCTGAGAGACCTTCACAATTCCTCTCTTGTATTCAATGGAATAGCTTTTTCTTTATTCATTCATCTTGTCTGAAGTCAAAATCTTATTCTATTTAAATCTACCATTAAATCAAGTGTTATTTGAAGACTTGGTAATAAAAATAATTACAGTTAAAAAATGATTGTCCACACGAAAGTAATGGACAAATGCAGAAAATAATTCTGCATTGCACATGAATACATTAACTATGTCCACAGCATATCTGACCATTACTAAGTGTGCACTCATAAAAAACATAGAAAAACTGCACTATGGCATGATAATTTTGTCTCCCTCATATCTGCATCATTCCCTCTCCAAGAGTTTGGGATCAATGAATACTGAGGTATGTTGTAGCTTTTCAGAATCCATCAACTAAAATGCATGAAAATCATTACAAAATTGGCAGTAATAGATTATGATCACACACATGCGCAGAAAGTTTTTGGAGAATAGACAATTTTCTATGAAATCGATCTACTGCACAGGTGTCACTAAGTTTTAAGGTGCTTATACATAGGTGTTTACCTCTTGCCCAAAGGCACCCTCTTAGGTATTTACAACACAATTATAATTTATATTATCATTTATTTAAAGCATTAATGTCAATAATATTATACATTCATTACTTTATAAATCAATAAGACAGTCAGGTGTTTCAAAAGATGAATGAAATCCATCTTTCTGGTTGATGATCTTAACTATGGCTTATATTTGGGGTAGGGCTTATATTATAAGCATCCTGAAAAATCATGCTAGGACTTATTTTCTGTTTAGGTTTTATTTCGGGGAAAACAAAGTAGTTGTCCAGTTGTTAAAAAACTACAAACTCTCTAATTGTGTTGATATTTTAAAGCCAGTATCAATTTTAAGTATTTTCTAAAAATTTTGTAAAACTTTTAGTATTATACTTACAAAACATTATATTAATACAAAATACATCATATTCAAAAAAAATAATAAAAAAAGAATAATGTGTATATGCTTTCAATATAAATCTAATTTTTTTCATTAATAAACATAATCATGTACAACACTCAGAGACGGAAAACCGCTGGTGGTGTATTGCAAAATTTATTTACAAATTTTAATTTTTTTTTTAACCTTTAGCAGGTAACATCTATGCTGGCAGTATTTGTCAATGTTCAATCTTTGCTTTCAAGATAAAACCTTTACTCTATACTACAATTTAATAACATGAACTTCATTTCTTAAAAAGTTAAGTTTATAAATGAAAAACATTCTAAAAAATCATATTTGAATTTTGAAAAAATGAGCTTGTAATGAAAACAAGGACATATTTATCATTCATCCAACAATGGGCAAAAAAGATCTAAATGAGCAATTCCAGAAAATCAATATCTTCTTTTTTCTGAAATTTATTTTTAAAAAGTGAACAAGTAAATGTTAATCTATGATAAATTTATAAAATTCTACTTTGAGGTACTAAAATTGCTTTATAATTTTTAGAATAGCTTTATTGACCATAGTTTTAGTTTAGTAACATTATGGTTGTTGTATTCATTATTGAGAAATAAATAGCGAGTTTACAAGAGACAATTTACTCCAGAAGTTTTCGCTTATTTTAGTTGAAAGTAAAATAACTAATTAAAGTTAAATAATTATAATGGAAATAATTATAATTGAAAACAAGCTTTGGGGATTTATTTTTAATTGAAATAAAAATAACTAATTAAAGTTCAATAATTATAATGGAAATAATTATAATTGAAAACAAGCTAATTAAAGTTGAAAACAATCAAAACGGAGTTGGAAAACATACAATTAAGATTTCAGAGAGATGTAGCAGATAAGACTTAAACAAAAGAACTCAGAGGGATATAAAAACTGCATGAGGAAAAACATTGCGCACTTGTTACAGTTTTGTTTAACAGAAGAAGTTGGATAGGTATCAAGCTAATAGAGCTATTTGCAACACAACAGTTTTAAGAATTGTTTCAGCAGAGTTCCAGATATTTGGTTATAATTCTAGTCCTCATTTATAATATCTATCAGATTGTATGTTCTTTTCTACCCCCTCTGAAAAACTTAGGGGGGAAGACATTACAATGGTAAAATTTATTAATTTCTATTTTTAAAAATAAAACAATATATGGATAATATTAAAGTGTGTGTGTGTATCCTTTTGGTTATTGTGTAAAATTAATGAGAAATATTTAATAAACATGGAGAAAAATCATATTTTTCTTATTCCAAAAATTTTCTCAAAATATCTCACAAATGTTGTGAAAACCAGAATGTAAAGAACTATAACCATCAAAGACATGAAGGAGGACTAAACACGTGCAGACTGGACTGAATATGCTTTGATCTTTACTGATTGTCTAGAAAGTACTGACTTATTCTTTTTTTTTTAATTAATAAATCAATATTCATTAGATTGTACTTTTGGCATTTAAAAAAAACTATGAAAATAACACTACAGATAGCCATAGAATCATTTAAAATAGTAGAACTACTGTGCCATCTAGAAGTAAACAGCCATGTTAATTAATTGACAGACCTCATATCAGAAAAATTAAACATGTTTTCATATGGTGCTCAAAGATGGAGAAATGGTGCTCAGAGATGGAGAAATGGCTGTTCCTGTACCATAAAATGTATTAAATTTAAAAAATTTTTGTTTTTTTATTTATTTACATTTTTGTTTTTTTTTTTGTTTTTTTTGATAGTGTATAATTAAAGCTGTGCATATTGATACATCACAGTTTGCAACTTGAATATATTATCTTTTTCTGAATATAATTAAATATTCCAATGAAGACAGTTTTAATTGAAAAGAAGTTAGCAGAGCATTAAAATAAATTTAGAAAAAACAACAATTGAAAGGAGATGAAAACCCAAAGCTATTGTAATATAATGAAGAAATATATTGACTAAAGAACACAAGTCATTGTTAGTATTAAAAAAAAAAAAAAAGAATAAAAGAATAATAATCACAAAAGTCAAAAATAACATTAAATTTTTAAAAAATATAATCCAAAAAGCTCAGATGTTTCTTCTTTGAAAAAAGTTTAAAGTAAACTATTCCTAAATTACAATGATTGCTTTAAATAGAGAGTAAAACATTAACTATCAATAATAAAAGAAAATAGTTTATTGGAATTATTTTTATATACATTATTTTAATTAGGCTGATTAACAGCAAATTCCCATTTTTTTTTAAATTCTTCCTTTTTTGGTTGTTGTAATTTTGAGAAACATTACATTATAACAGGCAAAACTCTCCATACAGTAGTGCCAACCAGAGTAATCAATGGATGCCAGAAGGCTTGTACATAAAATCCCCATCTAATGCTTACTCATCCAATATCCCCAGATTAGTTTCTGGCTTGTGGTCTCCATCAGTCAGGAGCCTTGGATCTGAGAGCATTGCACCTAGATCTTAGGTGCTAGCATAAGAAATGGTGATCATGTGATATTTAGTGGTTTGATTGCATTATAACATGTTTTATTTAAATTGAAAGTTTGGATTTAACTTTAATGAGAATATTTCATCTGGAAGTGATTATTTCCATTCCATCAATTGATTATTCAAAAGAATCTTTAAAGTTGCTCAATAATCAATTCATAGAAAAAAAAAATCATTAAAATGATCCCAATTATCAAATTTATAGTGGTAAATATAATAACATCTCACAAAAATGATAAGTTAGGAACTGGATAAATATCATTATTAAAAGAATAGTATTTTTTTTTTACTCACAAATGTCCAATATGCTACTATGATTATTTATTAAATTCTATTTCTTCTATTCCAGTTCTGCCGCTTAATGCAAGCTGAACGGTATTGATTAATAAATTCCTATCCAATGCCATTTTATTCATATCAACAAAGTTGTTTCTACACAGAGGCTAAACTCTCCATACAATAACGCCACCAGTGCAAGCCAGAGTAATCAATGGATACAAGAAGGTGTGTACGTAAAATCCCTATCTAGTGCTTACTCATCCAATATCCCCAGACTAGTTTCTAGCTTGTGGCTTTCATCAGTGAGGAGCCTTGGTGGCACTACTGTATCGAGAGTTTAGCCTCTGTAAACAGCTTATGTAAGCATAAGAAATGGTAATCATGTGATGTTTAGTGGTTTAAAATAGTATCTAATTTAAAACTTTTGTCAAGGAGCACTTTTGGATCTAGATTTAGTGGACCTGGATTTTTGGAATTATAGATTACCCAAACTTATACTAGATGACAGAATTGGAGTAGAAAAAATAAAATGTACTACTGAACAATATTTATAAGATGAAATCATGTGCTATTTTATTATACAATAAAGATGAGTACCAATATTATACTCATAAAACAGTGGTAGGAAAACAAAATAAATGCATTGTTTATTCTTAAAATAAATACTTCTTTACTTATAGTGACAAATATAAATTTAAATATATAAATTTATAGTATTAATGTGCTTTATTTTTAGATAGTAATTAAGCTAAAAAAAATTTAGCTGTTATCATAATTTCTAATTCCAGAAAAATAGTAATTTCAATGCTTCTCTCAATTGATTTATATAAAATAAATAATGATTCCAGCTTCCACATATCTGTTAACATGTATTTATCATGTAGTGGTCAATTGAGCATTGTGTACTTGAATTTTGATTGAGCATAAATTTTATGGATTTGAAATGAGTTCTCACCTTCAGAATTCATAATTTAAAAGTCCAAAAATTTTTATTTCATAGTTATTACAGTTAAAAGCCACAAATATCAAAATCAGACTAAAAGTTAAAAAGACTATCAACTTTCGTGCTTAAGCAATTTATATTCAGTAGATGTATAATCAATCATGTGACCAATGTCTCTTCGATTACCTGAGAAAATTATAAACTCATTTTTATTCATACTATTCTATATAGTATTGAAAAAATATAAGATAAAATCTCTTAATTAAACAAGTACTTTCGAATTGTTTTAAATTCTCTTGTAAAAACAAACAATAATAATAATTAAATAGATTTCATTATTTAAAAATAATTAAGATATAAAGATGGCATTGAAATAATTATAAATATTTTATTTAAATATTAAAACTTTACCAATTCACAAATCAATTACTTCATTATTAATAATTATACAACATCAATTAGAAATATAAGCAAATATATAAACTTACATAATAAATTTTTATTATATAAAATAATAATTTCTAACAAATTTCTAACAGAATATAAATTATTTTTATAACAAACTGCAATAGAGGGCAGCACACTACGTAAGAAAAAATTATCACATTTATGCACTACACTACTTCAAACAAATAAAACCTTTTAATTTTGACTTTCGATTTTATATTATATAAATTAAGATCCCATGTTTTTTCTTTAATATTTTAAAAATAACAAAAGATTTTGAGGAAACAAGGTTAGTAAATTTTTGTAAAATAACTAGTGATCTATTTATTGATAACACATTTTTAAAAAGATTATGCAACTCAGAAAAAAGGGATTACATTCTTGAAACCATGAACTGGGGAATTTCAGTTTCGGTAGTAAAAATATAGCCCAAATCAAATTATGATCAGATAATAAATTCCTTAAGTATTTAACATTTTAGATGTAACCTTAAAAACATATGTATATTGCTTTTAGATATAATATCAGAAAGTGATTTTCTATTTTTGATGTAAATGATGAGATTAACCAGATGACTCCTGGATGAAAATAAAATAAATAATTAAAGATAAATATAAAACAATCAAAAAAATCAAAATGGATATTGAAAAATGCATTTTGAAAAAAAAACTCAAAATTGAATATAATGAAGATATTTTGAGGAACTAATTAAGAAATCCAAAAGTCAGACATGGGAAGCAATGAGCAATATTGTAACAATTGCAAAAAACCACTAAAAATGAAAACAAGCTTGGAAAAACAAATAGTAATCTTTTTGACAATCTGTGGGATCAAAAGTTTTGACTTTGAATAATTCACAGAATATAAATATATGAAAGAGAGGGTAGCTTGACTTTTTGTGATAATAAATAATTGTGCTATAATTTGAGATGAAGGATGGACTGATAAAATTTCAAAAATAATTGAAGGATGTTGCAGCTTAATGATTCATGCATCTATCTACTATGCCATAAACCGAAATCCAGTCAGGTGAATCATGAAATTTCATTTTCTGATCAAAGCATATAGAGGACAATTCTTTAAAATAATTGATCCTTAGTCAATTAGCATTTGTTGCTAAATGAATATCTAATTAATTATTAAACAGCCACAGAGTAAATATTCCAAGTTGATCTGACTTTTTAAGAGGGAGTGTCATAGAGCTAGCTGTAAAAATAAAAGTATTATTCCGAAGTGATATGGCCTTCAATTGTGAAGGGCAGACTTCCTATTCCTAGCAACTGAACCTAACGTGTACTTATACATTATTAAAGTCATTAGATCTTGATCATCCAGCACATAAATCTTTTCAGCTGATGCCATTTTTTTGTTTATTAACATACTAATTGCCATTTTTGATATGCTTAAGAATTTAAAGTTAGTCCTAACTTCAGGAATAATTGGTTAATCATAATTATTAGATTTATACAAAATTGAAAACTACTCCCTAAACATTGTGAGAGTAATGTAATGTGAACATAATGAACTGTCAATGCAATTAATAATTCACAGAATATAAATATATGAAAGAGAGGGTAGCTTGACTTTTTGTGATAATAAATAATTGTGCTATAATTTGAGATGAAGGATGGACTGATAAAATTTCAAAATCTTTTTTTTTAAATTTGAAAATATCTCATTCCTCTCTCAATAAGGTATTAAAAATGAATAAAAAACAGTCCTGTTCCTAATGTGCAAGAGAATAATATAATTTTAAAAAATATTTAATTGTCAACAAAGATATGGAGTTCCAGGTCATTTGCTGCTTCTAGCTTGTTAAGATTAGTTGCAAAATGTATGTATAAAAAAAGATAATTTGAGCTTTTTACATTAAAGGTTGGTAATAGTTTGAAATGAGGTTTCACTGATAAAAATGTCAAAAATTTGGAAAAAGTTGAAAGTAATTTTGATATTTTAGAGGTACTATCAGTTTTAATCAGAGAAATAGATTAGTTATCAAACTTCATTCCTATAAACTATTTAAAAATGGAAGACATTTTTTTTGTTATTGTTACAATCACAACAGTTAGCTTTTTCCATAACTTTATCCTATTTTCAGATATATTTTGATTATCTGATTTGATCTTTTCTGGTATTTAAATACCTATAAACAGAAGTTTTTTTATCAACCAATATGAAAAAAACAATTGATATTAGTCAAGAAAGAATGCCCTATTTCATAGTCTTAATATTGCAGAACCACTCAATACAATAAGTATATAATAATTAAAATATACAATTGTAGCAAATCAGAACTAAAAGATGACAAGCTTAAAATGCAAATTTTTTCAGTCAAATATGATAATCATTTTTATTACAAACACTTTTGAGTGAAAAACTGCAAAATAGAACGATAATCCAAAAAAAAAAAAATCTTACCTCTAAAACCATAAATATTTTTTCTTCTGTTTCAATTACTTGGTAAAGTTTACAAATATTTTGATGTTGTAATTCCTTAAGAGCTTCAATCTCTAATCTAATCCTTGGAAGATCATCCTGTAAAAAAACATGCACCCATTAATTAATAATAAACAGTAATAATGAAATCAGTAACAAACCAGTGATAAAAATGTATAATATTAAAATATTAAAAGTTTTAATATTATAGAGTCATTGATAGTATTTGATGTTAAAATACCTTTGGATACATATGTATATAATTAACTACCTTTTTTTTTTTTCACTTTAACATGTGTCTTGTCATAGTAAATAACAAAAATTACATTCATTAATTGCCAAATGCTTTTAATCTCAAATCAAGATTGCAATCAATGCTGTCAGGTGACTACATTGCAATTTTTTATAAATAGCAATATTGATTTACCACAATGGTTTGGGATTAAAATGTAATTACCGTATTATCATTAAAATGCTATGATAAACAGTAAGTAAAATTTTATTTGTTTATTATCATATATAGAGAAAAAAAGGGAATGGGGAGATAAAATGCAGAAACAATTTCTATCCAATGATCTTTAGAGTCTTTTTTTTTAACTTCTAACTATATATTTATACCCATAAATTAAGTATGAATAATCTGCAACTCTTTATGATTTTCTAATAATTTTAATCACATGTCTAATACCAAAGTATCCAAAAATAAAATGGTGTTTGAAGAAAATTCATATAATTTTATGTAATAAATTATATTAAAATAATCATGAATTAAGGGTTCCACACAGAAAATCATAAATATCTCACAGAACAATCATGTCCGAATTTACTGCTAGGACATGATTGTTACATGATGTATTTATATTCCTAAATATATTTAATCAGCAAAAAAATCATTTACATGTGATTAAAAATATAAGAAAATCATAAAGAGTTGCAGATTATCAATACTTAATTTATGTTTATAAATATATAGTTAGAAGTTAATACAAAGACTCAAGATCCTTGGAGGTATTTTGATATTAGATCTGCAATGCGGGGGAGATAGGAGGGCTTTTCACATCCGCAATAAATGTGCAATCTTGCACTCATGTCAAATTGAAAGGCAATAATCCATGCAATGTTATTCACTCTCATGTGTAAACAAGTTTATCTTTATCAACGGGTTTTTTTTTTTTAATATTTCGACGTTTTCAGTTATTGTTCAAATTTCTTTCTGACAACGGGATAAATATTTAATAAAAATCTTATAATAATTTATATTTCTTTCTTTTTGTGCATTTTTTTTTTTTTTTAGTTTTCTTTCTTTAAAAAAAATGTTTATTAGCATTTCTGTGGGGAATTCCGGCATACTATGTGCAATCACATGTTCAACAAAACTCCATGGGGGGGGGGGGTTAGTTCAAACCTCATTTTATGTGTGTTAGAGGTAAATATCAAATCTGTGGTTCCAATGTGATAATTACTGTTATATATTACATGGTAAGTAGCATATGTTTGTATTTTATGTGCTTTTATAAATAATATTTAAAAATTGATAATTTAGGGACTGTTTTGTGCGTATTTAAAGTAACATTTTTTTGTGTAATGGTGTCATTTATTTAAGATCGCAAATAAATTTTTTTTTAGTTTAAAATGTTTTTAAAATCGATTTAAATATTGTTATACATTTTAAAGGTGTTAGTGTGAAAATCGTATAAATTTGTTTTAAAGTGCTGTTTTAATATTTTTTATACTTTAAAAATCGTAATTTTTAATATCTATTTGGTTCTTAAAAATAGTTTTTAAAATTGTCTTTTTAATATCTATTTGTTTCTCAAAATTTGTTTTAAAATGCTGATTCTAATATTATTTTTTATACTTTTAGTTATTTTTGTTAGTCCTGCAACATAGAGCACATGCCTTTTCACATTCATATCAACCTGCTGATAACTTTGTAAATTTTGCGAAATACCATGTACAAGATTCGTATGCATGTTACTTTTTTGTGCAAATTTTGTGAAAAATATCTAAAAAGATCTGATTTCTTAGATTTTTTCCGGGCCGGATTTAAATGATCGATTTGATCTAAAAAGATCTGATTTCTTAGATTTGTAATAAAATATTCTACTAACTAATACTATTATATGATGTTAGTTTTTTTAGTACTTGTGAATAATTCAACCGATGACGTTATTGACTTACCGATTTCCCTTCCGGTAGACATCGACGTTTTTTGCATGACAACGTTGTCATGGTAACCAAGTGACTGGCGTGATTAATCCATCAGGGAGTCAATTTTTTTTTTTTTCACCCGCGAGATTTAAAATTCGTAGAGAGGTTTGGGAAATTTTTTGATTTTTCTGTCTATTGCGATTTTGCTATCCATGGCATCACAGTTACTTTTTTGAGCTGTTAATTCGGGTAAAGTGTTTTATTTATCTGTTTATTTTAAATTTACAAAATTTTTTTGTTAATATTTCTACAATTCTCAAACTTCGAATCCTCCGGTAAAGTGTTTTTTATTTATCTGTTTATTTTAAATTTACAAAAACTTTTTGTTAATATTTCTACATTACGTTTTTAATGTGTAAATAATTTGAAATAATTTTTTAAATCAATTTTGCAATATGCAGTACGTTTTAAAAATTACCAAATGCATGTAAAAGTGCGGCGGACGCCATTAATACCAGATTTGCATTAGATCGCGTCTTTTTTATTTAGGTGTTTATTTAAAATTTACAAAAAGTTTTTGTTAATATTTCTACAATTCTCAAACTTATTTACAAAAAATATTTGTTAATATTTCTACAATTCTCAAACTTACATTGAATTACGTTTTAATTTTATTTTTAATTTCTGAATTATATCATACAGCTATGAGAGTAATACAATGTCTGATATACGTGTACGCTGGGCCTGCGGCCCGACAAAAACATCCGGAGGCCCCCCCCCCAATTCCAGCGCTACGCGCTGCTGTATTTTAAAATTGAGAATAATATTTTGACGCATGCATGTACATTTTTTTTTTTAGTATTTGCCTGACCTGCGTCAGATATTTTTCATTTTTGAATATTTTTTAGCATGTGACCTATCAGTCTACAATTGAATTATGTTTTAATTTCATTTTTAATTTCTGAATTGTATCATACAGAAAATTATTTTTCGTAATTTATTCCGGTAAACTGTTTTTTATTTATCTGTTTATTTTAAATTTACAAAATCTTTTTGTTAATATTTCTACAATTCTCAAATTATTTTTCGTAAATTCATCGTCAATTATAAAAACTTTTTGTTAATATTTCTACAATTCTCAAATTATTTTTCATAAATTCATCGGCAATTATAAAAATTACAGGGTGCGACGCCATTAATACCAGATTTGCATTAAATCGCGTCTTTTTAATTTAGCTGTTTATTTAAAATTTACAAAAAATTTTTGTTAATATTTCTACAATTGAATTACGTTTTAATTTAATTTTTAATTTCTGAATTGTATCATACAGAAAATTATTTTTCGTAAATTCATCGGCAATTTTTAATTTCTGAATTATATCATACAGAAAATTATTTTTCGTAAATTCATGGGCAATTATAAAAATTACAGCTATGAGAGTAATACAAGGTATAGGTGTACGCCAAGCCTAACGGCTTGTCAAAAACACAAAGGGCCCCCCCCCACCAACTCCAGCGCTGCGCTGTTTTTTATAATTGAGCATAATATAGGGTGGTTTTATAAATTAGAATATAGTTTTTTCTAAATTATTTTGACACATGCATGTACATTTTTATTTATTTTTTTTTACTATTTGCCTGACCTGTGTCAGATTTTTGCCCCTTTTTTTTTGTTTTTTATCACGTGACCTGCGTCACATTTTTTGTCTTTTTTTTATGTTTAATTTTTTTTTAAATTTTTATATTTTTGCCATGTTTTTTTGTTTTTACCACGTGATCAACCGATGACGTATTACCCTGAAGGCATATCGGTCTAATGTTGCGTTTTTTAACGTACCGTGTTCACGTGATCTGCGGACACATTTTAGCGATTGCATGTGTCCGCAAATCACTTGGAGACGTTATCTTAAAAATCGCAAGATTAGACTGATATGCCTTCAGGGTAATACGTCATCGGTTGAATTATACACAAGTACCGTTTTTTTCATTTTTGTAAATGTTTATTAATCTTATCTTGTTTTTGACTTTGTGTGTGTGTGTGTGTCTTTAAAGTTACAGTGTTTTTCTAATTTTTTTTTTTTTTTTGACTTTACATGTGTCTTTTTAAAGTTACGGTCTTTTTTTTTTTTTTTTGCAAGAGTAAATCAATAATTTTATTCAAAAGCAAGACGTAATAAGTAAATGTTTATTAATCTTATCTTGTTTTTGAGTTTGTGTGTGTGTCTTTAAAGTTATGGAGCTTTTTCAAATTTTTTTTTTTTTTGGACTTTAGGTGTGTCTTTTTAAAGTTACGGTATTTTTTTTGCAAGAGTAAATCAATAATTTGATTCAAAAGCAAGACGTAATAAGCGAATGTTTATTAATCTTAGATTGTTTTTGAGTTTGTATGTGTGTGTGTCTTTAAAGTTACGCGGCTTTTTCACATTTTTTTTTTGGACTTTATGTGTGTCTTTTTTTAAAGTTACAGTATTTTTGGTCAAGAGTAAATCAATCATTTTATTAAAAAAGCAAGACGTAATTCTAAATCTATCAAAAGTAACATAATTTATATACTACAATTTAGAATTGATACCCGACTACTATTAGTAAGGACCATCATTAAAAGACTCGATTGAAAAATGATACCCAACTAATTTCCGTTTTCTTTTTTTTTTGGAGGGGGGGGAAACAGTAATGAATCAGAAAGTGGGATGTTTTTGTTAAGTCTGTCTATATAAAAAGGGTACCATTATTGAAATACTAAATTTAAAAATGATAGCCGACTAATTTGCATTTCTTTTGACAGTAATTAATCAGAAAGTGGGGTTTTTTTTTTTGGTAAATCTTGTGTATATATAAAAACAAACAAACCGTAATTCAAAGACTCCATTGAAAAAAATAAAACCCCGTTGAATTTGCTTTTTTTTTTTTAAAGACAGTAATTAATCAGGAACTGGGTTGTTTTTGTTAGTGTGTAGATATAAAAAACTAATCTTATTTTGAAATAATAAATGTAACAAAACAAAAAAAAAAATAATGCCTGACTAATTTTATTTTTCGGACAAGTAATTCCTAATAATTAGACAGTGGGTTGTTTTTGTTTGTGCATATATATTGTAACCTAAATAAATGGTTCAAAAAAAAGATATTACCATACCTGAGTAGTCCATAGAATGATCAAATTATTAATAACCAAATTAAAATAACAAGTATTAAAACAATGTATTATGAAATGTATTATATGAAATCACGTGAAGTGAGTACACTAGTAATTCAATAAAATATAGCTCAGGTATACAGACAGTAATCTTACCCACTTTCATTTCTTGGTTTGATGTTAAGTGCATGTTTACACAAATACTAAGTGAATATGGTCTAGCAGGGCGCCACTAGATTATCTGAATCTAGACACGGTTATATCTGATAACCTTTCACATGTACCGGGTTTGAATCCCTTTTTGGTACTTTATTTCTAATAAAAATGAGAGATTTTGCTTTTTGAGCCATATCACTATAAGCACTAATAGTTAGGTAAAAGTAAAACATCTTTGAACCAAAGTGGAGTATATTAGACATAAATCATTTCTCAGATCTTAGCATAACAAATGTGTTTCAATAGTTTTATAAGTTCACTAGCTCAGATTATATATAACTAATTTAGGATGGCAATTCACTCATCCTTGCATGAAATAGATGATGGGATGTGGTTATAATAATACTAAGAGATCACTAAATATTATAAAATCAATATTTATTTATGGCCTTTAAACAGTTAAACAGCTCATTAATTAAAACGTTGATGATGATGATGATGATGATAATAATAACGATAATGACAAGGGTTTCAACTACAGCTCTAGGACTAAGCCTAAACATAAAACTAATTTTTATAAAGAAATTCATAATTACTGCTTAATTTTAGCGTATTTACTTATATCTTAAATAACTAATATTCAACCATTGATGATGATGAATAATCACACTTAACAAAGACTACACTTAATGAAATATATACGCCTCGTTTAATAAAACAAACTAATATTTATTACTACATTTCTAACATATACATAAAAATTTCTAGATAAATATGAAAATTGACATGAATAATAATAATAATAATTGATTATATAACAATCCTCAGATTAATTTTAAGTTCTTCCCCCTTTCCCTTCAAATGTATTTGTATTAAGTTGGACGTCACATTGACCATGATTTTCACTCCATGAGAAAAATATTTCAAGAAAAAAAATATATTATCTGCTCATTAGCACACATACTTAAAAATCCAACATGTAAATAGAATGTAAAAAAAAATGTTAGTAGAATTGAAAGAGCAAGTTTTAGAAACAAGTTTTAAATTATTTTCTCCCCCACTCTTCTACCTCTGAAATGCTATACTTAATGAAACAAACTAATCTAATATTCTAACACTACTTGTTACTCCACATTCACTCGCAACTATACACATATAAAATATCATTATGTATGTGCGTGTTTTATCCCATGATAACAAAATATTATTTAAAACCAAAATAATAATATATTAGTTAAAACTAAAATCATAATACCATAAAAAAAAATTGTTTTACACATTAATATTGTAAAATTAATAAACAAATCATTTTCATACATTCAAGATCATTTATGAAGCTCAAAGTTATTATTAGTAAGACATTCTTGTTTTTAATCGATCTGAATAGTCTTTAAAAGTTCTTTAAATAAAATATATCACTTTATTGCTAAAATGTTTATTAAGACTGATATCATAAAGAAAATAGATATAAAAAGTCATATTACCGATCTTTTGTTTGTGGCAAATTTCCAAGGGTTCAAACTTGTCTATATTTCTGCAGCTACTATGTGGGAACAATCTCTTTCTTGAGGTGTATAACTATTTAATGATGATGACTCTATTGAGGTTATTTGCTTTAGTGGACAATTTGGAAATCATTATATTAAATTTTCTTCTCTTCCTGTCAAGCATGTGGATGAAATACAGCAGTTGTTTTCCCATTTGTAAATTTTCTTGAGTTTAAAATCAGTTGTTGTAACAATTAATTGGACTTGATGATTAATATTTATCAGTAGATTAATTCATCTTCTTTGAATGCAGGTGAATGCTTTCTTCCTTCTATTAAAAACATCTTATTTATCTGGTCAGTTGAAAGGTGTAGAATATTATTTTAGACACATCTTTTCTTTCCTATGTGATGTGCAGCTTCCTCCAGATGGTCCGGAACCGATGGGACACACATATAATTTTTCTAGCAAGCCATTTTTTTTATATTTTCAGCATTCAATTGGATAGTTTAATAATCTAAATCAATCACAATAATAATCTTAATAATAATTCAAGACAGCTTTTTATATCCAATTTTTAGCTACCTTAACCAATCAGAGATAGCATCACTTGCTATTTTTGGACAAATTTGTTTTAATTAGATCTCTAATTTATTTTCAACCAAAGTATTTTTCAACTGAAAAGTTTAATCCTTTTTCCAGACACTTTTGTTTAAAAAAAAAAATAGACTCAATTCTTATTTCCTTTCTTTTGTTTTTTCTTTCTTTTTAACATCCAGGTAACACTTCAAATCTTTGAGCTTCCTTCTTTAGATCTTGATAAGACAATTTCAAAAATTATAGTTCTGACTCATGATAAGCTTCCAAAGTGAAACAATCATTTACAAAAAAAAATTGCTACAAAGATCGATATCTGATTAAACAGATTTCCTCTTTTAACAAAAAAAATTGTACAAAAAAATAATTTGACAGATTTAATACTTCCTTTTCTTTCAATATTTAGGAAATGTAAAATTTTGTATGTAATGTACACACATCCTTCATTCTTTCAAATCATTCATAAACTAACCTTAAATACTATAATTGCTAGCTTAGTAATTATAACCCAATTATTTAATTAAATCTGTAACTTTTAAATCCCACTTATAATTAAAGAAAAGCAAAATAGAAGTATAGAATAAAATATTAGAATTGATCAAGCATAGGTTAATTTTAAAGAAAGTTAAAATGTTTAATATTTGAAATATAAAACAATTAAATAATTTACACATACATTGCCTATATGTATGCATTATAACTTTGCTTTTTAAAGAAAAATTAAATATTAAATAGTTTAAATGTGTGTATTACCTTTCTATCAACACACAAACAAGTAAAGCATGTAATTGTTGACCCACTCTTTCTCTGTTTAAAGCTTTTAGAATTTTGATCTGGTGGGTTTGAACTTGGATGCCCTACAGCTTTATTTATGATTATATAAAAATTGTGATGATGATTTTTGGTTTACCTTTTCTACATGCACATTACTATAAATTTATCTAGTGACTAAATTGTAATGGCACAATATATAGCGAAAGTAACTGGTCACGGACAAATTCTCGTGAAAACGGTACTTTTCGCATCATCCTTTATTTTTTTTCCCTTTTGCACCCTTAAAAGCAATTTTTGAGGGTTACCCCTTCATAATGGAATCTTCAGGACATTATTACTAAACTTACAACAGTAAAATAAGTTACAACACATTAAAAAAAATAGACGTCTTATCAAATTTAAAAAAACGACTGCTTCAAATACACACACTCTCACCCGAAACTACAGAGAGAATAGATATTCTACTATTATGAGAAAATGATGAACAAAATCGACTACTACAGCAGCCAATCAAGGCATTTCTTTCTCTTTGCTTTTAGCATAGAAAAAAAGCCATAACCGGCAGCCATCAGGAACTCTTTCTGTGTTTTATCATAGAAAGAAGTCTCTTTGTGTTGGCTTTTGTCGCCGCCTCCTCCATCCAACATAATGTGAGGACTTTTCTGCGTTTATAACGTAGAAAAATTCCTCTTTGGTTGGGTGAAGGCCAGTGAAACGGTATATTTCTAGGAATTTACCTAGAAGTAGCGACATCTTAAGGCGAACACCAAGGATGAGAAAACAACCAAATATTGTGTACAGTTTGGTCAGTCACAAGATTACAAAGTTATCAGCAGATTGATATGAATATGAAACAATGCAGCAAGTCTAATATATGTTCCGTGTTGCAGGTCTAATACCAAAGTACCTATTTTTGGTATATTTTGCATTAAATAGGATGTTTATAAAAAAATTTCTTTTAATGCTATGGCCTAATGTACAATAAGCAATATCTCATGAGACTCTGCTCGAAAAAGGATTGCCTATAACAGCATGGTATCCCAACAACACAGTTTGGCGCCAACACAATCAAAAATTTATGGAAACTCTTGTATAACATGCTACCTACAACATGATTTCACTCTAACACAATCAGAAATTTGTGGAAAACCTCATATAACAATAAACTTCTACTATTTAATATATATATACCAGAAAGCCTTATATATCTATAAGAAGAGCATGCAAATGAATCTATGTTCTTTAAGATTATTTAATATGTCATCTGGATATTGTTTATATAACATTTTATTTAGTAATCTTTAACTACATCTGTTTTCATAGTAATTCCTAATTTGAAATCAAATCCATTCATTTGTTCACTTTATAAAAGTTATTTTCCAATGAACTAATGTTCCATCCTCTTAAAATACTTTTATATTTTTTATACAATATGTTTTAAAATAATAAAACATAAGTCTATAAATTAAAATACAAAATATATTTAAATTATATTTAAAGTTGACACTCCTTCCTATAGATCTATTTTACATATGATAATCGATATTAGAATACCCATTTTAAATAGATTAAATATTTTAAAATAATGTTTCCTTTTGTATATGTATAATTTAATGTTATTTAATCATACCAACATATAAATACATATACATACATAACTTAACAATAGTTTAATGTCCCATTTTTTGATGTTTAAAGATTATATTGAGAATGTATGCAATAAATAAAATTTTAGTAAATAAATTTATCAAAACATATTTTATTTTCCTATTGCTATCACATAAAACTATATATTTTTATTAATATGCCACTACTACAATACATGTCATTTATTTTATTAAATCGTCCTTAGACTAAGAATTGCCCACATTAATCTTAAAAGATTTTGCAGCGAGATAAATAAAATAATTTTTTTGAATGAAACTAATAAATGTTTTGCAGATAACATTACCTGGTTTAAACTCAAATCCCCACTACTACAGTATGTATTTAAAAATCTAAATTACACACTCTGGGCACATAATACATATAAACCACATATGGGCAACCTCCGGCCCCCAGGCCAGATCCGGCACTTTACGATTTTTAATCCGGCCCGCCACTAATCTGTTTCAGCCATGTTTGATTCCGATTGTCAAATTTTTGAATAGAGTCTAGCGAGAGTTACGTTTGATTTTTACCTTTTGTGCAATTAAATAATTATGTTGTTTAATAAATTTATATTTTGTATCTTTATTTAAATCTTTTAATGATTAAAATTAAAAAACTAAAATTATTAATATTTTAAAAGAGTGAAAATAAATGTGAAAACGAAGTTCTCAGTGATAACAAAAAAGCATGTCTTTTCTTTTTTTTGGAACGCATTGAAAAGGTTAGAATTGAACTGGTATTTTTCTGCCATCATATTCATATATATATACGTATATATATTATTTTAGTAATAAAACTTATATTTTTTATACTAAAAATAAATAATAAAACTTCTTTTTTTTAAAGGGAATTTTAAAAGCTTTGAAATCAATTAAATCGAGATTTAAAAAAAAAGAGGGAAAAACAAAACATAAGATCTTGCAACTTTTTTTTTATTTATAAAAGTTTGTCTTTTGTTTTATTTCTAATTCTTAGAAATTCTTAAAGATAGAAGGAGAAATAAAGTACAGTATAGATTTTTTCTGCAATTAGCCTCTATTGTTGAAACTTTGATAGTGGAGGTATTTTTTGTGCTATCTATTACGGTTTCCTCAGGATTATAAGTAACATTGCAAAAAAAAAAAAAACCAGTAAATTATGGGATTGTTTTTTGTTTGAGATTAATTGGAATTTTGCTGAAGTTAGTGACTGGTCAAATCACGATAAGCGTAGGATGAAATACTTCTCCCACAGGACCGTCACTGATCGATCAGGGTAGCTATAAATTGTTACTGAGTGAACTTTGATTCCACTTTGCATAATAGAAATAGATATATACTATTAAGGGTCTTAAATGTTTCAACAATAGTGTGGGATTATTGTTGGGAATTTTATTATAATATGTTAAATTAGTTAAAACAAAGGGAGAGAGGTTTAAACTTATATATGCTTTAAATATGTTTTTATATGCATTTTATTGTAATTCTGTGTGGATCAGATTACATTTTTCCTAATAATGTTAAGTATTCGATCTTGAAAGATCAATGAAAAGAATATTAGTTAAATAATTTGTACTGTATTTTTTTAAAAAAAGATAATGTTTGCATTTAATTTAAGCTTGTATTTGTTCTTTATATATATAAAAAAGATTCGAGTGTGTTGGGAATGCTATAGGAAAAGAGAATATATTTGTTTTTTTTTAATTAAAAGTGAATATAATAAAATCTATTAAATGTCATATTTGAGTGTTCCTGTTTAATCTGGTTTAGTAATTTAATTTAGTGTACATTTGGCTGAAATAAATTCGCGTAAGATTGAATACCTTTTAAAATATATATTTGATGATTGCCATATTGCATAATCTTTGAAAATTTACGGACCAAGTTAAAATGTTGTGGCACAAAATGAAATATTAGAAATTTATAACATTAAAAAAATGATACATTCACAATTAATTATCACTAAAGAAACAAAAAAAATTATAAAAGTTAATAAATTATTTACTGTTATTAAAAAAATATTGTTTTTGCAAAAGCAATTTTTGTAAAGCCAGCAATAGCGATTTCTGCTTTTTCATATATTTCCTATGAGCAATCTTTTTTAAAAGAAAATATTTTCAAAGACAATTCCCTACTAGTGATGTACTTTTTGATTTAATAATAAATGTTTTATAAAAATATTATGTCATAATCATTAACAATTACTGAAAATCAATTTTTTTTTGTCTTATTTAGCTCCTCTCAGAATTAATATTTTGAATAGTTAAGCTGACATCATATGACAATGCAAAACACATCTTGTTTTCTCTCATCAGATCTCTTTCTCATTGTGACTAGCAGTGTGTGAACATGTTACAATGTGTCATTTTGATAGTTGCATTGGGGTTGTGCCTTGTTCAGTGAGTGTATTTATATTGTGTTCTATCTGGAGTGTAAAAATCAGTTTTTTTTATTTTAATATTTACATTGGGTTTGTGCCTTGTTAAGTGCCTGCATTTATATTGTTTTCTGTTCAGTATCTGCAGTGTTCAAAACAGCTTTGTTTGATAGTTCTGAATATATAGCTTTGAAATTTAGAACAATGTCAGGGATTAACTAAAAAAAAAAAAAAAGAAAAGTAGATACAGAGAATCATCAATTTCAAGACAGCTGGACAGACAAGTACTATTTTATTCTGAATAAAGGTTTGCCTATATGTTTTCTGTGCAGTGAATCCATATCAGTCAATAAAGAATACAACTTGAAGAGACACTTTACTTCAAAACATGTGGATCACCAAAAAATTGATGGACAACTACAAAAAGATGAAATAGAGAAATTGAAGAACTTGGATACCCAGCAGAAAATGTTCAAGTAATACAGCATGGAAACATTGTGAAAGCCAGCTTTGTACTAAATGAAAAATTTGCTAAGCATTCTAAAACATTTAGTGAAGGAGAATTTATCAAAGAATGTCTGCTGAATGTTGCAAGTATAATATGTCCTGAAAAGAAAAAATATTTTGAGAATATTAGTTTGTTGAGATGTACTGTTGTCCGGTGGATAGAAATCATGGCTAATGATATCCAAAAAAGTTTAAAAGAGAATATTGCTAGATTCAAAGCATTTTCAATTGCTTTGGATGACAGCACTGGTACCTCTGATACAGCATAACTAGCAATATTTATTCAGGGAGTTGATGTGGATTTAATATCACAGAAGAATTTTACTTTGGCCCTAAAACAGACAATTACTGGTGAAGATATATTTGAAGAAGTCAAAACAGTCTTCAAGATATTTGGGCTTAAATGGAGTTCACTATCTGGCATATGCACTGATGGAGCCCCTGCAATGGTTGGTGCATGGAAGGGATTTATTGGAATAGTTCATGAAAAAGTAATAGAATTACAGATCCAACTGAAAAATTTAACAAATTTTCATTGCATTATCCGCTAACAAAATCTGTGTGCAAAATCAATTAAATTTAGAAATGTTATGGAAGTTGTAGTAGCCAGTATTAACTTTATAAGTCACATGTACTTAATCACTGCAATTTAAGAATATTTGGCAGACTTATTTTCAGATTATGAAAATGTGTCTTATTGTGAAAATGAGGTGGTTGAGTAAAGGTAAAAGATTAAAATGATTTATGATCTGAGACAAGACAGCAGATTTTATGGACATAAAAGAAAAAACAATTAACCAAGTAAGAGATGATGAGTGGGTGTTTGATTTAGCATTCCTTGCAGATGTCACTGGATACCTAAATGAAAATCTTAAATTGCAAAAACCAGGACAATTGATTTATGAACTGTATGGACATGTCAGTGCTTTTTGTAATAATCTAAAATTGTTGGAAAGTCAGATAAGAGCTAAAAATTGTTACCATTTTCCTATTCTTGCAACTCATAAAAATATCCCTTATAATTGTTATGGAAATGAACTGAAGGCATTAATAGACCAATTTGATACAAGGTTCACTGACTTACAAAATAAAGACTCCATATTCACTATATTTTCTCATCCGATGGATACTGATATAAATAATGTGCCAGAAAATTTACAGATGGAACTTATTGAGGTTCAAGCAGATTTAGTGCTACAATTACAGTTTAACAACATTGCTTTGATGGATTTTTATAAACATTTGGTAGAAGAAAAATATAGAAATGTAGTGCCTTTTCAAAAAGAATTTTGTCTTTTTGGCAGCACATATATGTGTGAACAGTTTTTTCCTAGAATGAAATTTAATAAATCAAAAATTCGGAGAATAATAACAGACAAAAACCTTGAAAATTCTATGTGATTGTTCTTAAGCAGTATTTCCATCAACATTGATAGGCTCATTGTTGAAGTACAAGACTAATCTTCACATTAAATTGTTATGTCATTATTATGAAATTTATGTAGTCCTTTATCATTCGCTATTATAATGTACTATTTAATTATTTGGTCTGGCCCTTGACTCAAAGACAGAAAGATAATTTGGCCCCTGAACTAGGAAAGGTTGCCCATGCCTGATATAAACAAAAAAAATACAATTGGGGAATATCTGACTTTTATTTTTAACATTATATCATTAAATACACAATTGTGGAAATATTAAATACATACTGATTGGGAAAATACTCCAATTTTATTTTATTAAGATTCTCTTTTTCTCTCTCTGAGTTAGAAACACATCATTCCCAAGGCCAGATATATATATATTTAGGCCCTGAGCTAACAAAAAATTGAGGCCCCTTCCCCAATTTTTTTAAATTGTATCAAAAAGACACATATGTGTATTTATACATGCTATTAATATATACCAATATCTTTATTAAATTATACCTTTAAGACATGTACAATATAAATTAAACAAAATATAAAATAAAATAAAAACATACAAATATGTTTAACATAAACATTGTATCCATTGATAATGAAGCAAATCTAAAAATGCCATCTACACAATTTTCCAGATACAAAGTAAGAAATAGCGTTATCAAAGGACAAACTATGAAATTTATATTTTAGAGGCACCCTAAAAGCTGAGGTTCCACATTTTAGCTTATTTAGAATCCAGCATTGTATATTTTGTGTTTCACATATTTAATTCATGAATTGCAGAAAATATTTTAAGAAATTCTAGTGTTTGTGGTTTTGGAAAAAACTTATTTTAAGCTTTTTTGGGTATGTGTTAAAAAGCAACTTTTTATTTTTAAGCTAATGTTGGGATAATTAAATTTCAGTAATAAAATATGTCTGATAGTAAAATATGTCTGATAAAAATAAAAACAATGTTTAAAAGAAAATTTCTACGGATGTAAAAATACAAATTTTGGATCTTATAAAAAGAGGAAAAACATCAGACATTGCAAAATTTTAAATTTACATCAAGCAACAGTCCAAACCATTAAAAAAATGAAAAGAAAATTAGAAGGGTTGTTGCTTAGGATCTTCAATCTGTAAAGTAGCTCATCCTTGTGCATCAATAATTGAGAAAATAGAAAAGGCATTTAGTATTTGGATTGATGATAACTACCAAGAAAGAAATCCAATTTAAAAGGCAATATCATTAAACAAAAGGCTCTTAAAATTTACAATGACCTTAAAGAAAATGGAGAATCTTCTGCCAGCTCAGATTTTGTGGCAAGTAAAGATTAATTTGAAAAATTTAATAAGCGTTTTGAAATTCTTAGCATAAGAATTCATGGTGAATCTGCTTCAGCTGATTATGAAGCTCTTAAGATATATCCACAAAAAATTCTAAAAATTATAGAAGAGCTTAAGGATATATCAAGTTTTCAGTGCTGATGAAACTGGACTTTGGTGGACAATGCCTAATAGAACCTTTATACCAAAATGAAAAAACTACACCCAGATTTAAGATATCTAAAGATTACGTACTGTTATTTTTGTGCGGTAATGCATCAAGAGACGTTATGACAAAACCCTTGCTTGATCATAAATCTTGAAATAGCTGTGCACTTAAAGGCTTAAATAAAAACATCTTATCAGTACCTTGGAAAGCAAATTCAAAAGCTTAAGTAATTGGAGATTTATTTAGAGAATAGAAAATTATTTAAAGAAGAAGAATTTGGATTTCAAAGCACTGTTACTATTAAATATGGCTCCAGATCAACCACAAGATTTAAATCATCCCAATAGCCAAGTAGTGTTTCTACCATCAATCACTACTTCATTATTGCAGCCATTCGATCGAGATACTATTTATACCATTAAAACTTACATCAAAAGATCATTACAATGGATTTTAGACATAAATGAATCGAGATCAATTGGTGTAATGAAAATAATTTTCAAATAAGTACTGTATTGAAATCATATCTTTATTGTTGAAAGAACTAAAAACAATGTTAAATGTGTATTGAATAAGATTTGACCATCATCAGTTGAAATAGAAAACGAGTTTCAACCATCAGTTGAAATAGAAAATGGGTTTGAATCATAGGAAACATATTATAATATGCTAAATCAATCAGAGATGATATTTTGGTGGATATGGTTATTTAGAACACTCAAAATTTATTGCTGGAAAAAAGTGAGTAAACAGATTTGATAGAAATGGCATTAGAAGTAAACCAAGTTGATTCTGGGGAAAACAGCAGTGGGGAAGATTGTGAAGTTAATAAATTAACATTAAAAAAATTACTGGAAGATCTAAGCTTAGATAAAAACCTGGAATCATTTTTCTTGAATTCAGACTATCTGCTAAAAGACCAGAAAATCTACAATGACCTTGTAACTACCAGCAAACAAATCACAATTACAGATGTTTTATAAGAGGATAGAAGATGCAAATGATGAAAAGGATTCAATGAATGAAGATAATATCATCTGAGCAAAAAAACATTTACATTTGTTTGTACTGAACAGTGATGAGGAAGAAAATTATTAAATTAAGGTTATTAAAATGAAAATAGGGTACTTTTGTAGAAGCTGTATGACAGAAGTTCGCCATTTTTTTGTTTTAATTATCCATGTACACAGGGCCATCACAAAAATCTTGCAAATAATATAGCTGACTACAAATTATCATATTTAATATTTGTTTTAATATGATTCTAAAGAACAAAAGAAAATACACAAAACTACAAATGATTAGTCTTGCATTGGTGGTCGAGAGGTCAGCGTGACTGCCTTACATTGCAGGTTCGCAACCCGGCCGATGCTATGACACTTGGAAAAAAAAAAACTACAAATGATTATAATTAAAGTAAATTTAATATAAATAACAAATAAAAAAGCTGGTAAAAGAAAGAATAGCAAAGAGATATTATATATATATATTGTACCCTCACTTCCAGGAAATATGTAATAACAATAAATTAATCTAGCTCAGATAAATAATTATGTTCATCTAAAATGTATCTAAGTCAATAATAACTATATTCTTTAATACTATTCATTATTAAACTAGCTCAACTAATAAATAATAATATAGTTCTGTTTTACAAATTAAATAAATAAATATCTACTAAAATCATGAGACTATGAAGTGAGTTTACAAGTGGCAAAACGAATACATTAAGCCAATATACCACAGGATATCACCTTAATGGCATAAGAATACCATCCTTACTCTTATTACTTAAATGCTACATCTATATTACACCTACGTCTTTTAATCAAAATTAATTAAGTAAATGACTCTTAATAAATTAATCTGAATATCTCTATTAAAATAATTTAGCTCAAGTTATCTCAGGTTCTTTTAAAATAATTCTAAACTAATTATAACTTTTGTAATCAAGTATGATAAGGGATTTAATATCATTCTTAACTACATCTAATAATACCAATACTACTAAAATAATAATATTAATCTTCAATCTATAATTTAATCTCATATCTTTTCTATTTGTAATATTATTCATGTATATCACATAATAATAATGTAATGTACTCTTCTATTATCCATATGGCATCTTAAACAAACATATATGGTATGATATTATAATCTGAGAATATGTGGCAATCATTACTAATATAATTCAGTATATTCTGTGGTTATTCTATGACCATCATAATGATATAATACATAAAACTTCTTAAATAAAACATATCCATAAAACATTATAACTCTTAAATAATAACTTTATTTATGATGTGCAAATACTAGGTCTTAATTATAATTATCTGTGATTATGTAATTGCGATGTGGAGAAAATTTAACAATTTTATTAACAAACTTAACAATAAAATTATTTACATTATTTACAATCTTAAGGAATTCTGTTTATTCACATTTATGTACTTTTAAAAAAAAAAAAAAATTAAATGAACTAAAATGTAGGCTACAGAACATTCTTCTTAAAATATTGATAAAATAATTTCAGCCTATAAGTTGAAAAGCCAGATAACACATAAGCAATTGGGATATAGTTTAATGCTATAAAATGCATGTGTGAATGCATATGAATATGTTGAATCTGGTTCAGCATTATTATATATATAAATAAAATAAAAAAAACAGATTTAAAGCATTCTGCTGCATTTATTATTTCCCACTAAGTTAATAATTTATTATTCATTTTACATTTGTAACTTGATGCAAGAATAAGATGACTAATCTATTATACTAGTACACTTATCTTGTATGTCTGTCATTAGCCTTTTTAAAATTATTAATTATTATTTTAAATATTATAATAAATGTATTCAATTTTTTTTACATAATTATCTATTTTATAAACTTTTACATATATTAAACAAATGATTGCTTGCGCCCCAATATAATTTATTTTAGCAACTGACTACTAAAAATTGCATCATAAACTTTACATCATTAAGATGTATATTATATATGAACATTTTTAATTTACAGAATAGCAAACAACTTATTATTTAATAATGGAGTTAGAAGCAATTTTTGAATAATTGATATTTCTAATAGGTTTTCGACTCTAATAATGAAGTTTTACGAGGAAAAATTAATCATAAGTTGTCATCAGAAGTGAAAATCTTGAAAATGTTATTTGAAAAATATTTTAATGTCAAAAAATGCTTTTAGCAAAAAATAAACTGGAATACATTATAAGAAACATACATACATGCACAATTGGAAGTAAAATAAATCTATCAAATATTTTTATTCTATATAATATTAACATATTTTTATTAAAAATTGATCTTTTTACATTTTTTAAATTCATGCTTATCACATATAATCATCTTCAAAGTATACTTTGTAACTATTTAACAAATAATCAAAAGAGATGTGATTTCTGAATCTTGACATCAATTTGAATGTATGCCTCATAATACAATACAGAAATTCCAAAAATATCTAATTAATGCCATCAAGTCCCATTATAGAATCTTTTGGAATATGAAAAATAAAAGAATAGCAAGAAAATTACTCTTCAATAAGGTAGAGCCATGAGCTCGGCATAGAAATATGACAAACCCCAATAAATAAGTCATTATCATATTATCCATTCTACTTTTTACAGCCAGTGCATTATCATTCACCTGATCAACCCAGATTAATGCACTTTCAATTAAGAATAAATTTAATCACAAATGGCTATAGAGCAAAAACTTACATGTAACTTGAAAAAAATTCAAGATTCCTCCAGTCTGACCTCAAACTTCAGATCATAGACATGGCAGACACATATGCTAACTACTATACCATGAAGCACTTATATCTTTAATACCATATAATACAATTTTTCACTTAAATAATTTTTATCATAAAATTACATTTGTCTAACCTGATCAACTTTTGACTAAATTGTAATAAATGCCAAAAAAATTAATGGAAATGTTTCAATGATATCTCACATATTTGCAAAATACCAGTAATATGTGGCTAATAAAGAAACTTGCTGAGATTCAAATCTTTTTTTTTAAAAAAAGACATGACTTATGCATATGTATATTTTACATACTGTAAATATACCATTTTAATGATACTTCAAATTAATATTTAATAACCGATACCTCAAATATATGAATGCAATGAAGCATATCATAATAACTCGAAGTGCACCTATTATTTTGAATACCCTGAAACACCTATTATAGCATAAAACAATAATCCAAATGTTTGGCGAATATATGTTTTACTTAGCAAACTGCCAGCTCTTCACTTCTGTTAGAATCTAATTCACCCATTCCATTCAATATTATAGATAGGAACAGTATTATAACTATTGCAGTACATTTATTTTCACAGTATAAACTTACACCAAATAAATTAATGTTAAATATAATCCACTAGCTAAAGTCTTTAAAATGAGCTGTTTAAATTTATTTCATATTACATTCATTGTTTAAAGAACATGTGAATTGTGATTGTTTAGAATATTTTCATTATTTATAAAAGAATTGACTAGAACTCTGATAATGTTATATATTTCAATATAGGGGATGATCTTGTAGACTGCCTTGGCAAAATGTGTTCCTAAGAGTACAAGAATCATTCTTTTGTAATAGTTTGTGATTGATAATGTTCAAATTTAGCATTATAAAAACTGATATTTTATATTTTTTAAATGTTCTCAAATGGCTTACTAAATGTACAATATACATATGTGTGCATATCATTATATATATATTAATAAAAAGTTAAAAAAACCTATAATGTATCAAGCAACATATTTTGCTGTTATGTATGGTTTAATTTCAGAAAAAATAAAATTACTATGATTGCAACTAAATTTTTTCTTAAGATTACAAAATATATATTTTTTTAATCTGTGGCTTTGCTCCAATTCATAAAATATATGATTCAGTTAGAAATTCAATAATATAATAAAATAAAATCCACTATACACTTAGAATATCATAAAAATAGCATTTAATTTTCAAAAATACATGTTAATTAGATATGTGGGGGAAAAATTGTATAGTCTTTGACTTCTGAACATAATTATACCATGATATATTGGAATATGTGTGGTTATTCACTATTTATCTGATCCTATAATTAATAGCACTGAAGAACATTCAACAAAAGCTTAGAGAATGTTTCAACAAGATCCCCTACAAACTTGAGGATTACGCTGATTAAGAAAGCATCTCATTAGACAATGTAAAAATGAGGTATAGATTTACCATTCAGAAAAGATAATATTGATTACAAAATTTCAACCATTTTTATTTTTAATGCTGCTGCTGCCTGACTATAATAAATAATTGATAGTATCTCATACAAAAATACCTGATTAAAAAAAAAATTAAATGGCCTCACAATTAATTAGACTTTTGCTTCTATCTTTACTAAACACAGTGCACCAGAATATGACATAGTGGGACTACTATTAATATACAATTCTACGGCTACACTATTCCTTACAATTTGATTATCACAATCATGAATAAGGGTTCATCTGCTTCTGCCAATCTTCAATACATTGGGTGATTTATAATAAAAATATGCAATGACATTGCTACAGCTCATAAAATAATATATACAATAGCTCATGGTTTCCCTATTATCTGTCAATAAATACATCGATCTATCAGAGTTGACAATTGTTCAACTGTATTAGTTCATCTACAACAATCACTATAAATTTATTATATTCTATAGATATGGACTATAATTCTATTTATGGCCAAATATATACATCATACATCTTCTGAAACTTATTCCAACTACTGAGACATATATTAGCAAGTTGTTGCTTTAAAAATGCTGCACTAAACCATGCTATTCCATTTACTTGAGACATAATGATTTCTTTAAATTATTTGCTCTTATATTTCTTGCAATTGGCAATATGATAATGTCACATTCTCATTACTAAGGTTCATGATATAAAATGATCAGTAATAACTCACTTTCAAAAATAAAAAATAGTTTAGTTTAATGATTTATAAAAAAATAAAATAATAACAATATTTTATAAAATATATATCTTCTATCAATAATAATGTCTAATGACTTTCTCATATGCACGTTTACACGTCCAAGAGTAATTATTTTCACCCTAATCTAGTCATCTACTGCAAGCTTGAATATAGACAGCATATGACAGTGTTATAATATCTTCATTTCCAGAGAGGTTTCTGGCTTTTAACATCATCAGTGATGATAAGAATTCAATGCTGGAATAGTTATCTTTTTCTCCTTTATACTATACAAGCTAACACCTGAATTTAAAAAAAAAAAAACAAATTCCTAAATTTTTGAATTCAAACTAATTTACATGGATCTTATTAATATTGGACATTAAGTAATTTAATGGTTTATAAATGTATTGCCAAATTTAATGTTATTTTATATTTTTTTCTTTATTGTAAACATAGTTGAATAAACCTGTTTTTGATAATAACTTAGATATATAAATGTGACATCAGCTATAATAAAACTGAATTTCTAAAATCGATAAAAACTGATCTGGATTCAGATCTATTTCAAAATGCAAGTGAGTTTGCCTGGATTCAAAACATTGAGGTGTTTTTGAAATCACAACATAAACCTGAATAGTATAAGAGAATAATAAAGTGGCTTCTAAATGTATATCTGCATTAATTTCAGCATTGATTTCTAATCTTCATATTAAGCCAAAAACCAAAAACTAGTGTGGATGTGGGAATTTTTAGCGCAATACTATCTAGTAACCAATAATTACTCAAGCTTATAGTAGATGGCCCTAAAATAAGATAAAAGAAAACTCTTTTTCAGTATAATGTTGCAGTATAATATCCAGAGTAAAAAAGATTATTCATATTATATTAAATGACTTGTAAAGTCTTATATTTAATGCAAATCTTAAAAGTTCACTACTTGTTTGCTTATAATTTTCATATTACAGTCTATGATAATATATTTTAGGGATTATATTTTAAGGAAACATTTTAATCTTATAATTAATTAATAAAAATTACATTTTCTAAATGCTACAAAAACTCTGGCTAATCTTGTCTTATGTTGGTAAGACTCTTCATGAAAGATTTGATAACCAGTTTGGTATCCTGATAAAATTGGGCAAATGCTCTAGTAAACATTTTAATTAGCATAGATTTAGAAGTTTTTATTGTTACATTTAGACCTAATAAAATCCCTCAGGAAATATTACTCAATATTTAAAAGATTACTTATGATTCTAATATTGCAACTATAAGAAAACAAGTTGTGTTTTTTTTCATATATTCAGTACTTGTGAAAATTGAATATTATGACAAAGTAAAAAAAAAAAAACAGAAATGACCAAAAAAAAAATTCATTATAATTCAATAAAGTTGAAAAAAATTCATATCACATCTGCTATTTACAAAACAACTCCTACTTCATACCATTGTAAAGTCATGTAGACCTACAAATTAGAATCAAAATATCTAATCTTTCTCATTTTTATTCCAGTCAACTCTATAAGTAAGAATAATCACTGGAAACCATGTCACTAATTTCTAGATTATTGGCTTTTTGCATAAAACAATAATTGTACAGTTAAGAGCTCAGGTGATCATGTGATATTTAAGTATTCAATGGAAGCTAAGTGTAATAACTCTATTCCAAGAGATAATACAGCTTTCTCCCTTCCCCTTTTAATCAATTGATAATCAATCAATCAATCTCCTACCACTGCACTAAACCACCCAGCAGCAATAAATACAAAGTAATATATTATTTTGGTATATGATTTCATTTATCCACATTTACATCATAAAATACAACAAATATGCTTTTCTTTGGGCTAAATTTTTTTAAAAAAAAAAAAAACAGAAAATTAAAAAAAGAGTAAAAACTAATTTTTTTTAGTTTAATAATATATATATATATATTGTTTATAGGAGTAAAATAGTAGTGACCAACAATACAATTCAATAAAGTGATCTATATATACAATGAATTCTTGTATGTATGTAGAACTTATTCTGCACTCTGTATCTGCTTTCTTTGATTCCAAAATCAGCACCACAGAAATTAGTTCTTTTTTCATGGAACAATCATTTTTCAAACCATCATTTTCTTTGCATCTATCATTAATAATCACAGTTCCCCATATAATGTTTTTCCACAAGGATAGCTTCTCTTTTTTTTAAATCTCAAACAATATTTTATTATTTTTATTTAAAAATAATAATTATTACCATTATTATTATAGTTGAGAGATAATTGGTTTTCCTATTTTTTTTTAATTAGAAACAATTAATATCACTCCCAAGTTGTTTTTTCTTATGAAATATTCTTCCTTTAAAATTTTAATTAAAAGTCTTCATGTTTTCAGAAATCAATTGAAGTACAAAATTTTCAAAAAACAAATAAATGTCAATTAAATAAAGTACTTTTTATATTAACAATTAGAAAGGCTTATTTATTTAAAAACATAATCTTACCTACTCATATGATAATTAATACATTTTTTAAATATGCATAAATACTGGGATATTAAAATTATGCTATATCTAAGTTGGACTTTAAGCTAATAGTTAAGTTGTATTTTATGGATACAATATTTCAGTGAATAACCATTAAAGTGTTTATCTATAATTTTTAAAAATGATTCTGCTGCAGATTGTACTAATTTATAATTGATTTTCTCCAAACTCTTGAAAAATAATAGATCAAGAATTTATTATGTATTATGTTCATACATACTTAAGAAAAAAAAAATAAATATCTTATCATGAAAATAAAATACTTCTAATTATTATTTTCTATTTCACTCCTTGCAAAACATTTTTTCCCCCTAATATCTATTTTTTTTTTTTGTAATTCTTTAAAAAAAAAAAAAATAGTAATTGAATACAATGTTTACAGTTTTCTATTTAACTTGAATGCCATCATTCTAAAATATTAGCTTAAACTATTTATTATTTACCAATGTTAGCAGTCAAATGGTCATTCTAAATCCAGAAGAAAGAAGAAAAATAGAAAAACACAAAAATTAATGATAACTAAACAAACCAATCCATAAACTACAATGTTATCATCATCATTATTTTCAATCATTATTGATCCTCTGTAAGATGAATGTCTCTCCAATTTTAATCCAATTTCTCTAATCCCTAGCCTCTCTTCTCAACAGCATAGCAAAAAAATTTCTTATTTCTTCTATCCATCTAACATAAGGTCTCCCTTTAATATCTTTTTAATTTCAATTGTCTATCCATTACCATCTCTTCTAGCAAAATGCACAGCCCAGCTTCATTTCAATTTCTTTCAACAATGTCAGTAATATCTGTTTGATCACCACCCATATAATTTGTTTTCAAACTCATTATTTCTGACAACTATTTCTCCATACTTTGTTGAGTGGTCCGAGGTTTCTGGTCTATAAGTGAGAACTGATAAAACACATCTATTGAAAACTCCTTTGCAAACAGAAAGGAATATTATATTTTAATAGTATGCTATTTACAAATTTTGGACCTGTCAAAGAGGAGTGCTTCTTAAATAAGGAATAAAAAAATTTAACATCTTATTTCTGCAGTTCTTTGTTTTACGCTATACATGCACATAATATTACAATCATTGACCAGTATAGAATAGCATGTTAAATCATTTTTAATCAAAAGAAAAAAGATTTAACACTAAATGTCAATATTTTTTTAATTAATTTCATAAACAACTTTAACTCTCTATCAAACCCTACTTTTAACATTATTTCATTGATTTTATGGTTATTTTATCAAGAAAAGTGTACTTAATAACCTTTTAGAATTTTTTTACAACTAATAAATCAATACAATAATGAGCTAAGAACCTGCCTTCACTCTGATTAATTGCTTCTTGTTCTCTACACAGGAGAATGCCTGTCAACAACTTTGACAGTTCCAATATCTTCCTTTTGATTTCAAAGTGAAAATATGCTTTAGAATCTTTTTTTACATATTTATAAATTTTTCAGACAATATTTGTAAAAATATGAATTATTTTAGAATAATGATTCAAATTTTACTAAAAAAATTTACTTTTACACGAAAATAATAACAGAAAAAAAATCAATGATGTTTGAAGGCTTTGTAATTGAATGACAAAAATAGATTTTTTGTTGACCACTATAGATTATTTTTGCCAATTATAAAGAGAAATTTATTTTTAATAAACTTTTCTTTACTTTAATATATTATCTGACAAATTATTAATTTGCATTTTAGAAAAGGTTTTTAGCCAAAAGAAAAAAGATTTACTGGTTACATTAAATGTCAATGCTGTATTTTAAAATCTTTTTTTTTCTTTGAAAACAAAAAATATTACAGTATTTACACTGAAAAAAAAAAGACTTTGTAATGCCAACAATATACATATAATTTTGAATGGGTTTAGTAATCTTGGAAAAATATACCTGAAAAATTTATCAAAAAAATCTTCCTTAAAATGTTGCATTGTTAATTATTTAAATATTATATATTCTAGTGGAATAGTAAAGATGAGAATTCAAGTTCTGAAAGTGAAGATATAAAAAGTGAAAATATGTCTGAAGAAGATTCGCAATAAAGTAGGTAATCTTATTGTATTTATATTAGATCCTATTTAAGTAAAATTCCAAGCTTGAAATCCTACAACATCTTAAATTCAGGTGTATCTTATATTCAAAGTAATACAGCTCATCTAATTTATTGCAACTCTTCTTCAGACATACTTTCATTTTCTATATCTTCACTTTCAGAACTTGAATTTTCATCTTCACCATTGTACCAGGGTACATCATCTTCAGGCCATTTAAATTGTTAGCAATGCAATATTTTAAGAAAGATTTTATATATATATATAATTTCTTCAGGTATATCTTTCCAAGATTATCATATTGTTTGCATTACAAGGTCTTTTTTTTATTATTATTGTACATATCATAATATTTTTTTCCAAAGAAAAAAAAAAGATTTTAAAATATGGTATTAACATTTAATATTATCGGAAAATCTTTTTTCTTTTAATAAAAAACTTTTTCTAAAATGCAAATTAATAATTTGTAGATTATTAAAGTAAGCAAAAGTTTTTTAAAAATAAATTTCTCTTTATAATTAGCAAATTGCAGCTACACATTACAGATTTCTTTCCAATTTGTTTTTTGTGTAAATGTAAATTTTTCTATTAAAATCTGAATCATTCTTCTAAAAAAATTTATACCTTTACAAATTTTTTTCTGAAAAAAATTATGAATGTGTAAAAAAAGATTATAAAACATGTTTTCACTTTGAAATCAAAACAAAGATATCAGAACTGTCAGAATTAGGCATTCCCTTATATAGAGAATGAGAAACAACCAGAGTAAAGCTAGGTTATCTTTAAAATGTATTGATTTATTAGTTGTAAAAAATTTCTAATGGTTATTCACTAGTTTTCTCTATAAAATAATGGTAAAATAGAAAAAATAAAGTTAAAAGATATTGGAACTGTCAAAATCATTGACAGGCACTATCTTGTGTAGAAAACAAGAAATAACTTTCAAACAAAAAAAAGATTCTTATCTCATTGCTGTATTGATATATCAGTTATAAAAAAATTCTAAAAGTTATTCAGTATAGTTTTCTAGATAAAATAATAGTAAACATGTTTTCACTTTGAAATCAAAATGAAGAAATCAGAACTGTCAAAATCATTGATAAAAAAATTCTAAAGGTTATTCAGTACAGTTTTCTCAATAAAATAATGATAAAATCGACAAAATAATGTTAAGATTCTAAAACATAAGTTTTCACTTTGAAATCAAAATGAAGATATCAGAACAATCAAAATCGTTGACAGGTACTACCAATCAGAACAAATATAGGTTCTTATTTTACTGTTGTATTGATTTATTGGTTGTAAAAAAAAATACCAAAAGTTATTCAGTACAGTTTTCTCAATAAATTATGGTAAAATTGCCGAAATAGCATTAAAAGTAGCAGTTTGAGAGTTAAGCCATTTACGAAAATAATCGAAAAAATATTGACATTGAATGTTAAATCTTTTCTTTTGATTAAAAGATTTAGTAGGCTATTCACACAGATTAATGATTGTAACACTATGTGCATGTATAGCTTAAAAAATAAGATGTTAAAAAATTTTTGCCCCCAATTTAAGATGTACCCCTCTTTTATGTGTCCAAAATTTGGGGGGGAAATGAATCTTATATTCAAAGTAATACAGTAATAAGTTCCATCTTTTGTTCTTATTTCAGAAATACTTTTTCTATCAATACTAAAATGTTATTTACATTTTTTAGACTTTTATTCTCGGCAATAGTTCTCCTCGCAAATTCACAATATATTTTCTTATATCATTATTAACACTTTTTGATACTATTTCATAAAAGTCTAGTTATTCAATTCTTCTTAATGAATTTGTAAATATTTTTTTATTCCTTCTTTTCTTCAAACATTGTTTTATCTCAGTAAAAAATCCATCCATAAATTGCTCTTTTTTAACCAGATATCTCTCTGCATTTCTTAACCCTCTCGTAGGTCTGCATTTTCTGATGTTTTTCATTGTCTCACACATCAATGTAAAATATACGATAAAAAGATTATTACTTATCAGAAAATAATAAATTTGATTTCATTTGATATTTTTGTTTACTATTGAAATAAATTTTAAATGTTCACATTTTGTTTCTATAAATATTAAAAAAATGAGATCGTAATCAAAACAAAGACGTTACATGTCATCGTTTCTAGAAAGATTATTTTCAGTTTTCAAAATCAATGAAATATTTCTTATTATTTTTAAACATCCAAATGAATAATTATTTATTTCTCTTATATCTAACAAATTATGCTTTACAAGTTTAAATTGTTTGAATATTGATTGCAAAATTGCAATATTTTCATACTCATAAGTATAAGTAGATTGCTTATGTAGAAGCTAATCTTGTAAATTGCACTAGGCCATGTTTACATTTGCTGCTAATATAATGTTATATTTTTGAAAATAAAGTATTCCAAGTCAAAATAAGTTAGTAATAATTTATATTTCTTGATATCTAATAAATATAGTGTAATTATTTTTAAAAAAATATCTAAAACCATAATAAATTCGCAAATAAACACATTTTTGGTCATTGGAACTATTTTCTTTAAACAATGTTATAAAAAACCAAACATTTTACAGCCTTGGCAACAAACAATAGCTGAACATGTCAGGGCAGGACTTATATCTATTATAAGAGCGGGAATTTGAATTTCCCGCCTTCTAGCATAAATTTTTCAGTGAAATTTTTATATAAAAAAATATATTGTTTTACACACATTTTAATGTACAATACTTACGAAAAAATTCACTAGGGGGCGAATTTGTCAAAAGGCGAAATTTAAATCAACCTCAATTTTTGTTAATATATTAAAATGATGTGCAACATTTCTAAAGATTAGGAATATCAACTATGTATTCATAGTGTTTTTTTAATAATGTTTGTCTCTCTAGTTTTGCATTAACATGTTATTGATATCTCAATAATTGAAATCAATTTCTATATTGAATCTATTAAGATACATTACAGTCTTGAAATATATATTTTCTGATAGTTAAGATATAATTCAATTCTCCTATATCTTCATATGGATGCTTCCAGATCCATTTCTGTTTAGCATTTTTCTCAGAAAAGAAATTCGTAATATAATTGTTTTCTTTTTCTGCAAACTCCACAAGTTTACATCTTCTCTCATTTCTATCCTCATAACCAAATTTACTCACACCACTTTCATCTTTCAGTCATTTAATAATTCTAAGATTAAAGTTTCCTAGGATAATTTTAAAATGTTGCTTGGTCTTATCAAAATCATTTCATACATCCACATACAAAATGTTCTACTTTATCATAATGAGAACTTGTTGAAGCATAAACTTGAATTATCTGCACTTGATATTTCCCATTAATTTAAATAAGTAATCTTTTGCTACTTTGTGTGATATAGCATCAACATCTGTTGTTCTACTTTTTATTTATAGTAAATCCCATTTCACTTGCACTTCCATTTAATATTAGAAAGTTCATTAAACTTCTATAATTTCCCTTCATTTAAATACCTAAATAAATTATCATCATACAATGGCAGTATAGGTCCAAATTCAAAATTCTTAGCATCCTCTACCTTCAGCTCCTACCTGCTACTTGGCTGCAACTTTACAGTCTTCTAGAAATAAGAGTCATAATTTGGTTTAAGCTATCATAATTGTAAATATTTGTGTTTTTTTTTAAAAAAAAAAAGAGTTCATTCACATACACATTCAATCTGCCTTCAAAAGAATTTAAAAGATACTTCAGTTAAGAATTATCAGACAACTGAGAAAAAAGATCATGGTATTTCTTGATCTAAAAACTGTGGTACAAAGCCAATAATTCACCATGCTGGCTAATACATATTGGTGAGCAATCCATTTTTTTTTGTTTACATATGAATAACCATATATAGTATAATAAATGCAATGACAATAATGTATGGAGTGATAAAAATTTACTCTGTCTGGTTTCTTTAAGGCCTCAATAAGAAATCAAAGGTCTCCTTTCAGTTAACAGTAAACTTCTTTCTTCAGCCATGAATTACAAATTCGTCCATAATATATATCAAATGTTGCTTTTTTAATATATTTATTTGACAGTTTAGAATATAGGTTTTTAAATTCTGTTGTAGCAAGTTTTTTTTTTCTGACTTTAATATCTTGTGTAGTTACAGCTCCCCACTGTATTCCATCTTCAATCATATTTTTGCAATTAAAGTCAATACTTCATTTCTTCAGAGTATCTTTAAGGAAATCTTAACTTGTTATTAGAAATTGGTATATGAGAAAAAGTTAAATATACAATAAAATTCATGTATATATATCCATTAAAAAATGTAATAAATGATTTAGTTACAAAAATTATGAAGTTAAAAGAATATTTAATTCAGAATTATTTTAGCATACATATTATATTTAACTTTATAACTTAAAGATGAAAAAAATATAATAGTGAAAAGTAAATAGTACAAAAGGAAACAAATAATATAATATGGTAATAATACTTAGAAATTTTAAAAAGTGTATATTGAAATTATAAAAAAAAAAAAACAGAATTAGAATAATAACGATTAGTCTAGTTCTAAAGCAACTTTCATCAAATGGGATAAAATCTGACATATACTTGACATATACTAAAAATACAGAATATATCAGCCCACATATACGTTAAACAACGATTAATGGAAACAATGAAGAGTTTCAACAAACTATTATAATTCACTAATGTTAGCCACTCTTTTTCATCTTTAGCCTTCAAATGCAGTTTAAAACTAGATCATTTTACCTAGATCCATAAAACTTTTATCACTATAGCAAAATTCTTTTTTTAAAATATATATAATTTTTAACTCCACTCCCATTTAATTTTGGATTCTAGTGGTTCCTTTTTTTTTTTTTTTTATGATCGGTAATTTGTTTTCTACTGTATTATTGTAAAAAGAATATGTTCTTTCAGACTTGAAACCGACTTCTTTTATTGTAGTTATTACCTATTAAATTTCAAGTTTATCTGTATTTAATCTTTAAAACAATAACAATCCTGGACGTTTTTTTATTTTTCCTTATATATATTTTCTTTAATTATTTTTTTAATTTAAAAAATAAAAAATGAACACAAGACATTTATTTTTTAACTGCATTTCATGTTCATAGATGGCAGTAACAGTTTATAAAAATAAAGTGGAAAATATGAAAGTGGCTAACACACATCACATCACATATATATATATATTTTTAAAAACATAAAAAAAATAAATTCAGTTAAAGATGAAATAAATGTAATAAATTAAAAACTAAAACTGTAATAAAGGATCTGTAAAAAAAATTAATTAAATTTGAAAATATAATTTCCTAAAGATTTCTTGCGCCCCCCCCCCTTAAACAAGAGCTAAATAAATTTAATTTAATAAATGTTTACTTTTTTTTTTAATTATTAGTTATTTTAATTATTATAAATGTTTACATATTAAAGGTTTAAATTGAGAATAAAAGATAGTATTTTACTTAATAATTATCAATATAAATAATACATACAATATATATACTTAAAAAAGATTGTTTAATCCTTTTTAATATATAAATATATTAAAATAGTAAGCTGAACATGCTTTTGACTAATTAGTAGTCACAGCTATTATTATCCAAGAGAATTGTGAGATTTATAGAAGAATGCAAAAGGTGATTTACATTTTTTTTTGACAGGGGAATGCGGGATTCTTTCTTGTTGATAGTGTGTATATTATTGGTGTGTTTAGCATCGTTTCTCACAGAACAGACAATACTGGCGGTGTAATTTCAAAGCTGTGACTGTGTTTGGACTCGTGTTCGAGGAAGATAGATTTAATGTCGGTATTAGTTTGGCTGGATTGTAATGATATTTGTGTTAGCAAGAAATTCTCCAAAGTACATATAATTTTATATACTATTTAGGAAACCTATTTGGGAGCAGATTATCTTTCATATTGTTAATCAGGCGATTCAGGGTGGAAGGCACGCGATGACTAACTCTGTATGTTTCAATGCATATTATGGGTTCCTTGGGTATATATGATAGTGATATCCAGGATTTATCATCAGCATGAGTAGGTCTGTTCTTAATTTTAGCACAGAATGTTTTGATGATCAATTTACATTGTCAAAATATTCTACACTAAAATTAGAAACAGACCTACTCATGCTGATAAAAAAAAACTGGATATCACTACCATATATATATTGGGGGCAACTCATAGTATAAATAAATCTGCACTAAAACACAGAGTTAGTCTTCACATCTCTCCTGCCCTAACTTGGCTAATTAACAATATGAAAGATAAGCTGCTCCCAGAACACATTTCCCAAGTAGTGTATAAAATTATATGCAATAACACAAACTGAAGCACAGTTTACTTTGGAGAATCTTGTGCAAAACTCTCGACAAGAATTATGCGACACAAATATCAATAAAATCAAGCCAAAATTTAATACAAACATAAAATCTATGTTTTTGAAGATGGTCACAGCTTTGAACCTACATCTGCCAGTATTGTCTGCTCTGAGAAAAACAATGCCAAACACAAAGTTAAAAGAGGCCTGGCATATCACCAAATAATATACATGCAATCATTAAGAAAGAATCATATGTCCCCCTGTCAAAAAAATGGCACATGAAAGTAACATCTTATAATCAAATTTTATGTAATGACTATTAATTAGTAGAAAACATGCTCAGCATACTATTTTGATATATTTAGTATATTTGAAAGTATTAAACAAGCTTTTCTTAATATACATGTTGCATGTATTATTTCTATTTAATTACATTTTTTTGAGAAAAGTTTAAATCTCTTAGAATTACATTTTAACAATTAGCAATAAATACTGTATTTACCAATGTATAGGACACAGCGGCATATAAGATACATTTTTAAGGGAAAAAAATTTTTTTTTCATTTTTCATAAATTTCCATAATGATTTACTGTACTAATTTTACAGTCATTTCTACAAAAAATATAACTAGGGATATTGCAATAAGGTACCTTTATTCTCCATCTTCAAAACCCAGAAATCCATTTCCAGAGTTAAATAAAGAATCTCTTGAATCTTCTTCTTCAGAAACTGAGTCTTTGTATAACAAATCATCCTCTGTGCCATCAAGTGAGTTGCAAATTCCAATTCTTAAGTGAACTATACAAGTGTCTCATGTTTCACACAATCCTACAAAGTTTTGATTCATTCACAAATCTGTGAAATGCTAGGTCTCTTCCTTTTGTGTCACTTCAAAATCTGTAGACTGCATCCAACTATTCCATTTTCCCCTCATGAATCCTTTAAATAGTTTATTAATGCAGACATCTAAAGGTTGAAGCTGGCTCGTAGGTCATCTGGAATTATAGCTGATTGAGTTTTCAGTTAGTTGATTTTATTTAACATAGCTTCTATTCTGACTCCAAAATTGATTTCATACAAGTAAGGCAGATTTCTTTAACAATCCATAAGAACACTTAAACCACACATTGTCTATCCACAACTTTATCCCCCCCTCATCCATCCAAACCTTAGGATGACCTTTATGCAGATTTTCCTTGGGCAACTTATTATCATTACAGAACACAAAAAAAATTATGAAAACAATTTATTTGAAACCACTGTTTCACAAAAAAATAAAATGCAATACAATACTTGTATATGTATGGTAACAGGAACCAGGCCTGAACACTGTTGCAAGGACCAACTACTTATCATGAAACCTTTACTTAAATTCGGATATATGTATACGCTTAGTCAACATATGACCAATATACATATATACTGAAATATAGATATTTTCTTTTTAAATTATAAATATTATAAGAAAACATTAAAGTTAAAAAATAATAATTGGTGTTAATTACACCTGGGTCTCGTTTTACGCGATAGATAGGTTCCTCGGAAAACATGCGCAAACGAAATCGCGCAAAAATAGACGTAACTTACCTTGAAAAAGGGGGGATGCGGACTGTGATTTTTCAAAAATCGCGTAAAAGCAAAGCACCAACGTAAAATTACTTTAAAATTCGCGCAAAAAAAATAAGGAAATAAAATATGACTAATAAAAAATTTCAAATTTGAAAAAAATTGATACAAGACAAACTTTTTTTAACTATAATATTTAATTTTATTCAAAACAATATTTTTATGCATAATTTACAGTAATTTACATTTTTTACACACGTTTTAATTATTATCATTATTTGCCGATAAACAGGTTCATTTGCAAACTGGTAAAAAATCAGATTCTGCACAAGAAGAAATACAACTAGCGCCAACATCACTCTCATGTTGTGTTAATGGTTTTCTGGTGACAACGTAATTAGTAATTAATCTAACAACTAAAAATTAAATTCTTATTTTTGTCTTTAATTTTTTAATTTTCAATTTTAATTGTGCCCACTGTTATTACTCACCTTTTAAAAATAAACTTGCAGACACTAAATGATTAATAATTGATTACGTTCTTTTTTAAAAAGCAAAACAGAATGTGATTTAAAATGCAAAATTAACACGCACGTTTGAACAAATTTACATTATAATCTTGTAAAATTTAATGTGGGTATACATAAAACGTGGAAATCATGATTTTAATTTCATTATTGCATAAAATCTTACTATTATAAAGCACTGAAAATATTGAAATTACTATGATGAAAGTCGAATTCCAATAATGTGCTATTACTTTCAATATGACGTAAGTGCGCGAAATTTATTATTTAAAGTAATAGCGCATTATTGAAGTTCGACTTCCGGAGAAACATGAATCGCGTAACTTCAAAACGCGTTAAATAAATCCGCATAAAAAGAGACCCAGGTGAATATATAAAATCTAATTTAAAAATCCGCTGAACGAACATGTTTTTTATTATTATCATTGTAGTAAATCTGGGATTTGGAGATAATGATGCTTTCTGTATATTTTGTTTGTTTGTTTGTTTATTCGTCTTTCGACTGTTACATCTCCAAATTCTTGGAAAAACTATAATTTACAGTAAAAAGTTATTTTTTCCCACTTTTATTCAAATTTTGTAATTGAACAAAAGAAAGCGAATATAAATGTACAAAAATAGTTTTTGGTCAAAGCAGATAAACATTAGAAATAATTTTATTTTAAATCAATCTGATAAATAGTAAGAATGTTAATTAAAATATTATCACATTGAAATCGATGTGATTATGAGCCGAAATATTTGTATTTTTTTATGTAATTGATTTAAAGAAATGGAAGAAAAAGAAAAGTTACAAGGGTAGGCAGAGGGGGGTATAAAAGGACAGAGTGAATAAGAATATTTTAATTAAGCTGCCAAAAGGACAAATGAGTAAAAACTAGAGACTGAAGAAAATAAGTGATATGAATAGTGGGATAAAGCTAAAACGTGTTGGACTCCTATCTAGTACCCCACAAATATAAATCGTTGGAAACCTTGCCACCTGCCCATCGCCATAAACTATTGCTTTAAGGACTTCTGCTGAAAACCATAGGAAATCTTAGATGCAACCCTCGAACCAAAGACCGGACCACAAGAACAGGAAACAAAGGTTTTTTTTTTTTTTTTCTATCTATTAAACTTGTCTTCATTATAATAAAGAAAGAATTTATATATAAACATTATGTTAATCATTATATTAATTTAAATTAGAGCATACTGTACAATTATTAAATGTTATTGAATAAATTAAAAAAATGTGAATGTATGTATTCTCATAATATACGTGTAATTATTTTATACCATTAAGCATCATATGATCACATTTCCTATACTAGCACATTAATTGTTGATAAACAGAGCAAAACTCTCCATACAGTATTGCCACCTGTGCTAAACAGAGTAATCAATGGATGCCAGAAGGCTTGTGCATAAAATCCCTATCTAATGCTTACTCATCCAATATCCCCAGACTAGTTTCTGGCTTGTGGCCTTCGTCAGTGAGGAGCTTTGGATCTGAGAGCACTGCATCTAGATCTTAGGATCTAATGCAACCCTCTAGCAACCACCTTTTATCTCTACTTAACTACAAAACTATGAGAATGAAATTGAAAACACAAAAAATATTTTCAATCAAGCTCAATAGCTTATATAGTCATATGGGTCTGAACTCAGCACCCATACATTTTGGTGTCTTTGGCTCTTTTACAACCATAGCCACCAAAATGTATGGGTGCTGAACTGAGTTCAGACCCAAGACTATATAAGCTATTGAGCTTAGATTGAAAATATTTTTTGTGTTTTCAATTTCATTCTCATAGTTTTGTAGTTAAGTAGAGATAAAAGGTGGTTGCTAGAGGGTTGCATTAGATCCTAAGATCTAGATGCAGTGCTCTCAGATCCAAAGCTCCTCACTGATGAAGACCACAAGCCAGAAACTAGTCTGGTGATATTGGATGAGTAGGCATTAGATAGGGATTTTATGCACAAGCCTTCTGGCATCCATTGATTACTCTGTTTAGCACAGGTGGCAAAACTGTATGGAGAGTTTTGCTCTGTTTATTAATTATTTTATAGTTTATAATCACTTATTTACTTGTATAATGCATATGCTATGAATTTCAGCCAAATTTATATAACCAATAAAAGGGAGGGTTTGTTAATTAAATAATTAGTTTAGGTTGACAAAATAATGAGATTCTAACAAAAATTTAGAATTAAATCTTATTACCCTACATTGTTGAAGTGTAATGGTAAGAGATATTACATGTATTATAGAAATTGCTCCAGTTAAATGTCATACCTTCGTACTCTGGACAGATCCATGTGCTCCAATGGTGCCATCACTACCATTGCCCAAGATATTGAGCTAAAAAGGGTTAGGCGAATACCTCATATGAAAATGTGAGGAATCAATGTATGAGTGCTACTGGTATAATTCTTATTGCATCCAGTACATTGGCATTTGTGGCTGATAAATTGATGCTCATAAATACACAAGGGACAATTAAATATATATATATCTTAATGGAGATACTTTATTGGGGAATATATAGAGAATAGTTCATCGCAATTATCTGGGATGCTTACCATAGTCCTATTCATTCCGATAATTTTAATTAATACAATTCGGGGTAGATCCGTTATCTGTACAACTGCTTAAAATTCAAAACGATGTCTGTTTAGTCCGAACTATTTTTGTTAAACTTATAATTACTCTTTTACTGCACAATAATTGAACAGCTATTTAGGGGGAAAAAATATTGAATTTGCTTTGGAATTTTTCAATTTTTTTTTGTAAAATTCTATGCCAGATCTGAGTTTAAACATAGTATAGTGTACTAACCATTAATTCATAATTGCCTTCAACTTATATATACATTTCCACTTAGAGCATATAATACAAAGGCCTTATCTTATATAATTCCAAACAAAAATTTAAAAAAATAAAACTTTTTGTTATTTTTCCTCTCATTTTGAAATAAATAATAAGATTTCAAATGAATCTTAGATTTCACATATCTTATGTAATTCCTGAATATTCTCTTCATTTAAATATTACATCTTAATATATTGTATCAATCATCTCTGTGTAATTTCTGACATATTAGATTTCAAGAGCACCTGCTCAGAGTGAAATATATACTATGTCATTGATCTATAAACTTTCCAAACACATTAATTTGCATGAAATTGTGGTTTACATATGTTGAAGAGAGTAATACAACCATTTATTAGATATTATACCAAATCTATTACTATTTTTAAAACATTCATGTCCAAGAGTATCTTCTTAAATCAAAAATCCTTGATATATTTAAAAGTTGTTTGAAAAAATTAATATGCATATACTTAAACCAATAACAAACTTCAGAGTGAATGGCATTAGTAAAAAATGTATTAAGTCTAGTGTTTTGTCTTTTTGTTTTTTTAAGCAAATATTTCTAAAAAATCTATAGAAATTTTAAAAAGATCTTATCATATCATAAGAGGCTTTGCAATATCATACAAAATTATTGGAAATTGAATGGACTCTTACTGGACAAAAAAGCAGAAGACACATTTGAAGATTTAATGTTAAAAAAATGCAGCAAGCCTTGCATTTAGCCCTTAAAAGTCAATACAAAATGCTATTAGAACATAGGGGTACCTTCCTCAATAATGATACAATATTGTATAAAAGACATATAGCAAAATGCAGATGCTACAGGCTTTACAGCTATTAACAAACTTATTGTTTTGTTAATCAAGTAATGTTGGAACTCAAATAACAATCTAACATAGTAGTAACATGATTTAACCAGAGATTCTTTTCTTTTTATAACTTCCCACAGTAGGAATTACTCCAGAAATCTTACCTTTTTGACACCACAGATATCACTAAACTAACCTGCATAGAACAACTTCATCGCTAATATGTTTTATCTTTAGTCAGACATAATGGCTTCCTAAACTATTGTATTTAGAGAACCAAGAATATAGCAAGGATTAAGCAAACAGACACAATATTTAAATATAAAGATTTGGGAATTCACATATCACTTGTATGCATGCCACACAACATTCAGAGTGCATTAACTTTTATAAAGGACACTATCACATTTCTATCGTAAATAATTTTTTTAATACATTAGCAACTTTGTAGATCAACATATCAATCAATATTTAAAGAATACCAAATGTCCAATATTCTTTCGTTCTTTTTGCATTGCTTATATTAAATAAATCTCTAAAAAATTCACTTCTTTGCATTTTTCACAATGCGTTTTAATCAGTTATTTGACAATTCTGACTGCCTAGCAGACTTTTTCAAAATTATTAATTTTATATTTCCTAATTTACATAATTTAGACATTACTGTATGTAAAAATAAATCATTTGTATTAGAAATTTATTAAATAAAAAGAATTAGAATAATAATTAATTTTGGAATAAGAATTCTAATAATTATTTTTTAATTCGTACTGGACAAATCTAATAAATCTTTAAATCAACTTCATAAATTACAGGTTCACACATCAAAAAATTTCTTAAAAATAAAACAATTAACTACACAATAAAACTTCATTCTATTCATTTTACTTTGTTTTATTGAGATTAGTCATTTGTTTAAAAGGTATTTCATCATATTTAGTTGCCTTACTTATTGCAATGTAATAGTGAAGATGGCGAACTCAAAAGCTAATGTCTGTAGATCAATTCAGGAAATACATATTAAAAAAAAAAATACTCGGTTATTTATTGTCACTTTGATGCTTGATTGCCATTTTACTATCTGATCACCAAACAAGATCATTTTCATTTCTTTTATGATTTTCTAAATTTTTTTTTTTTACCTAAAACTTGGAATTTACTTTCAATACCTTTTAAAAAAAAGTTTTACAAAATCTTCGCCAATCTAAATGTAGTCACAATTTTTTATGCAAAAAAAAAAAACTTGAGATATATTACTTGTGAATCTAGTTTAGAATTAAATTTCTTATTATTTCTTGTCCTTAAATGAACTCATAATTGTGTTCTCGATGATATATCCAATAAATAAAAATCCAACAAACCATAAAAATAGTATGACATTATGGCAAGTCACAGGTTGACTAGGCTACATTAATAACAACTTCTTAAATAGTTTTATAAAAATTTTAGTTTTCATTTGTCCATAATCTATTAATTATGAGATGACTACTACAAAATTCTAATTAAAAAAATAAAATAGGACTAATATGTATATTGTTTTATATAATTAATTCAAATCAACAAAAAATAAAACCCAGCAATCGTAAAAGATACTGCAGCCATCTAAGTTCTTAGCATTAAATAAACTTACATACTTGTTGTCCATTCATAAGTGCATATATAATATTTAATTTTATAATACTATATATGTTTTATATTTATATACATATATACACACACAATGAGATCTATTACAATGTGGAATTATAAAGTCAATACCTATGCAAAGATATACAACAAACATTAGAATAACAGACATCTTTATTATGTAAAACTTAGTTGTCAATTTAGTTTTATCTTTTCCTATCTTGAGGAATAAAAATATATTTTTTTTTTCTTTAAAAGTATTCTTCTAGAAATATATAGTGTAATAACTTAGATCTGAATCATAAAAGCAAAATTTAAAAGCAGTTTAAAGTTCTTATCAAAAAAAAATTCAAAATGAAAATAAAGTAAAATTGTGGAAATTTAAGTGCTAAAACTTAATTATCAATTTAGTTTGTTTGCCTCTTTTTATCTTTAGCAGTAAAACTTTGTGCATATTTTTTTTTTCAAAAATATTCTCTTATGTGCATATATTGTAATAATTTTAGCCATGTGACATAAAAGAAAATTTGAAATTTTATTAATATTATTATCAAAAAAAACATTTCAAAATCAAAATATAATAAAATGCAAAAATCTAAGCACTAAAGATAAACGAACATCATTGGCTGAAGTAGAAAATTTTACAAATGGCTGGATTAGAACCAGGTATGCAAAAGAGTATTTCAGCTTTAAATAAAGCATCAGACATTTTATCATGTTTTGTGACTTTATTTGTATTTACTTTTTCTTCTGCAATTTATTCAATTTTACTATATTTGTTTTAATTTTTTATATTCACATAAATATTAATATTTTAATCGTGAGCTACCAATACTATCAAAAAATTAATCAATATTGAAAGAAGAAAAAAAAATATTTCTAAAAAAGAAAGTTGAAAAATGGTCAGCAATTAAAGATCTGAATATGGTATGATTAAATCAATAATCTGCACCATTTAAAAAAATAAGGATTAAAAAATGCATAGATAACTAAAAGCTTTTCTATCTTGAGCAGTTTGTTGTGACATTACAAAACAAAATGAAATCATTTTTGGATGTGGCAGAATTATGATAAATAATAATTAAAAATTGAAAAAAAATAAATCATATTTTAACTAATATAAATCTATTCATAGAACAAATAAATCCAATGTCAATAAGATAATACACAAGCTAAATTACCAAAGAATCATTTAAATAAACTTGTAACTATCACACATTTTTTGTTATATCATTGATTTACATATTCATTAAAATCATTAGAATTTAGCTTAATGTACACATTTTCAATTCATTTTTAGCATTTAATTATATAACTTATACTTCTTTTTTAATTGGCATAAATTTAATTATTTTATCAAATAAGGAAGACATTGCTTTCATGATGTCAACATCCTACTACATCTGAAGTACTACAAAATATCAAAAAAATAGCCAAAATTTTTCAAAGATCTCTAAATGCTTATTGATGTAGTAGATATAAATTAAAGATGATTAGTATGATAAATCATTGTATTAAAAGTTTTCATATAACAGGCCTAGAATATATATAATTTTAATTATTCTCCAAAAAAAGTGATCACTGAATATAAGTTGCCATTTTGCAATGAATTTGTACTTTTAGATCCTATAGGCATTGCTGCAATAATTAAAACTTTATCACATCATGATATAATGAAGATGCAACAGGAATAATTAGACTATATAGTGATACTAAAAAATGTCTTCTATATTCAAAACTTTTTACATCTGTCTTCATCTGAAATAATTTATGGATTAAAATGAAAATCAAATGGCGTAGCAAAAAATAAAGAAATAAAGATGATGCAATTGTTTTAATAAAGAAATGCTTCAGAACTGCAGAAATATTAAAAAAAATATTATATGAAAGGAATAAGAGTATTAAAAGTAACTACCAAAAAAAAAAAAAATAATGTTCAAAGAGCTTTTCAAAAAAGAAAAAGACTGATAATAAAAATGTAGTAATCAAATTACTAATACAGAAATAAACAAAATGATTGAAATTAATCATAAAATTAAAATTAGGAAAAAAAACTTTCAATAGAAACAATATTAAAAGGAAATAATCTACATGCTTAAAAAAAGATTTTCAATAAATGTGTTCAGATGGTGTTTATATATAATTCAAGACTTGAATACTTAAACAAGCTCAGTCACAAAACTAAGTATAGATGAGATACATGTTGAAATTAGTAAAGATCAAAAGTGAAATGGATGAGAAAACAAACAAGTATCATTGACATTATTGAAAGAGTTAGTAAGTTAAATAATGAGATGTTATTAGAAGATATGACAATAGATATGTAACTGAGTTCAAAACTACATTTCATGAAATTATAAAAACCCTATCCTGTGTGGTTTAGCACAGTGGTAGAGCATCCGACTTCGGATCAGGAGTCCCAAGATTAATTCTAGCACTTGTAGGTCTGATACTCGAACTTCTTATGAACCCTCGAGCAATAAAGCAATATATATATATATTTTTATAAAAAATCTAAAAAAAGATCATATGTGAGATGAATGGATAAAAAGCTTTGCAAAGTGTTATAAAAAAAATTAATAATATATAAATATTAAGATCTTCATTTGATTTTTATGCATTACATTTTAAAAACTAATTTGAAAAACTGGAATTTATTTATAAATGACAGATTGTTCATTTTATACATACATTACCACGTAAAACCAGAAAATTAATAGAACATCACTGAATTGTAAATTTTTATCATCCCTTGTGACTCTCACAAAATAAACCCTGTAATTAATTAAAATATTAAGATAGCCTAAATAGCCACTTTGATTTCCTGATTATCATCAAATTACTTTCAATCAAATTAATTAAATCATAAAATGAAATAACTTTCAGACAATTAACAAAAATGAGTAAACAAATTCTATCAAAAGGACAAAAAAATAAATACTATCATATATTGCTTACCCCCAACGTTTTTTTATCTATGATTTTGATAGCTGTTTTTTCTGCACTTATTATATGAGTTGCCAGTTTAACTTTAGCAAATCCACCTAAAAAAATTAAAAACAATAATAAATTTTAAAAAATATAACTCCAAAAAAATAAGTATTCTTAAAATTAATATTAATATAAAAATAATCATAGAATTAGTACACTAGAAAAAACAATCAAATAAAAATAATAATGAAGATAAAAGTTAAAATTTAAATATTAAATTGTGTGATACAATCACCCCATAAAAGTATAAGTTCTAATTGTGCAGTGCAGTTCTTATATGAATTCTGTCCTATGGCACTGGACATCAATTTTTATCATTTTAGCTAAACATAGATTAGAGATGTCTCATTTACACAAAAATGGAGAAATTAATCTTGAGATAAATAAATAGGTAACAACTGTTAACTATTTAGTTAACAAAATATATATTTCAAACTTTTAATTACTTATTTCAATACCAAAGAAGTTCTTAGCAAACTTTTAACAAATAATTATTTTGTGAAAGTTATTATAATCAAAAATGCAGCTCCAATAACAGCAAATAGGAAAAATAAATTATAAATAGGAAAATAATTTTTCTACACATTTCTTTTGTAGCATATATTTAGTATGAAAGCATATCTATATATGTGTGTGTGCATTGTATATATTTTCAATATGTATATATCTTTGGAATCTGATATATATTTTATGTATTTTTAATGCATTTCAAGATGTAAATATGGTATATACACATATTATGATACAATTTTCTTTAAAATTATTCATATTAAGACAGACAAATAAAAATAATTATAAAAATAAATTATAATAAGCAATTTTAACATTAATAAAGATAATTTGCTATCTTTATTTTTTGAAAAAAAAAAAAATATTTTATGTAAAATCCTTTCTATCTTTTTGGTTAATAAATGAAATTAAATTTTATCTGTAAAATCTCTTTCTATCTTTTTGGTTAATAAATGAAATTAAATTTTATCTCATTTTATTGTAAATAAAAGTTATTTATTCAATGATTTCATCCTCAGTCACAATGTCAGTATTTTAAAATCAAAATTCAGCAAAATAATCTGAGAAAACATTGCAAAATAGTGCAAACATTATATATTGATATAATATATCACATTATACTTTCCAATGAAATTTTCAAAATGGCAATAAGATAGTTTTTTAAAGAATAACACACAGAAAACTCATATATATGATTTTTAAAATAAATTCAGATACTCTCATTTATGTATAATATTAATAATTACACTTTTACATTATACTGAAAAAACTTATTTGAATGAAAAACTACTTTTAATTATACCTGGGTCTCATTTTATGCGGGAGATAGGTTCCACAGAAAATCCGCATTAAAAAAAATTGCACAAAAATAGACTTAACTTATCTTGAAAAATGGGGGATAGGTTCTGTATTTTTCAGAATTTGCATAAAAGCAAAGCAACAAGGAAAGATTACTTTAAAATTCACATTAAAAAAATAAGCAAATAAAGTATGACTAATAAAAATTTTCAAATATTTGAAAAAAATTAATACAAAATGAACTTTTTTTACTTTTTTTATTACTACAGTATTTAATTTTACATTTTTTATACATATTTTAATCATTACCACTAGCGTTTGTTTGTAAACTGGTAAGAAATCAGATTCGATGTGATGTGATGTATTGTGGCTTCTCCTTAAATGAAGTCAAAAATCTCTCAGCAATTATGGCAGAGAAACCTGTTAACCACTTTATTTTTATTCGTGATGTGATGTACAACTAGCGCCAGTTTGTCTTGTGTTGTGTTAATGGTTTTCTGTTTCTATATTTAAAAAATGAAATCACAATCAAAACAAAAAGATTATACATTATCATTAGAAAGATTATTTTCAGTTTATAAAATCTCCGTTTTTTATTTTAAAAATCTAAAAGATTATTTATTTCTGTTATATATAACAAAATACAGTTTAAAAGTTTAAATTTTTTGAATATTTATTGCGATATTTTTATATGTAAGTATAAATTTATTATTATTATTTACTCATTAGTATAAATATGTTATTTACATAGAAGCTAAAATACTGCTTCAGGCCATATTCACGTTAGCTGCTAATATAACATTATATTTTTGAAGAAAACAAAGTATTTCATGTCAAAATAAGTTATTAATAATTTAAATTTCTTGATATCTAATAAATATAGTGAAATATGAGAGATATTAAGAAGAAACATGAATCGCATAACTTCAAAATCGCATTAAAATAATCCACATAAAACGAGACACAGGTGTATTAAAAAAAATTAAGCTTATCACTACAATATTATATTTTTTAAATATTAGTTTGTAAAAGAAATTGGCTATATAATAATATATGCTGCATGTTTTGCAAGCATTACATATGGATGAGTACATGTATAAATTAATTAAATTCAATAAGTGCTATTTTTTCCATCATTATCAATGTTATTATTAAATAGACTTGAAAACAAATTATTATGTAATCTAATATTCACTTTGTTAAAAAAGAAAGATTCCCTAAATAGATATTTTCCATCTAAGGTTTTGATTTTGCTGAAACTATAAAGCACTCCTATTTTCATAAAAAATTAAAATTTTATGTAGAATAATTTAAAAGTAAAAATAACTTTCCTATTTTAAAACCTACAAATAAAAATTCACAATTTATGAATTAAGAACTTCAAAATGTTTAAACTATTTTATTTTATGATAATAATTATATTTTCTTAGCTTCATTGTTTTTATATATTAGTTTTATGGAGCATTTAATATTTTATATTTTTATTATGTATTATAGTTATTGTGAAATGTGTATATTCAACCAAATGCATAAAAAAATAAATACGGCATTTTTAATAGTCAACATTAAAAGCTAAGTTAATTTTATCCCATTTCTTTTTTATTTTAATTACTTATTAAAAGAGCAACATTTTTCTCAAAAAAAATACAATAAAATTGACTACACTAAATTTGTATCCTTTTTCCATTTTTCCTGTGGTGAAATTTACTGATGAAATGAAAAGATTTAATGAGATTAAATTAAAAAAGTATTTTAATTAAGAATACTTAAGCTACTTTTATTTATTTAATATATTTTATGAAATATTGTTAATATATAAATATTAAAATTTCTGATATGATGGATAAATGTATTTATAATTCATCTCTGAAAACTAGATTAAATAACAATAATAAGCATTCAATCACTTCATTTCTTTTTTATTAAATCTTCCAATATCTGTTTTACCCACACTAATAAAATGAAAAGACTGCTCAAAAAAAAAAAAACAGCTTACTTTTTTATCAGTAGGAGAATGGACTGTTTAAAAACTGTTTAATCAACTTATTTAATTAACAGAATACAAAATAGTTCAAAAATTCCTCTTAGCTCTACAATACATTGTCTTTTGCATGAAATAGATCTAATCCCTATATATTCCACTTATAAAAATGTATAATGTTGTATCATTTGTTGGATTGTTTATATTATTAATAACACATTAAAATTTTGAGAATTCCAAATTTTCATCCAAAATATCAAGGCCAACATCACAGATTTTATAATAGACAATATATATAAATAACGATATATTTCACTGTACAAAATTTTGAACCAGAATCATGTGATTCAATGATATACACATATATATTTAATTTGTACCTTAAAATTTAAATATGAAAGTTGAATAGTTAATAAAATTCAAATTAAAAAAAATGACTCAATTGAAATATATAATATTAAACAATGTAATGATGATGATGATTCATAATTTAAAAGTACAATTGCATCCAGAAATATTTTATTTTGTACCAACCCTTCTAAAAAGACAGTTTACTTTTGGAAAACTTTCAAAGGAACAATCTTCATCAATTACAAATTAATTAGCATATTGGACATTAAAAATATTATATTTGGAGTGAGTTACAAAGACAAATTAAAGATTAATAATAATAAAAATAATTTTTTAATAATGAATGAATAAAACTTTTGCATATAGAAATGGTATATTCCTGATCTCATATACATTCCATCTATTTTTCCCCACAGTTCCATCTGTGCTAGATTTAAATCCTCTCTGAGTATTTGTATATAAGCATCAACAGTTATATAGGTATCCTCACACATATATATGCAGACAAATGACTGTGATATCATCAGTTTATACATATATATATATATATATATATATTACAGCATATATATTTTATTTTAAAATAATATATTTTGTATTATAGATCTTATTTTGTGAAAAAGAGTCGATTTATTTTACATTTGAAATTGCGTGTATATGGGTTTTGTCTACATATAACCGTGTCATATATACAGTAATATTGTTTAACATTTCTAATGATTATTAATTTTGACCTTAAATAAGTTATAAACAAAAGCTATGCTGGGCATACCTATTTTAACATAACTGACTAAAGTAATTTACATTGTTGCTAAGTAATATTTTTCCAAAAATATAGTTTTTGTAAACAGGATTCACTGAATTGGAGTGATCACAAAGTCATTAGGGATTTAAAAGGAACAAGGTTAGTTTAAAACAACCTGTTAAAAATTAACAGGAAGGTTTAAATGAATCAAGTTATAAAATTTCAGAAGATGCTAATTGATTCTCAAGAAGTAAATAGTCTTGTTGACAGCAAGGTGTTCTAATTCTTGAATCACATAAATAGGCCATATTTCTTGCTGTAAATAATCTATACTTTTAAGAAGTGTCACTCCACAATCCATGCATTTGCAGTTTCTCTAAAAGGAGATGACAATCTCTATTCCAATTTACATGCCTGGTGGCAGATCATCATCACAGAGATGGGGAACTCTCCAGCAGCCTACTACAAGAAGACATCTTAATCCAAATGGTCTATCCAGAGAACAGTGCATCTACACCCACCATCTGATGTGCTTGCATTACAAGCTACAACCAAGAAGATCAGTAATATTCTTTTCAAAGACTGCAGAGTTCTATAAATTAATATTTGCACCTGTAATTTTAATATTAAGCTAGCTTATTTAATATAATGAATGTTCAATCTTATTTCTTAAAACTCTGTTAAATTAAATCATTTATAAAGTAAAACTATGTAAAACTTGCCTGAATTCATCTTTATAATATAAAATAATTTATTCTTCTAATCTATAAATAACTGCAATCAGTTATGACTTAAATTTCTTGAAACTGAGTCATGCCTATATTTGTCATTTTAACTATTTTATCTGAATTTATTATAATATGCCAATCTTTCGAAACAGCAAATACTAATTATTAATGAACTTTCAATGGAGATAATTAAAATCTCCATTTTAAATATTTTAAGAATGCTACCCACATATGAATCGCTGTTTCAAACTCCTATATTAATAGATAATAACTGATCGCTACATGCTCATTATCATTGTATTATTGATTTTATACATTGCATTATATTTTGTGAGGATTTGCTTAGTCAGTTATTATAGCTTATGACTTTTTGATAACTGTTAATTAGAAATGATAGGATAGATAGAGATGATATTAAAGTAAATTTGTTAATGTTTATTAATGCCCATCAAATATACATTCCCTCCTTAATTATGAATATATATATATATATATATGCTGATTCAGTATTTTAACTTAGATATCACATGATCACCATCTCATACTAGCACATAATTGTTATTAAACAATTCAAAACAAAGCAAAACTCTCCATATAGTAGTGCCATCCATTGATTGCTCTTGTTAGCTAGCACAAGATGGCACTACTATATGGAGAGGTTTGCTTTATTGTAACTTAGGTTATAATTTAATTTAAGCCCTTTTTTATTAGCATAATTATAATGCTAGTTTAAGAACTGGGTTGTGTTGGTTTAGCAGATAGAAGCTATCTGTTTTAGGTGAAATTAATTAACTATATTGTGCCCTTTTGTATGGGTCACCATCTAATTTTGTGCTAATCTATTAAAAATTTTAAATTTAAGATATATTTGAATATGTGATGTTAATTTTGCTTATGGTAATATTTCAAGGGGTTTAATTAAGGCAATCTATGAGTATTTGATATGTGAAATTGTGCTGATATAAAGAGAGACATTTTAAATGATGATGATTATAATATATAATTGGGAAAAATGGCCATAATCAATACTGCATTAATATATTTAATAAATAGGTATTTAAAGCTAAAAGTGTTTAAAAGACAAGTTAAAATTAAATGCATATATTTATTGTTGATAAAATAATATTATAAGAGAATATAAATATTATTAATTATTATAAGTACTTAAATAGAAGGTTAATATTTGATTTTAATAATATTGGATAATTATTTTAAAATCTATTAGAATATCTTATTTATTTAAAAAATATTTATTTTAAAAAATGCAATTGTTAGTTTATTTTTAGACGATGACAAGCGTTTCTTGTGTTGTAAAGAACAGATGTTTGTTAAATGTACACACACATGCTTGGAAGTTGTTTAGTAAAGTTGCAGAACTATTTTAAAAAATCATGTTATAAAATTTATAAATAATACGTGAGCTATCACGAGATAAAATAAAGATAAATCAATGTAGAATATTAAATCTGATTTTAAAATATTGCTTTAAAAATATAACGTATAAAAAGACTTAGTGTATTTTAAATAATTTTATAAAAGTTAAAATTAAAATCAAGTAGGTAAAAATATTTTTTAAAAGATATTTTATGGATTTAAATAAATGATAAAGATTATTTTAGAAATTTAATAATGTAATAAATATTAAATATTAAATAAGTCATTATTTATTTTTAATTTTGTGTTGTTGGTAAATATGTAAATAAGCCAGCAAATTGATTGTTTAAATGTACCAATCAAATGGGAAGTTTCTTCTGGTATAAAAGCTCAGGTCAATTGTTAGGAGAGGACTCTGTGATTGAATTTTAAAGTTAACTGTGTTATTAAAAATAGCAAAGTAAATTTGATAGACGCTCTCAAAATCAATTTTAAAATTACAAGAGTGTCATTATAAATAATTTATAAAAGTTTTAAATGATAAACATGCAGTGTTAACTTAATTTTTCCCTATTGGTCGTCTCTACTGGGCTCAATTTACAAGCAAATAGTCATGGGAACATCATATATAGTGAAAATATATCGGAAACTTTATACTAGAAATATGACAAACGCTGGATTAGTTCGGAAAATTACGAGATGGAGAAAAGTAGTATTTTGGACAGTATATAATTTTAAAAGCTAATTACTAGTGATTATTAGAAAATAGATATTTTAGAGAATAAAATACTTCTTTATGAAGAAAGTATTTTTGCAAGCTATAAATTTAAAAATATATCTTAAGTAAAGATATTAAAAATGAAAGTAGTTTTATAAATACTTGCCTTGTTAAGTCTTTATGTTTAAAAGACTGAATGTTGATAATTTTAAAGGCAAGTCAATTGAAATATAATTAGCTAAAAATCTTAATATAATAGAATTATTATATTGAAATAATTTAAACGCTGGCCGTTTATAAATAAAGAAGCTTATTCTTACCTGGATGTTTTGTTAAGAAATGCGCAAGAAATATGTGGACGTCCCAGTTAATTTAAAATAATTAAATGATAATTTTTTTTTCATAAATTATAAACTAATTCAAGAATAATAACTTTTAAATAATATTCTTTAAAGAACTGCATCCGGATCAGATAAACTATTTTAATTTTATTATATTTTTTATAAAAGAACTGATTAACTTTTATTTTGGTTTTAAAAGAACGTTTTCGTTTTTCATAAACTTTTAAAAAAACACGTGATGGACCGGAAACAGGAAATGGTGTGCTAGTGAATATGTGCCTAGGATTAAAAAACTTTATGGTGAAAAGGAAACATCGCTGGAGTTACGTAATATGAATTTTGTTTTATTTATCTAACATAAAATTTAAATATTATTAATCTATTAAAATAAGATAGGTACATTTTCTTAAAATAATAACTAAAAAATAATATAATGATTAATTGCATAAGTTTATTTTATAATTAATATAGCACAGAATATTTTAAGAATGATCGTGAGTATAAATGTGAATTATTTTATGAAGCTGTAATTCCGAAGATTATTGGAAGATGGACTGTACATTAAATCATTATTGATGGTAAAAATTGTATAATAATAATAATTTTGATGTATTAATATGTTTTCTTTAGATCAACCAAATATCGTGTTGTTTTGAATGAATGTATGATTATTTTAAAAATACACACACATTATATTGGCAGTAACAGTTTTATTTAAATATGCATAATTTGAATTTATGATATAAATACGATACAACATTACATAAGAAGCTTAGAAATAATTATATGATTCTTTCGTAAATAAATTTTAATATTTTGTTTATGTTATAGTATTAGAATTATATTTGTTATTCATATGTAATTATTTTATTGCAAGATAGGAAGAGATCTCAAAGTCTATATTTTATTTTTATTTTATTGGATAAATTAAGTTAAGTTTTATGTAGAAGTTTATATTTGAATTAAAGGCTTACTGAATATAGATGACGTAGTATAAATAGTTTGGATAATTAGTATTTATTTAAAGTTGAAGGTTATTTTCCGGAAAGTTTAACTAAGTTTTGGAGGATGTTTTGTAGATAGAAAGTTATTAAGAAGGAGTAGAATAACACAAAGTAAAGTAATAATTTTACATAGAAAAGAATCATAGAATTTATCTAATATAATACTTTATGAATTTTAAATTGATTAATAATTTAAATATTATTATTTTTAACAGTACATATATGTAATGCATATTTGATAAAACATGTAGCATGAATTGTATTAACTGAAATATAAAATTATAATCAGTTATTTGTTATTACATTATAAAGATGCATTAGTTTCTATATTATGCTATTAGAGTAATACTAATAGTAGAGTGAACACATACTAGTACATGATGAAATAAGTAACAGTAATACTTAAGTGATGTAGCAATTTAATTAGTAAAGTTTAACTGTTTACATATGCTACATAAATATTATTTACATAAATTTTTCTGTGTAATAATTGAAGTTCACTGATATTTATTTAAAGTCTAAGTTTTGAAAACATACTTCAATGTTATTAATACAGCATTTTAAAGGATGTATAATTACTTATTAGGAGTATGAGTTAATAACAGTGTAAACATATTGTATTATTATTTTCTTATTTTTATTTTCTTTGTTTTCATAATTTTGAACTGTAAATATTGTAAATAAATTCTTAGTTGAAGTTAATGTAAATAAATTTGTTTAATTTGTTTTAAAAGTGTGTCGAGTTCATTATTTTACACCACAGCATTTGACAGCAGATAATTTGAAGAAACATAATATTTGCACAATGTGAATTTATTAATATTATTTTAGAAATAAATACAATATTTTCCTGATTATCATTTATGAGAATTGATTAACATTATTACATCATATTACAATGGTCATAGAGTAATTATCATACATAATATAAGAGTACAATGTTATTTATTGCCACAGATTATTGAATTATAAGATTTTGATTTATTCCAAAATTAAGATGCTATATGAAAATAAAAGATATACATATGATTATTTATTTAATGATTATTGATATAACAGAAATAGAGAAGATTAGGTTATACTCTAAGATTAGTATTATTATTATTATTAAAATAAGTTAGGTGTATTTAGGTTTGATGTAAAATCCCATATCATACTTATTTACATGAGTTATCATTACTTTAAGATAATTAGAAGAACCTGAGATTATTTAATTATATTTTAAAAATTAAAAGTTAAGAATTATTTATTTTATTATTATTAAAGATAGTTTATTTTATTTTAAAGCCATAAGAATGCTGTAGAGGTAGTAGTAAGTTAGTAAGGAGGTGATAGTATTCTTATGCCATTGAGACAATGTCTTAGGAGATATTGACTCAATGTAAATCTACTTATTGCTTTGTAACTTTACTTCAAAGTCTCATGATTTTAATAAATACTTATTTAATTAGTACATACTATAGAAATATATTGATTTTGATAATTAATAATAAATTTAATTCGAATATGATAATATAAAAGTATATTAAAGATAGATATGCAAATTTTAATTAAGCATTACAATTTAATTGAGCTAGTTGTATTTCAAACTATATTATACATCGAGAATTAAGGGTACAATATGTATACATATTGGTATTTGGCTGGTGCATTGTGAGTGTGTCTTTACAAAGTACACATCAATACATTTACGTTTAGCTGTACCCTTTTAAATGGGTTCATGGTGACTAACCGCCGCATTCTTAAGTTTGGATATGGTTATCTTTATTAGAAATAGAACATGAGGGTCCAGACAATGATTATAAATCCTATCCGAATTTCTGAACTTATCTGTTCTTATATTAATTGCAGCAAACTGTCTGATATCATAGCACCGAACATTTGATGCTGAAGCTCTTGAGTAATTACTCACACGCACTGCACACTTATTCCTTAGTATTTTATTCAGCACCATAGTATATATATGCGAATCTAAAAGTAACCAGTTCTTTTCCTCCTTAATCTTGATTACCAGGTTGCATCTGCATTATCTTAAGCTTATTTATTGGCTCACTCTGTTAATATATATAACAGCCATCTTAGAGCTGTATGTACTCACCATGCATGATAGGATAGGCATATCAAATGATTATAGGTGTGATTTATTAACCACACATACATCTATTTTGATGTTAAGATGAGACAGCTGTATTGATAATAGTCTCACCCATGACATAGATGCCTGCTGAACACTTTATAATCCTTGTCATTTTACTTTATTTTATGTTATTGTTTTAATAAATCTGTTTAAAATATAAAGTTGTTTATATCTTTCTTACTCGTAATTCTATTTGACCCTAATCATATTATCTTATTCCAAATCCTTAATGATTTTATATGTAGAATAGGCATCGTTTTAGTTAAGTAGCTTGCATGTTGAGTTTATTTTAAATCTTCAATTAAATTGCTAATTTCCTTTGAGTCTCATGTTTCTCCTGTTCGCAGGCAGCTCGCAGAAAAAATTGAGACCCTTGTGTAACCTCAGAAATGTCATTCATCTGGTGTTAAATCACAGAGTACTAACAAATGAGTTGAAGTTTGGTTGGATTGAAGATCTCACATTTCATTTTGGTCAACTTTGGTGTACTTTGCCTAGACTATGGATTTTGTTATATGAATGTACAAATCTCGCCATTACGTAGAGTTTTTCTTTCCCAATTATGGTGCACCAACATGTGGGCTTGAACTGTTTTTCACATGACTCTGAACAGTGTTTACCCCAAGGGTAATGCATTGCAGTGCAATATGTAAGATGTGTATAATTTTTTTTTCAATTGTGATGTCACAACTTAGAAGCCTCGGATAACATACCCACACTCCCTGAGATCATAGAGAAATCTTTAATTTGTCCGTATATATGTATAAAATATTTCTCTTTCAATAATATATATAAAAAATGTTTTCCAACTGTATGATTATAAATTGGAGGCACAAACATGGTTAAACACTCACATCATTGAGGTTATATATGTAAAAATTTTTGTAACTATTCCCATAAGACTCATTGTATTTTATGTTGTCTTAAATATCAAAATTGTCTTTGACTTAACACACGAATACTCAGAGTATATACATAAATGTATCATAAATTTATGCAAGATGTATCAACAAATTATTGTTGTATAATGCATATTGATTTGAAATTGGGAATTTTATATTATATATGTAATATTTTTCTTACTCACAGGTGACTGGCACCCAACGGTGACTTGAATAGGTTAAGAGTCACCCTCATATAAATTTTATCATCAGGGGTAGAAAAGCTCAAAAGAGACCCAGCATTATTCTGTTTATTTAAAATTTGGATTGGACATGAGCAGTGAAATTGGACATGAACAGTGAAATGAGCAGAGCAAAGTTGATATATACATATATATATGTGTGTGTGTGTATATAGAAGCAATGGATCTGGAAGTCAGATCCATGCTTCACAGCCTGCTATAAACTAACCAGTATTGCAAACCTGGGTTAAGTTTATATTCGAGTAGCAACAGAGTTTTGCATTAAATAAAAAATTAAAGTGTTTCGTTTTGTCTATTCATCGATAATGAAATTAACCATTTAGTTTGAAATATTCATTTAAAGTAAATTTGATCAAAATATAAATCGTTCATAAAAATTTGTTTTTCAAAATTTATTAAAGAAGCATATATATATATAAATAACTACAACCATTAAATGTCTGTATTTTTAAATTATATAATAATAATTCAAACAAATATATTTAACACAGTATTCAAAATTAAATAATATATTCTTTACCAGAAGTACTTTCAATTGTTTCACTGACAATCTTTATCACTGTTAATACAAACGTACAAAAAATAAAAACTTGCATTACCCATCATTCAATCTATTCAAATTTCCCACAATTCTGTTGTCTTTATATTAGCCGATTGTTTATTCATCAAACCACCTCTATTCCTCTTTAATTTTACGTTTTTCACTACACCTTTCAATTTGAATAATTTTTATATCTCTATTATTAAATTTAAAACCATAATTACATGTTTTATTATGATCAAATATAATTGATGGAGTATTCATATTTACTGAAGATATATTTTCTTTCTGTACACGTTTATATAATGTCTTATGATCATTATATCTTTTTTGTAATGTACATTTGGATTCCCCTATATATTTTATTCCACAACCACATTCCAACATATATATAACAGAACTTAATTCAAACTTAGAAATCTTGGAGTTATTTATCATATCATTTATATTATTTGTAGAATTTCTTTTTTCTCTTCAAATAATATAAATGATATGATAAATAACTCCAAAGCCAAGATTTCTAAGTTTGAATTAAGTTCTGTTATATATATGTTGGAATGTGGTTGTGGAATAAAATATATAGGGGAATCCAAATGTACATTACAAAAAAGATATAATGATCATAAGACATTATATAAACGTGTACAGAAAGAAAATATATCTTCAGTAAATATGAATACTCCATCAATTATATTTGATCATAATAAAACATGTAATTATGGTTTTAAATTTAATAATAGAGATATAAAAATTATTCAAATTGAAAGGTGTAGTGAAAAACGTAAAATTAAAGAGGCAATGATGATATCTAGGAATAGAGGTGGTTTGATGAATAAACAATTGGCTAATATAAAGACAACAGAATTGTGGGAAATTTGAATAGATTGAATGATGGGTAATGCAAGTTTTTATTTTTTGTACGTTTGTATTAACAGTTGATAAAGATTGTCAGTGAAACAATTGAAAGTACTTTTGGTAAAGAATATATTATTTAATTTTGAATACTGTGTTAAATATATTTGTTTGAATTATTAATATATATATATATATGATTAATGCAAAATTCTGTTGAAACTAAAACTTCATTTTGTTAAAAGAAATAATAATAATATTTCTGTTTTAATCTGTTTAAAAATATAAGTCATATGATTTTATTTTAAGATAAGCCTGCCAACATTCCTAAATTAACTGCATTATCAATTAAAGTTTCATTCCGGGCAATTAAAGATGGCCTTTTTAATAAATAAAATTATAAAACTAAAGCAAAATTTGATAATAAAACCTTAGTTTCTTTTTAGTCAAAAAGTTACTTTGAAACAAAAGAGCATGGGGGCTATCAAGATCTAGAATCATACGAAAACCAACAGAAAAGTATTGCTGAAAAGGTATAAAAGGTGAAGAGAACAAAGGACTAGATTATTCTGAAATTACTTCTGAAAACATTCTGAGGTTATTCTGAGAAAATTATTTCTGAGCATTCTGATATTTTTCTGAAATTATGCTGAAGTGATTCAGATTATTATTCTGATTTTATTCTGAAGTTATTCTGATTCAGATTATTCTGATTCAGATTTTATTCTGATTCATTTTTTTATTCGGACTCTGAGATTGTTATTAGCTACTGCTATGTTGGCTTACTTGAGAGTTTATTATTTACTTCTGCTACAGCACCCATGTCTTATGATTCTCCATTTCAGCTAATGATTATGACTCCTCTGTTCCAAGGTTTGCTGAAAATTATTGTTGAGACCCAGTGCTTCCTAGTTCTTGTGGATATTCTTGCTGAGAATTCTAGTTTGATTTTAAAATGCGACACTTCAAAAATTATTTTAACCTTGTGGACGTCACCATGTACGGCAGGTAAGCCCATCAGCTTTGCCTGCCATTGGGATCCTGATCCATCAAATGCCGTAAGAGTGTTGAGTATACAATGGAACCGAACTGTGAGCTGTCTGGGTGCCCTAGGTAGCAAATTCTTTCAATCATAATAACGTTGTCCGGACAAATGCATCCACAAAAGCAGTCAAGTCAGGATGTCGGAGAAATGGACAAAGACTAAAAACCTGTACTGGTAACTTTTCCTCACCTCCTCACGAACTTTTACTTTCTTTGCTTTAAATCTATACCTTTCTTTTAAATGTTCTCGTTTCTTATGTATTTATCTAATTTATATTTATATTTATTTAAATTGATCATTCTTTATAATTAAATGCTCTCCTTCGCTATTCATTATGTTTTTAATTTTTGCTTATAAAATCAAATAAGCATGACCTAATTTATTTTAGTCTCTATGTGCAGTGTAATTATTTTATTATTGAAATATTTCCAATTTAAAAATGGCTATTTATGGCTATTTATGACTTAATGTTAGTTCAGATTTTCTTTTGTTTTTACCAATTCAATCTCCTCGATAATGCATATCTTTATTCTTATGTATTCTTAAGGATAAATGTTAGTTATTAAAAGAAATCTTCAATTAGTTTAAATTATCCGCATAGCAGAAAGCAGCGATTAAATGCTTTGTGAAATATTTATTTAAACCTTGCTTTACTGAGGGAATATGAGTTGTTAAACTAAATTAAATTGGAAAAGCAATATCCATGCCGCAGAATCATATGTCATTTTGACTGCCTCATTTTTAAAATTATTGATTAGGTGTTACTTGGGGAATAGCAGAGATTCAAAACCTTAATAATATTTTATTATAGCACTTATTAAAGTATATCTTTCAAAGTAAAAGCATTATTAGTTTTATGATTATTTTCTTTCAACCTTTATTTTCTTTCAACCTTTCATTTGACTAAGCTGTTAGGTTAAATTTCCAATAATCCAAGCATAGCACAAACATTTCATTCATATTTTGATATATAGTGGCACATTACTCTAATTTTAGATACTTAAGTAGTTCTAGTCAATTGTCTCTCCCCTGTCAATTGTCTCTCTCCTGATGCTAGCAGGCTGGGTTTAAAAAAATAATTTGTGCGTGTCTCGGATATATTGTTGATTCGTGGTTTGACTTAAAAATAGACGAATAGGGCAGAGGCCATACTATTCTTGATTTTTATGTCTTGTGTATGAGTGGCCTCGAGATACTTTCATTTAGTCTTCGAACTGATATACATTCGACCAGCAGAATAGGTACATGAAATATAAAAGCAAACCTAGCACAGAAAATAAGAAAACCCATCGTGAATCTATAAGTTTCTTCTTATTAGAAATGATGCCGCTTAACTGGAGAAAGAAATAGAAAGGCACATCGGTAGTTTCTTTTATTATTTATTTGTAAAAATTTAGACTTTATCTTGTGTTTGAAAATGAGAGTATTCATTTATGTATCATTTAAAATCTTTAAAGGGCATGTGCATTAGCCTGATCGCTAATTTACAATTACAATTTATTAACATAGTACTATATAAATAAATACCTTATTACATATATATATATATGTTTTAAAATATTAAGCAGGGATGTACTTAACAGTGGCATTTAATACACATGGGTACATTAAGGATAGGTTAGGTTGATAAAATATGTTGTGGGCTGGAGTTTATGAAGCTAGAGCCATTTTCAGGAAGAAACAGTAAATAGTTATATTGAAAATTATATATAGAGAACCAATTGGACCACAAAAAAACCCAAAAGTAGAAGTCAGGTGGATAGTAGCATGAAAGAAGAGATAGAAAGGGAAGTAATCGGACCACAAAAAAAAAAAAAAATAAAGAAGTCCTGTGAATAATAGCACGAAGGGAGATAGATAGGGAAGTAATCATGGGGGAAAATAGGGAGGTACAGCATTAATGTAGAGGGGGAGAACCATTGGAAAGCCCAAGACACTCAAGGAACCATCCAAAATGCTTTCAGGGGAAGAGCTAATCAGGGTTATAAGAAATGAAAGAGCCACATGGAGAGCCAGGGCTGAAATTATCAGGGGTAGTAGCACAGAAAAGGAACTGGAGGAAGTAAAGCATGCAAGAATCCTGGGAGAGAAACCAGTTGAGGATATAAGGGGGCCTCCAGACTTTTTGAGTGTAATCTTACAGAAAATAGAAGACAGTAACAAAGAGAAAATATATTGAAAATCCACACAAGCTTAGAGGCAAGAGACCAGAGGATGAAGAAAAAACTAGAAGCCAGGGTTTGAGAAATGGAACAAAGATTACAGGAGAGTATAGAAAGATTGAAAATCGGTTGTCAACTGAAGTATGATGAACTTGGTAACTAGATAATGGAGACCAAGAAGACTGAACACTAAAAAAAGAAGTCAAAGCCATAAGAGACAAGACAGAATTGCAAGAGAACTTGCAAGTGAAGGCAATAATGGATGTCAAGGACCTAGCAAAGCTAAAACAAGAAGGTCAAATAGGGAGAGGCTATAAGAAGATACCTACAAGAAGGGCAAGGGGAGATAAACAATAGCCTGTATAACTTAAAGGAGACCCTTACACAAGACATTGGCACCACAACACAGGAGCAGACCGATCTGAGACAAAATGTTCGACACTTGATAGAAAGGGTAGAGGAAGTAAGTGAAGGAAGGATAGACAACTGCAACAAGAATGGGGTTGCTACTGAACCAAGAGGGGGAGTATGGAAAATTACAAAAGGAGATACTAAAAAGGCAGAAATAGAGACGCTGAACAGGGTAGAAAACTCAGAGACTTTTGCGAATCAGTGATAAAGTGATGAAAGGGCTCCTTGGTTGTGCACTAAACTGCCAATCACTAGGACTCCAGGCAATAGTTTGAAAGAGAAACAGTGTAGGGGGCCTCCAGACTTTTTGAGTGTAATCTTACAGAAAATAGAAGACAGTAACCAAGAGAAAATATATTGAAAATCCAGACAAGCTTAGAGGCAAGAGACCAGAGGATGAAGAAAAAACTAGAAGCCAGGGTTTGAGAAATGGAACAAAGATTACAGGAGAGTATAGAAAGATTGAAAATCAGTTGTCAACTGAAGTATGATGAACTTGGTAACTAGATAATGGAGACCAAGAAGACTGAACACTAAAAAAAGAAGTCAAAGCCATAAGAGACAAGATAGAATTGCAAGAGAACTTGCAAGTGAAGGCAATAATGGATGTCAAGGATCTAGCAAAGCTAAAACAAGAAGGTCAAATAGGGAGAGGCTATAAGAAGATACCTACAAGAAGGAAGGGGAGATAAACAATAGCCTGTATAACTTAAAGGAGACCCTTACACAAGACATTGGCACCACAACACAGGAGCAGACCGATCAGAGACAAAATGTTCGACACTTGATAGAAAGGGTAGAGGAAGTAAGTGAAGGAAGGATAGACAACTGCAACAAGAATGGGGTTGCTACTGAACCAAGAGGGGGAGTATGGAAAATTACAAAAGGAGATACTAAAAAGGCAGAAATAGAGATGCTGAACAGGGTAGAAAACTCAGAAACTTTTGCGAATCAGTGATGAAGTGATGAAAGGGCTCCTTGGTTGTGCACTAAACTGCCAATCACTAGGACTCCAGGCAATAGTTTGAAAGAGAAACAGTGTTTCAGACAGCAGCCTGGAAAACTTGGGGAAAGTGTTTGGTGGGGAACATTGACCCCTATGCCCAAAAGACAAAATTCATCCAGAATTAAGCATTTAGTTCCAATGAATATATGGAAATCCTACAGGAGCTTTTTCACTTTCACAAGATAGAGCTTTCAGATCAGACCAGATTGCTCTTACAATCCATTATTTACAAGGATATACAAAGTGGTGGTGGGATGGTCAGTCAGAAAGATACACTTTCGAGAGCTATTGCGAAGGTTGACCAGATTGCTCGTACAATCCATTATTTAAAAGAATATGCAAAGTGGTGGTGGGATGGTCAGACAAAAGACCAACAACTTTCGAGAGCTATTGCAAAAACTTAATTCAGTTTTTGGACTATGGAGAGGCAGAATGGAGTTTAGCATGCTATCCTGTGGGAGCCTTATGGATCTACACCCAGGGAGACCTATCCCCAATTATTCATGAGGCAGATCAGTCAGCTTAGATCCCTAACCAATTTTGCCTTCACTGACACTCAGACTATCCTGGTTATCCAACAGAATATGAACCACAAATGCAGCAGATGATGGTGGTAAGCCAAAACAAAACCATTTATGAAATGGCTGAGTTCTGAACTACAGACAACTACACCCATTTCACAAAAGAACCCCCAGAAAAAGACAACAAAACTGAGGAACCTAGATGTCAGGCCAAGACTATCTATAAGACAACCACCAAGACCATACTCACCAAGGTGAGCCAAACAAGACTAAATGGTCCTTATAGGGACCAGCAGTTAGAAAACATGAGGGAAACCCTAAATCCCACTTAAGAGATGATTGTAGATCATAGATCTGCCATGCCCCACCATAATTACATAATAAAGTAACCAATCTAACTCACCAGAGGCACTAACAATAGTGACATATATTCATTAAAATATTAAACATTTTATAGATGTTATTTCTTTTACTATTATGTAGGTTTATATATCATTTACCATAAAGTGTTTTTGAGATTCTTATATTAATCCTAGGGGAGAACTAATGATAGTACAGTAATCATAGAAGAGAAGAATAGCCAGGCAAGATTCACACTAATTGGATTCCTGATGGTATGCAAATTTATGATCCCTAAGTAAAAAAAATTTTCTCTATTTTTTTGTGCAATTTTGGGAATATGAAATGGTATATTCCTGATCTCATATACGTTTCACCTATTTTTCCCTACAGCTCTATCTGTGCTAGACTCAAACTTTCTCTTGAATATATGTATATAAGCATCATATTATATAGATATCCTCATACATATACATATATATGCGAACAAACAATGGTGATATCATCAATTTATATATATATATTACAGTATGTATATTTTATTTTTAAAATAATGTATTTTGTATTATAGATTTTATTTTGTTAATTGCTGGGCAAACTTGTTTTAACATAGCTGGCTGAAGTAATTTACTTTGATGCTAAGCAATAATATTTTTCCAAAAATATATAATTTTTGTAAACAGGATTTACTGAATTGGAGCGATCACAAAGTCATTAGGGATTTAAAAGTCAACTTTAGTTCAAAACAACCTGTTAAAAATTAACAGGAAGGTTTAAATGAATAAAATTATAAAATTTCAATAGGTGCTAATTGATTCTCAAGAAGAAAATAGTCTTGTTGTCAGCAAGGTGTTCTAATCCTTGAAGCATATAAATAGGCCATATTCCTTGCTATAAATATTCTATTCAATCATTTTTAAGAAGTGTCGCAGCCACAATCCATGCCAGCTTTTCACTCAGACATGTCTGGCTAAGAGGCAACAGATTTTCCATTTTTCCAAATGAGGATGACAATCTCTAGTCCAATTTTACATGCCTAGTGGCATGATCATCATTAGAGATGTGGAACATTCCAAAGCTTACCACAAAAAGACATCTTAATCCAAACCACCTATCCAGAGAAAAGTGACACTATGCCCACCATCTGATGTGCATTACAAGCTACAACCAAGATTGGTAATATTCTTTTCATAGACTGCAGAGTCCATAAATTAATCTTTAAATTTGTAATTTTAATATTAAGCTAGCTTAACAATCTTATTTCTTAAAACTGTTAAATTAAATCATTTATGAAGTAAAACTATGTAAAACTTGCCTGAATTCATCTTTATAATATAAAATAATTTATTCTTCTAATTTACAAATAATCACAATCAGTTATGACTTAAATTTCTTAAAACTGCGATCATGCCTATATTTATCATTTTAACTATTTTATCTGAATTTATTATATATGTTATAATAAGCCAATCTTTCAAAACAGCGAATAATAATTATTAATGAACTTTCAACAGAGATATTTAAAATATTTTTAAATATTTTAAGCATGGTACTCACACATATTGAATGGCTGTTTCAAAATCCTATATTAATAGATAATAACCGAACACTACATGCTCATTATTATCATTGTATTATTGATTTTATAAATTGCATTATATTTCGCAAGGGTCTGCTTAGTCAGTTATTATAGTTTATGACTTTTTGATATCTGTTAGTTAGAAGTGATGGAATAGCTAGAATATGTTATTAAAGTATATTTGTTAATGTTTATTAATGCCCATCATATATATGTTCTCTCCTTAATGACGAATATATGTATATGCAGATTCAATATTTTAACTTAGGTTATAATTTAATTTAAGCCCTTATTAAAAGCATATTATAATGCTAATTTAAGAACTGGGTTGTATTGGTTTAGCAGATAAAAGCTATCTGTTTTAGGCGCAATTAATTAATTATATGTATACAAGTACAAATTCATACATTTACATTTTGCTACACCTTTTTAAATGTATTCTTGATGCTGAAGCTCTTGAATAATTACTCACTTGCACCGCAGAGTTATTCCTTAATATTTTATTTAGCACCACAATATATATATGTGAATCTAAAAGTAACTAGTTGTTTTCCTCCTTATTAAATAACTATTCGGCATTAGACTAAAAATTCAAATCTTGATTACCAGATTGCATCTGCATTATCTGGAGCTTATTTATTTGATCACTCTGGAAATATATATTAGACATCTTAGAGCTGTATGTAGTCATCATCTCAGCTAGGCTATTATTTTGTAACATTAGCAAACCATGCACGATAGGATGGGCATATTAAATGATTATAGGTCTAATTTATTAACTGAACATACACCTATTTTAATATGTTAAGATGAGACAGCTGTATTGATAATAGTCTCACCCATGATGTAAACACCTGCGTGCATTGAACACACATGCTTAACACTATGTAATCCTTTTCATTTTACTTCATCTTATGTTATTGTTTTAATAATCTTTCTCGCTCATAGTTCTATTCGATCCAAATCATATTATCTTATTGCAATTCCTTAACGATTTTAAATGTTGAATATGCATTGTTTAGTTAAGTAACTAGCGTGTTAAGAGTTTGAGGGTTTAGTCAGTTTCAAATGAGATTTCACTTCTAGAATAAATATTATTATTGTAGAATAAGTTTATTACTCTCCCTTCTCCTCTTGAATATTGAAACCCTAAGTGTTTTTTTTTTTTTTTAAGAAAACAGATTGAAGTTAATCAGTCAGTAAAAATCTTTTCGTAATAATGTTTAAAATTAACTTTTTCTTTTAAATCATGTTAATCAATTTTATATATATAATTTGATTTTAGATTTGCTAAACCAATTTTTTACTTGTATATAAAATGCATTATTCATCTACTTGTGGGTGTGTACCCTAAACAAATCCATATGTAGACCACTGCTATTTTATTGGGTTTTCTTTTTATTTCACTGGAATTAGTTAAGTATCTATCTAGTTAATATTATTATTGTTGTATTTCCTCTGGTTGCCCAGATCACTGACTACCTTCATTGCAGTCTATTTACTATAGCATGACCAGACTTTGGTATAGCCAGTATGTCTGCTTAGTTTAATATTATCACTATATATTAGCGAATTCTTTGGAGTCCTGACCGCGATGTTTCAGTTAGGCTCATTCTTTTAAACTGGGGCTACCAATTGTTGACTTGCTGGTTTTGCATGGTAAATGTCAAAAGAGCTTATCATGCCTCTCTTATATGGAATATCTCTTATTTTATCTATAGTTATTTGATGGTTTAGATATTGTTACCATATCTCTTATGTTATCTATAACTATTTGATGGTTTAGATATTGTTACACACAAGTGTCTTTATTGTCGCTGCATACATGCATAAGCATCCAATAAAATAAATTGAATGTTTTCATTTTTTCTTATTAAAAGTCATTCACATGAATTATAAATCTTATTTTATAAAACCATTGTTAAAAGATTATTTTAACCTTATTAAAGTAATTGAATTGGGAGTAATTTAACTGCTTAAAGCTGTGAATACAATATTCTCTTAAGACATCCATAGATGCAATATTAATTAATTTTAAGATTTCTTTATTTTCTTTTAATTGTAATAAACATTATCATTATTATTATTTTTAATTTAACTGATGTTTGTTTACTGTGTCTGTCTATCAATTGTTTAATAGCTATGAGTTTCACACTCTAATCTGAGCTAGTGTCAGGGGCAGGTAATTTATTTTGTTACAATGCTCATCAATGCTAGTGAATATTCAATCATGCCAAATAAATTTTCTAGGCTCATTGAATGGCCTAGTGGTGCCCTCAAGTGAACTAGGTTCTTAACACATGTGGGTGTATCCATACAATATATATATATAAGTATTTATGAACAATTAAAACAGAAAAAGAAAAATCTTACTTTCAATTGATTGTAAAAGTTGTTTATTTTAAAGGAAAATGAAATTTTATTTTCTCATAATTGAAAATTTTCTTTTTTAAAAAAACTTTTTTACAAACACTATTGTGGTTAAACACCTGTAGAGGTCCCTACTATCGCATTTTTACACGCATATTCTCGAGGTTATAGCCTCAGTAAATATTACTTACAAACACTATTCGAAGTGATTTGTAATACACCACAAATTTCAATTAACTAGAAAACATTACAATAATAAAAAATTAAAAATTATATGAAAAATATTCTATAATAAAAGCTTTTATTTAGTGTAGACTAAAGGGCTAAAAAATAATATGTTTCTTCAACCACAATTGGGTTTTTTCATTTAACTTGAAATAAAAGCATGAGATCAGAAATTTATTTATTTATTTTTACAACCAGGAATTGAATTAATTTATTTCTGCACACCCCATGTTTTTATTTCAAGTTAAATATAAAATCCTCAATTGTGACCAAAAAAATAATTATTTTTGTTTTTTAGTAGATAGTAAACAAAAGTATTTATTATAAAATATTTTTTATATATATTATTTAAATTAAAAACTGTTTGTTACTTGGTTGGTTATTTGTTTAAATTTTGAAATCGAGATTTAACATATTTCTACCAAATGAATTTGCTTCCACTATTGTACATGTTATAAATCTAATTTAATATGATTAGTGAAATATCTCAGGATTATCTAGCAATTTTTTAAATACAGGGCAGTTAGCAAACCAAATTTCAAACATGTTGATATCGATTCAATAAGTTTTCAGTGATGCACATGAGAGGGCAATATTTTTTTTAAGGAAAAAACTAAAAATAAAAATCATTTATGATAAATTCAAATAGAACTATAAAAATCTTTATTTCTCTCAATTGTAAAATCTATTTTTAATGGAATAAACAAGATTGGAATATTTTTTTATTATAAACTCTATTAATAGCAAATTATGTATAAATATTACCATAAATAAAATAAAATGTCCATTACTAAATAATTATTATAATAAAAGTAATAAAGTATAGCAGTGATAAATACTTGTGATTTATTATAGTTATTTATATTATTACATAATATCTGATGTATAAGTATGAAAACCAAAGCAAAACAAATTAGTGCTTCAAGGCAAATGAAAAATGATTTGCACTTGAAGAAAAAAATGTCTAATGTATGTGGATGTGTATTTTATTTACAATTGATATACTTTATATATAACTGCATTGAAGGATAATCTTGCTTTGGATAATAATAACATGATGAAGTAATGCTAATATAAATTACAACTCAGAAAAATATTATGCTGGCAAATCATGTTTATAGTTTTTCTAGTTAAGAATTTTAGAGCATTTAAATATATATTAAAACTATTATTTTAAAAAAAAAACATTGGATTTCTTATGATAGAACAGACATAGCCACATAGTTCTAGAAATCAATTGTAAATGCATGATTTTCTTTCAAATATTTCATTAGACTTTTTATTTTGCATTTTAAGTAAAATTGGAATAATTATGGAAATGATTCCAATGCTAAAAAGTTAAAAATAATACATTTAAAAACTATTTTATAATGAACAATTGATAACTGTGCAAATAATAAATAGTTATTTTCATCAACTACAATTGAGGTTTTTATATTTAACTTGAAATAAAAGTGTGGAGTATCTAGAAATTAATTAATTCAATCCCTACTTTTTATAATGAGAAACTGAATTAATTAATTTCTGGATATTCCACACTTTATTTCAAGCTAAATATAAAAGCACCAATTGTGCTTGAAGATAATTCTTTAAGACTTTTTAGTATGCAGTAAACAAAAAAAAATTTTATAAATTATATATATAAGATTTTTTGATAGTATTATCAAAAAATTTTTTTCTATAATTGAACATTCAAGAAGTTCATTGAATAGTAGAATATTTTTGTATGCAATTTTTCCCTTTTTACATATTTCTCTTCTATTAACATCAATTATTAATATATATATTTTTGCAGTAATGCTAATCTAATATTAGAAAAGCTTGCAAAACCACAAAATGTTATTCCATATCTCAAAAAAGTTCACATAAAGATTCACATGCATTTTCATAATCTACAAATCCAAAACTTAATGGCAACTCATATTCATTTGGCTTTACTATAACTTCTCTCAATCCTGGATATGATCTCCTGTACGAAAACCACTTTTAAATCCAGCTTGTTCTCTTGGTTGGTGGAAATCCAATATTCTCTGTAGATGAGTTGTAATTACCTTGGTAAAAATTTTGTATGTAACTGATAAAAGGCTGATAGGTCTGTAATTTCTAATATCTTCTTTATCACCTTTTTTAAATATTAATAATAATATTGCATTCTTCCAATCATCTGGCACATTTTTATCATTATATAACGTTGCTAAAAAAAATTCTACTTTTTCACCTGCTTCTTTTAATATATCAATTATAATTCTACCATTGCCTGGAATCTTTTCTTTCTTCATATATTTAATTGCATGTATTACTTCTTCATTTAAAATTCTGTGCAATTCAGAAGATGTAATAGATATAGGAGGTATTTGTTCTTTATTACTATATAATTCTTGATTAAAGTCTTCTATCCATTTCATGATGTCATCTCTCTTTTTAGTAAAAATTCCAGCTTTTTTTCTTATTGCAGATATAAATTTCCTACCAATACGTTGTTTTACACTCTTGAGACTTTTATTCTCTTCTACTGCTTTCCTTGCTAGTTCACAGTTATACTTCCTTATATTATTTTCAACTCTTTTCTGCATCATTTTACAAAATTTGAGATATTCAATCCTTTTTAATGCATCATTTTTGTATATCTTCATATTCCTTCTTTTTTTCATTGATGCTCTAGTTTCAGTAGAAATGTTATTGGGCAAGTGCTGCTTTTTTCAACCAGCTATTTTTGTTGCAGTTTTTAAAAGTGTATCAGTTGTTTTCATATTAATTTCATTCAAATCTGAATCATGTTCAAAATCTACTAATACTTGAAACCTATTTGTAAGTTCTAATTTAAATTCATTAGAATGTTTCTGAAAATTAGGAATATCAACTGTAAATATTGTTTTTCTTAATAATTTTTGTCTCTCTAGTTTTGCATTAACATGTATTTCACATCTTACTAGTCAATGATCACTTCCTCTGTTAAATTTATTAAGAAATTACAATCTTGAAATATGTATTTTCTGTTAGTCAAAATATAATCCAATTCTGCTGTACCTTTATTTGGATGCTTCCATGTCCATTTCCTTTTAACATTTTTCTCAAAATAATAATTCATAATATAAAGTTTTCCTTTTCCTGCAAACTCCACAAGTCTATGTCCCTCATTTCTATTATCATAATCAAAATTACCTACAGCATTTTCATCTTTCATTTGTTTACCAATTCTAGCATTAAAGTCTCCCATAACAATTTTAAAATGTTGTTTACTCTGATCAAAAGCCTTTTGTGCATCCATATAAAAATCTTCTACTACTTTATCATTTTGAGAACTTGTTGGTGCATAAACCTGAATTATCTGCATTTGGTATCTGCTATTAAGTTATTTAACTAATCTTGCCACTCTGTCCGATACACCATCAATGTCCATAATGTTGTTCTTCCACTTTTTATTTATAATGAATCATACTCCATTTGTATTTCCAATATTTGTGCCTTTATAGTACAGTACATGTTCACTCTTTAAAAGAATTGTTTCTTCACCTTTTCTTCTAACTTCACAAAGTCCAATAATGTCCCATTTAATATAAGACAGTTTTAGTTCTAACTCTTGCAATCTTCCTTCACTTGAAAGTGATCTGCAGTTGTACCTAAATAAAAAAAGTTGTCATCAAATGGCATCCTGGGTCCACAATCAGGATATTCTTAGCACCTTCGGCCACCATTTGCTGCCTTGGTTTGGTGATTTTACAGTCTCATGGGAATAAGGGCCATGATTTATTTTTGTCTGTCATAATTGTATATATATATTTGAAAAATATTTATCATTTACAAAAGCATTCATTCTGCCTTATCAGGCAACTGAGAAGAAAGTCCAAGGTGTTTCTTGATTTTAAACTCAGAGGTAAAAATCCAATAACCTCGTCACACTGGCTAATGCATGTTGGTGAGCAGCCCATCCATGTTTATATACTATATGAATAATCACATAGTAATAACAGCTGTAATGACAAGAACGTATGGAGTGGACATTAAGAATTAGCCTTGCTCAGTTCCTTAAAGGCCTCCAAGAGGAATCAAAGGGTTTCCTTTGAATTTATAGGATGGCAATAAATTTGTAACCTCCTGAGTGTAGACAATTTCTTGCATTAAATCAAATCTTAATGATTAATCAAAGTAAATTATAGTTTATTAGTTGATATTGTGAAATTGGTAAATATTTAAGTTTCTCTGTTGGGTGATAGATATTAAAATTTGTCTATTTAGAAATTCATTTATAGATTCATTAAACCACCTAACTACTCACAAACATTATATTAGAAAATCTGTAGAGATTCTAACCAGTAAATAAATTCAAGTATATTTATTATCTCCTTTAAGTTTGCCTTCTGTTTGATCACAACCCCATAAGTTAATAATTGTTGAAATCTACTGAAAAATGCTATAATACATCATAATGACAATTCTAGAGATATCATTCAGGCATAGATCCAAGATATTGTCATATTTTAAAGAATATTTATAAAAATGCAAGAGCAACAATTAGATAAGATAATGATACTGGGAAAGTCAACATTGAGAAGAGTGTAAGACAGGGTGACTCCATATCTCAAAAACTTTTTACAGCAGTGCTGCAAGAAGTATTTTGTGGATTAAAATGGGAAGCTAAAGGAGTGAAAGTAAATGGTGATTATTTAAGTCATTTAGTTGTTTTTAGTAATAATGCTTTAGATCTACAGAAAATGTTGCAGTAGTTATCAGATGAAAGTAGGACTAAAGATAAATGTTAAAATGACCTAAGTAATGTTTAATGGATTTTTTCAAAATATGAAAATAAAGATTTTTTTATGACGAGTTAGAAGAAGTTAGTTACAAATGCCTTGGTCAGATTATTAATACAGATGGAAACATAATGGATGAAATTAATCATAGAATTAAACTTGATTGGAGTGCTTTTGGTAGAAATAAGTTGATACTAAAAGGAAATATACCTCTGTGTTTGTAAAAGATTTTTAATAAATGTGTTTTACCTGTTCTTACTTAAGGATCTGAGACTTGGACACTTAATAAAAGAGCAATACAGACTTCAGACCACTCAAAGAAGTATGGAGAGATGCATGTTGGGAGTAACAAGAAGAGATAGAAAACGCAATATATCGGTAAGAGAACAATAAGGTGTAACTGATTTCATTGAAAAAATTAAAAGATTAAAGTGGAGTTGGGCTGGACATATTGCTAGAAGAGATTGTACAAGACCCAGGAAAAGACCACATGTGAGATGGATGTATGAAATAAGAAAGTGTGCAGGGGTGATGTGGAAAAACTTGGAGAGATGTTCATCCTGCAGTGCATTGATAATAGTTGATGATGATGATCTTGTTTTACTTTAATATGCAAATTTAATTAATCTTTTTCTACCATTATTAAAAATAAATATGTATTCATTAGCTTTTGCAGATAATGTACTTATCTCATGATAAACTAATAACCTTCAATTACTGAACAAGTAATTAATCATTTCTCAACTGTATCCAGCATCACATGACTCTCATTTTGATGGTTCTATCATAAAATAAAGTGGCCTATTGCAAAAATTCTAATTAGATTTCAGCTTTCATTGATAAATACTGAGCTTGAAAAGTATCTACTAAAAAAGTATTGCCTTTACTTTTTTCAAAATTCTTTCATAATGTTTAGACGTTCATCTAGATATATCCTATACCAAAATTAACAAAACTTGTAAAAGCATAATTATGAAACAAATTAAGTCATTGTTAAGCTTTTATAATAAGTAACATTACTTTTACAAGCTCCATTAATTTAATCTTCGAATTATTGTTTGCTCCTAACAGGTTTTTAAAATAACACGTTTGCGAAATAATAATTGAAAGATGTATAAACCGAAATATAATTTGTATTACTTTAAAAGTTATTGGATAATATTGTTTGAAAATGTAAAAAAAAAAGTTTTACAAACAATCATCTTTTAAAATAATACAGTTTTGAAAGAAGGGAAAAAAAATAGCTTTTTTTTTTAAAAAAAAAAAAAACCCGATTGTCGTAAAAATTACATTTTTTTTAATTTAAAAAAAAAAACCACTTTTAGAGTAAATAATTAAAAAAAAAAACCAATCAATTTTTTAAAAAAAAATAATTTAAAAATACATCCATTTATAAAACTGTGAAACAGTATGTGACACTATTAAGTTTGAACGCATATTTAAGTAGTTATAGCTTCTTAATTAATCACACCTGTATATTATACGCCATTCATCTTTTAAGTAGTATGTACATAAACTCTATCATTGCATAGTTTTTCCGTGTGTAACGTGGAGAAACAGCACCACATAGTGGGCTAGAATCTTGGTAGCGCTGGTAGCAGACGACACATAAGCTAGATGTGTTTATGGCAATAAGCGCCACCTAGGTTCTTGGTAGTTACTGGTAGCAGACGATGTAAACTAAAGGGGCTTATGCATTGCGACCAGCGCCACCAAGTGGGCAGCTTTGCTGCCAGCCAGCTGGTGGAATGTTCCTGTGCTTACGCATTGTGAACAGTGCCACCTATCGGCTGGAATTTGCATTGCTGCATTTGGGGACCCTACTCTAAGTATTTCTGTGGTTGACTCAGACCAGTGCCTCTAGTGGCCACATGGGTCAAAAATCACAAGTACCGATTTTTATTATCATATAAATACAACAATAATATTGTGATGAACCTGTATAATTTATATATTACTTTATCAATATGGTCAAAGCATTTAACTAAGTTAATCCAGATTTTAGCAACATTTGAAAATAATTATTATGTCTAAGGAAATTTATACATATTGAGCATATTGTAAAATATGTGAGATATTTGACATGAAACTAATCTTAAAAAATATATACATAATTGTTTCCATTTTGTTTTCCATTCTTATATCAATGCAAATAATGCTTCAGAACTGCAGGAAATGTTGCAGGAGTTATCAGATGAAAGTAGGAAAGTAGGACTAAAGATAAATGTTAAAAAGACTAAAGTAATGTTTATCGATTTGCTCAAAATATGAAAATAAAGATTGATTATGATGAATTAGAAAAAGTTAACAGTTACAAATACCTTGGTCAGATTATTAATAATCAGATGGAAACATAATGGAGAAAATTAATCATAGAATTAAACTTGGTTGGAGTGCTTTTGGTAGAAATAACTTGATACTAAAAGGAAATATGCCTATGTGTTTGAAAAGGTTTTTAACAAATGTGTTTTACCAGTTCTTACTTATGAATCTGAGACTAGAACACTCAATAGAAGAGCAATACAGAGACTTCAGACCACTCAAAGAAGTATGGAGAGATGTATGTTGGGAGTAACAAGAAGAGATCGAAAATGCAATGTATGGGTAAGAGAACAAACAGGTGTTACTGACTTCATTGAAAAAATTAAAAGATTGAAGTGGAGTTGGGCTGGACATATTGCTAGAAGAGATGATAATAGATGGACAATTGAAATTTTAAACTGGATTCCAAGAGATTGTAAAAGACCCAGAAAGAGACCACATGTGAGATAGATAGATGAAATAAGAAAGTGTGCAGGGGTGATGTGGAGAAGAGAAGCTAAAGATAGAAGAAGATGGATTAAACTTGGAGAGACCTTCATCCTGCAGTGGATTGATAATGGTTGATAATGATGATCAATGCTCTATGCAAGCAATATAGGTTTGGCTGGTGTTTTTAATTTGAATTAATTAAAAAAAAATTTCATTTTCTTGACTTCTAGATTCACAGGATGCTGATGATTGTAATATTCTTATTAATTTAAATACAGAATGTTTTAAATGAAAAATATAAATAACTTGGTTTAGTACTTAATATTCTAAAAATCAATCAATGATGAATAAAAAAACTTAAACTTTTCATTACTATTAGCTGTTTTTAAATTAAAAGGTAGATTAACATATCGAGGCACATACAGTCTCTAATGTGTTGTTACTGCATTTAGTAATAGGATTTAGTCGTGATATAATTACTTCCACAAAACTGCATATAGAACTGTTATTTTTCCAAATCTATTGCAGAGAAATGAAACAGTCATATAGTCAATATTCATTTAATGATTCTCAGTAATATTCTGAAAATAAAATAGCAAGATAATTATATATTCATCTTTTTGAGTGATATTCAGTCTACTATACAGAAACAATTGGATTAAGCTTGTGAAGCAAATAAGATTCACAAATATATATATATTATCAATTAGTATCAGAGAAAGGTATGTTTCGTTTATGTTTAACGATATTCTTACCAAGGAAAAGCAATATCGATAGCTTTTACTGGAAAATACTTCACATAGTTTGGCGCTATTGGTAGAGCTCATCCAACTTGGGATCGGGAAGTTCCGAACTCGATTCTGACGCTCGCGGGTATAAACTTCTTGTGAACTCCCGAACAATAAAGCCATATGCCTTTTTTACTGGGAAATTATGGTTAAGAATTGAATATAATGGGAAAGTATAATTACGAATTTAAAAAAAACAATCATGGGATATATGTGATATTTATGCTTCATGTGTTGGCTTGCATAATCATCATAAAACTTTTCTGTATTTTTTTTATCACTCTTACCAGAACTGTAAGGGTCATATTTATTTACGAATAACTTTAATAGTGATTTACGCAGACGTATTTTAAACATAAATGAATTGGAAAATTAAAACTGTTTTACAGTATCAATTAAGTCAATGAATAACAATTTTACTATATCATTAATAACATACTTTCATCATAATCTATTGCAAAATTGACTATTTTAATTATTTTTATTTAATATTTTATTTACCTGTTCCAATTGTTTCGCCTAATTTATATTCCCCTTGTAAAACATCGTAAGATGATGATTTTGGAGCCATATTTAATTCTTAATTTCTAAGGATAAAGAAAAAAATAAAATAAAATAAATAAATAGTAAACATCCGTTTCTATAATTTACGTTAGTTGAATAAGTAACAACAAAAAGATGTTTGTAAATAAAGCACGAGTCCTAGTTAAATTTTCTTGTTTTGCTTTCAAAGTAATTTTATCATAATACAAACTTTTTAAGCTGATTCAAGAAAACTCTTTATATATCTAATTCAAATAGTGCAACTTAAACTATAAATGTCTATTACATTAATACACACCTGTATTACTTTATAATTGAAAAAAATATATCTAACTTGTCTACTTTTACTGCTACTAAAGTGGTAAAAACCCAGCAATCAATTTCAAAAATGGATTCATGTGACGTTACAGAAATTTGACCAATGAAAAAAAATAAAGTTTTAAAAGCAAAATATTAAGGGAGTAAAAATATTTAAAGGTCTTGAGTGAATGTAAAAAAATAGGGTATTTAATAAAAAACTAATATATTATATGCAATGTTGCATATAAAATTTATAAAAATAGTCTTTTTGTGCTGACTTTCGCTTGGCGGCTGCGTAGTTTGTAATATCAATATGGCGTCTGGTGATGAGGTATGGTTTCGTTTTTTGTAATAGCTTTTTGCTTGATTATTAAATGTATAAAATACAATTTGAAATTGTTTTTTCTTCATTTAATTACACAATGTTTTAAAATTTTACACTATGGGTTTGATATAAAATTGTTGTACTTAAATGATTTGTTTTCAAACTGTAATGACTATTAATAAACAATAATGCTTTCATGTGTTAATAAGACTAAATACTTTTAAGTTACCTAAAAGAATTCTATAAAATTAATATTTATTTATTTTTAACATCATATTTGTCTTAAATATATCTGTTAGATAGTAGTAACTAATTTTTTTTCATCTAAAAATTCTTGTAGGTGAATAGTAAATTACATTTGTCGATCAAATTTTATGATTAAACTATCATTGTTGTTTTTGTTTTGTTTTTTATTATTTATCTTCATGTATAATTCAATTATGGTAAACAACTGTAAATATGATTTTTATTAATCAATTTTTGAGTCATTAAATAACATTTAGGCCCATAGTCGAAAATGCGTTATTATATGATTAAGCAATAACATTTGATAATCATCTGAAGTAGTTTGCTCGTGAGAGTGAAAGTAGTCTTTTCGTTTCCCGTTCAATAAAATGCATGTTTTATCTAACCGGTGTTGCATAATTTCTCCCTGTTTTGATATTTTATATTCCGAAAAATATTTGATTAGTATACCTCTTTTGTATAATTGTTCTAATGAATTATTCGTTTAGCAAAAATTTTATCAAATGTGCACAGACATAATGTAAAATTATATTCAGTTATTTGTTAAAAAAAAAAATTCTTTACCAATTATTCTAGTTACTTTTTCCAAAGTTTAATCTTCATGATTCTGGATAATCTATTTAAATTTATTTATACATGCTAACAACTATTTTTTTATAGATATGTTTCAAAAAAAAAAGAAAAGCTTTCACTTTTTATTTGTATGCCTGTGATACATACAATAGAAAGTTTCAGATTTTTCAAAGTTACATTATATGCCAAATATTTAGTGAACATTGTAAAAATATGTGTGGGTGGAAAATATGAACAGAAAGAATGTAAATGTATTGCATTATCAAAAATGTTCTCCTTACACAGATTTTAAAAGAAAGAATATTACTGTAAACAGTAATGTTAATTCTATATGAAACTTTTGCAGAAAAACATTTTCAGCCATTGTTGATCCATTACAGAATGAGACTATTATGAAGTTTAATCCATTTTCTCTGATCCAGTCTCTCTTTTCTACATTGCACTGTCAATGGAATTAAATGCCCTCACCCTGGATATAATTAAGTTTATTACGGAGAATCCCAGGAGCCTTTGTTTACATGATTGGCCCTGAATCAATACACTTACTAGAGAGCAACCACGAAGCCTGATTGCAGTTCAGTCTTTTTTGAGCATCAGAAATTAACGGGGCATTTGTTATACTGTCTTAAGCAGCTATTCAGTATATTGAGAGAGATAACTCAAGGAAAAAATTAGGAAAACATATTACATAGCTAATTCCATCCATGCTATTAATTGCAAGGAGTCATCCTTCTCCCTCTCCAGGAAGTGGACTGATGTTTTTGATCACTCACTAATTTTACATAAATTTGAATTTCCACTACAATATATATGCTGACCCATACATTCATTCCATCAATTTACAATTAACCCGGCTATGATTATGAGAGTATTGTAACTCTAGAAAGTGTTCAACATTATTTTGATATTTTAACTAGAAAGAATAAACTTGTCTTTAGCTGCGTATTAGAGCACATCTTAACCCATTGCACCAAAAAATTCCCTTACTTCATCCATTCATGTAATATGGTTTGTTTCTAGATCTTTTACGGTCTCCTGAATCCAATTTAAGACATCACTTGTTCTACTGTCAGCTCTTCTAGTGATATGTCCAGTTCATCTCCATTTTACTTCCTGGTACTCTAACCCGACCTGCTATGTGGCCGCTAGAGGCGCTGTTTCTCTGTTAGCACACAGAACATACAGGGTAGGGGCCTCGAAAGCAGATGACGCTTTTTCCTGCCGCTAGGTGGCGCTGTTCACCATGCGTACGCACAGGAACCTTCCACAAGCTAGCTGGCAGCTTACATGGTCTGCTAGCAAGAACCTAGGTGGCCCTGATTGCCGTAAACACATCTAGCTTATGTGTCGTCTGCTATCAGAAACTACCAAGATTCTAGCCCACTATGCGGCGCTGTTTCTCCATGTCTATACACGGAAAAACAGCAACCTCTAAATGCATTCATGCTAGCGTTTATTAACATACTACTTAAAACTTTCATGGCATATAATATATAGGGGTGAATAATTTATAAGTCATAACTATTTAAATATACGGTCAAACGTAATAGTTTTACATTCTATTTCACCATTTCATGAATCTATGTATTTTTAAATTATGATTTTGTAAAAAGCGATCTGTTTTTTTAATTATTTACTCTAAAAGTGTTTTTTTTTTTTTGTAAATAAAACAAAACGTAGTTTTTATGACAATCTAAAAATCGGTCTGTGTTTTTTTTTTTTTAAAAAAAAGCTACTTTTTTTTTCCTGCGGCAGTATTTCTTTCAAAACTGTATTATTTTAAAAGATTATACCGATTCTTGTTTGTAAAACTTTTTTTTTTACACTTTCAATTAATATTTTCAATACATTTTAAAGTAATACAAATTATATTTCGGTTTATAGATTACTATTTCGAAAAATAAAGTGTTATTTGCGTGCTGGGTATACCACGTGCTTGTTACTCGCAAGCAATAAATTGAAGATCTGTTTATCAAAACTTCTTCTCACAATAATATTCAAGGCATAAATATTAATTGAAATTGTATTTAAAATTTTAGAATCATTTTAATAACTAAAAATGTCATATACTCACAAGGAAATTTCAAAATAATAGGTTTAATAAGTACCGTATGAGAAAAGTAAGATATTATACAGAGTCAGAAAAAAAAAAAGATTTAGAGCAAAATATATATACATTTAATATCTTTATTGATGGTTGGAATTTAAAAAGTTTCTTTCAAAACTGATACTCATGTTAGGCTTGTATACTGTTAAAATTAAAACTATTACTCATCATAAATAATTTGGAAGACATTGCCTGTCAAAATTGGATGATCATTGAAAATTATATATGATCTTAATAGCCTAAAATTCAGAAGCCTGATAGTACTGTCTTTGCCAGTGCACTGTTTCTTTCTTTCATTATTGATACATAAGTAAGAACAGGTAAAACACATTTATTAAAAATCTTCCTTTACAGACACATAGGTATATTTCCTTTTAGTATCAAGTTATTTCTACCAAAAGCACTCCAACCAAGTGTAATTCTATGATTAATTTCATCCATTATGTTTCCATCTGTATTAACAGTCTGACCAAAGTGTTTGTAACTGTTAACTTCTTCTAACTCATCATAATCAATCTTTATTTTTATATTTTGAGCAAACACATATGTATATTTCCTTTTAGTATCAAGTTATTTCTACTAAAAGCACTCCAACCAAGTTTAATTCAATGATTAATTTCATCCATTATGTATTAACTATTATGATGATGAAATTATAATGCTTTTACATGATCATTTCCTATGCTTACACAAGCTGTTAAAACAGTAATGTGATGTGATGTACTGCAGCTTCTCCTTAAACGAAGTCAAGAATCTTTCAGCAATTATGCCCAGAGAAACCTCTTCATATAGTAGTGCCCCCCAGTGTAAGTCATAGCATTCAGTGGATGCCAGGTTTGTACATAAAATATTTATCCAGTGCCTATTCATCCAATATCCTTAGACTAGTTTCTAGGTTATAGCTTTCATCAGTGAGTAGCCTTGGATCTGAGAGGACTGCACCTAAATCTTTGGATATAGTTCAGCCTTATAGCAGCCATCCTTTATCTATTTCGCTAACAATAATGCTATGAGCCCAAAATGAAAACTCAATGTTTTCAATCCAAACTAATTTGTTTGTACAGTCATATAGATAAAGGGTGATTGGAAATGCCCAAACTATATGTCCATTGATTACTATGGCTTGCACTGCTGTGCAGAGAGTTTGAACTTTTATTATGAATTCATTCATTGAAATAAAAATTTTAAACCCAACGCTAAAAAATATATTGTTCTTGAAAATTGATTAAGTTTTGTTATTTAGTAATAAGTAGAGTCATCACATCTATAAAGAAATTATATTTTTAAAATAATTTCTTTTAAATAACTTATTCACAATACTACTGCTAATTTCATATTTAGAAATGCCAATGATATTAATATTATTCTGCCAGCTGTCAGTGAATCTATGCTATGCATTTCAAGAATAAAAGAAAAAAAGATTAAATATATAAGTATTTAGTAGTATAAATAAGCAGCAGTTTAATGATTATTCTCTGAAATATAGAATACACCTGGGTCTCTTTTTATGCGGTAGATAGGTTCCTCAGAAAACACGCACAAAAATAAACGTAAGTTACCTTGAAAAATGGGGGTAGGTTCCCATAATTTTCTGAAATTGGCATAAAAGCAAAGCAACAAAGAAAAAAATTACTTTAAAATTCGCATTAAACAAATAAGGAAATAAAGTATGACGAATAAAAAATTTCAAATATATGAAAAAAATTAATATAAGACAAACTTTTTTTACTTTTTTTATTAACTACAGTATTTAATTTTACATTTTTTCATACATATTTTAAACCGTTATTTTACAATGTGGGTTCGTTAGTGAACTAGTAAGAAATCAGATTTGTGACGTATTGTACAACTAGCGCCACTTCCAGTCTTGTGCTGTTTCTATATTAAAAAAATGAGATGGCAATCAAAACAAAAAGATTAGACATTATCATTCGAAAGATTATTTTCAGTTTATAAAATCAATAAAATCTTCGTTATTATTTATTTTAAAAATCTAAAAAAATATTTATTTCTGTTAATATCTAACAAAATATGCTTTAAAAGTTTAAAATTTTTGAATATTTATTGCGATATTTTTATACATATGTATAAATCTATTATTATTATTTACTCATTAATGTAAGTAGGTTATTTATATAGAGGCTAAGTTTCTAAATACAGCTTATGGTCATATTAACATAAGCTGCTAATATAATGTTATATTTTTGAAAGAAAAAAAAGTATTTCAAGTCAAAGTAAGTTATTAATAATTTAAATTTCTTGATATCTAATAAATATAGTGAAATATGAAGGATATTAAGAAAAAACATGAATCGCATAACTTCAAAATCGCATTAAAATAATCCGCATAAAACGAGACCCAGGTGTACTTATATCTTCTTTGCATTTTTCTTCTTATATTCATATATATTACTTTTTTATAATACTTTTATTTTTTATTGCATTTAAGTGTATAAGAAGTAAATATAGAATACATATAAAATGTAACTTAATTATTAGGTTTAAATGCGCATCTGATAGTATTCAAAACATTTGAAGTTTATTTGCAAAATGTGTCTAATGATTGTCTTGAAGAGAAATAGGATTGTCAGTCTTTTTTTTGTATGTAAAGCATTTCTGAGGAGAAAGAAAATACAGTAACACATTTAACCAAAATTTATTTTTATATGCAGAAATATAATAATTTCTATATTACTTTATAATAAAAATTAAAATAAAACAAAATGTATAATGCTTTTAAATCTATAGCATTATTTCTCTTCTGCATATATGTAGGGTTTTGTTACAAACATAGCAAGGTTTACATTTATTTAATAAATAATAGTTCATATGTGCATATACGCTGATTTATCATAGATATACGTAAATGTTGAACAATGTATGCTATAATATACACCCACACATGATTCTATAATAATTAAGTTTAATTTTAACCTGATATATGCGGAATTGGGTATATAGCTAGAGTAATAAAGTACTACTATATAATATAGTAGGTGAAACAGAATGATTGATAGATCTGACTGTTTCAATATTAATTATTAAACTATAATCTTATAAACATAAATGAATAAGATATTTATGCTTTTATACTTTATATATATATATTTATTTATACAATATTGATCCATTTTTTAAAACTATTTGCTTTTTATTTTTAACTTTTGCTATTAATAATTATTGCTTTATTTTTACCATTTTTATTTTATAAGTATTAAATATTATAAAAGTTTTAACCTGCCCACTACTGCTTATTTGACTTTTTTAAAATTGGTAAAAAACATTTATTTTAAAAATTTAATTATCTTATATTTTAGCTTTCTCTATTATATTTTATTTAAACTATTATATTTATAATTAACTAAAAATCTGTTCTTATTTTTTACATTTTTATATACATTTAACTTATTAATCCATATCATTAATAAATTTTCTTACCATTTATCTTATTACACAATAACATGATGCATTGCATTATGGCTTCTCCTTTATCGGAGTCAGTAATCTCTTAGTCACTATGACCAGAGAAACCTGTTAGCCACCTTACCTTCCTTTTCCATTTCCCACAAGTTTTCCCTATATTCTTCTCTATCCTGCTCCATCCCATTTCCACAACATTATCTTTTTCAATCTATGGCCTTTATATCTAGATTCCATTTATCTGTTTCTAAACCCAGCATAAAAACGAAGAATCCACTTTCTGTATAATCTTTATATTTATTCTCCCGCAACTTTATTATTTGTATTCTTTCTGCTTGTAAGCATTTACATTTAATTAACAGATGGCTAATATTTTCCATGCCTTCCTTACATAATTTGCTGAGTAAATCATCACATTTCTCCATTTATGTGTATATTCCCTTATTGCTAATGATCCTATTCGAGCCTTAAACAGTAAACTACTTTCCTTGCTATTATCGTAAATTAACTCACAATCAATATTTTGTTTACTTCTGTATGTAGTTAAACTCTTTTTATTTTCCAGACTAGTTTTTCATCTCTCCAACTCTCTTATTTTTTTATTAATGCATCTATTCTTCTGTTCCATTATTTGCCACTATAATACTCAACAATTCTACTAACACAATTATCCCACCTTTTGTTTAAGTGTACTACATAGAGTCTTTATCCAATTCTTCTGCATACCGCACTACCTTTCTTACCCATCTTGTTGCCTGATCTTCTACCAAACATTTTCATTTAACTTTTTGCATACCTCATATAAAAACTTGACCATCCCATTTCTCCTTGAATTGTCTCCTTTGCTGTTCACACATCTGTATCTATTATATGTCTTTTTTTTTCTCTTTGTACTTTTTCTAAATAATCTAATCCCCCTTGATTAATGCATCATTACAATTAGTTAACCCTGTTACTGCCTCTCCCTTTCATATAATTCTTGCAACATCATATTTATGATGTGAACGCACTGTTAATTTTTTTATCAGTCCGCTTTTCTTTGCTTCAGTTATCAATTTTTTCTTTCATTAATCTAAGCAATTTCTCTGATTGCTTAAGACAATTCCCAAATAGTTATACTTATTCACCACATTTAACTTTATAACCCCCCAAAAAAATGCTTTCTCTTCTCTTTCCCCAGCATTTATTATCATTACATTTTATTTTTCTTCACTAAATTTGATCCCCCCATCTTTTTACCTGCCCTTGCATCTTCAGCATAATTTCCATATTTTCCCTTCTGTGCACAAGAAGAATCGGAAATTAAAGACCTGATATTATATACACTCCCTTGCCATCTATTAATTGCATCTCTACCTCGTCCTAGTTTTTCTATTACTCTCCATTTCTCTCAAATATAACAATAACAAAATAGGTGACAGGACATCTTTGCCTTAGTCTCACCCCACTTTTAACTCTAAATGATTATTCTATATTTCCTAATTGATACATATAGTAATTATTTTCATGCAGTCTCTTAATAAGATCACAAAAGCTCCATTTATTCCCAGATTTATTAAACTTACCCATAATCTATTTCTATTTATTTTTTCATATGCCATCTCTCCTTTACACCCATCTGTTGTAAAACTTTGCATTTCTCCCCCTATTATTTTCTTCCATCCATTTTGTCACCATATGTGCCAAAACTTTATATAACATTGACATTACCCAAATCTGTCTATAATTGTTTAACTTTCTATGATCCTTACCCTATAACTTATTCTTGTATTATTCCAGCTATCTGGAAATTCTCTCTTCTGTGCCATATTATTAAAACATGATAATAGATTTAGATTTGCCTTTTTCCCAAATTCATCACGATCTCTACTACTCATCCCTCTAAACCTCTTGCCTTTCCACTTTTCAACTTCTTGCCGGCCTCATTCAATTCATTTTCTTTAAACCTAATATTTCTATTGCTATATGCTTTTATGTTTGTTATCACTCTTTTCCTTCACATCTAACATCTTTTCTATATCCAATCTATACTTATTTAAGATTGTCTCTAATTCTTCTCTAGAACTGCATTCTTTTTCCTCGTCATTTAGTAAGACTATTTCTCTCTCCTACATTTTTTCTTTTTATATATTTCCAAAAAATTTTACAGCCATCTCTTCTATTTTTATTAATAACCTCCAATAATTTACTATTTAATTTAATTTTCTCTCTATAATTATCTATTTTAGCCAACTTTTTTTTTTAAACAGTTTTCCATTTAATATTAACTTTTCATTTTGCGTTTTTAATAGCACATTTATATTCTCTGCATGCTTTTTTCCTCTCTTTTACACTTTAACTAATTTTCCCCTTTCTATTACTTTTCTTCTTCCGAATATTCTGACCTAAAATCCTATTTGCGTCTTTTTCTACCTCACCACACCAGTCCTTATATTCATCCCCAACAAATTCTTCCATGATTTCTTCTACTTTTATTTTATATTCTTCTAACTTATTTTTATCATTCATTCTCCATCCACATCTTTCATTATTCTTTCTACCTTTATTACTATTTTTCATCACATTACTAACTATTTGTATTATAAAGAAATTATGATCACTATTACATACTATCTCTTTATTATCAAACACTTTAATTTTTTGTACTTTATTCATCTCCTCTTTCTTTACTAATACATAATCTATTGTGTGAAATGTATTATTTATAGACCATGTCTATTGCCACTCATAAATATTTGATAAATTTCTAATGCTCAAATTCACTCTGTTTCAAAAGCTGTCCATTGTTTTATCCACATCATCAATTTCTTCAATATTCCCATTCATATTCCCTATAACCATTATTTTATCTTTTTTTTTGAAACTCTGTATATCTTTAAATATGCTACTGTTCCACTCTATTATTGGCCTTATATATTATAGCCACCATTCATTTTTATCTTCCTAACCTTATCTCAAACCACATGTTTTTGACACTACAGTATTTAAATATTTTTTTGACATAACTCCTATACCACCACCTCTTTTTTCTTTTCTATTTATACTCTGTCATAGCAAAACTTCCAGTGTAGGTTTTTTTTTTTTTTTTTAGATGTGTTTCCACTACTGTTAATACCTCAAACTCTTATTTTTTAACTGCTTTGTTTAATTCCAGTCACTTTTCTGGTCTCCTACCATCAATTTTAACAGTTTCTTCCTTTCTTACTAACCTTTTGTAAATTCTTTTGACTCTTTCTTCTCTATTACATTTGTAAGTAGCTTATTTATTATTAGTTTTACAAACCCCATTCCTTCTTCACGTCTACATTTATACTTAAATTGGATACCCTTTGTTTATTTCTTACTTCCCGTTCATTCTTTAAAACCCTACCCCCTTTTACAAGTTTCCCGAACTATAATATTTTTTAGAAATCAAATCCCCTAATGCTTCACTTCCTTGTTATTCTAAATGCAATCTGTTTTTACTACATAACTCATTCTTACTAATAAAAAAAATCCCACGTATCCGCAAACAACATTTTTTCTCTCGCATAATTTTTTCAATCTCTCATTTATAGAACATGCCCTATCTAACATATACCTATTATCGAATCTTGGTAGTAATCCATCTACTCCTACTCTTCCTTTAACTTTATTCAAATTACTAATCGATTCTTTGTACTCATGCATTACTCTCTTCTATGGTTTTGAGTTCCTACCATTACATAAATATCTCTACTCCAGGCAAACATACTCCTACATATCTATTTTTATTTTCTTTTGCAATTATATCTCCATATCCTCCAATTAGCGAGTCCCCTACCAAGTCTGTCTCATAGTTTAACCAATGGACATTATTTACATAACATTACAATACATATAATTATTAAAATACATAAATCAAATATAATTAGTAAAATACATATATGTACATAAAAATGATTAAACTTATTACAATAATTTTTTGTTTTTCCTCATAATATATTGTAACAGTCAGGTTTGTACATTTGCTCAACAGACCGAAAGTCCGAGCCAGAGAACCAAAAGCTGGCCAAATCGGGATAGTAATATCCTACGTCTGATCATACCTCAACTCTCTTACCTGTGCTTCCAAGCCAACCCATCACGAATGATATGCCTGAGGTTACACTCGATATTTCTTTATTCACGTTCCAGCAATAGCAAAGCGGTAAAACATGAGACATTCTCCCCCCAACACATATTATATAACTTAACTAGTGATTCATAAAGTAATGAGCAAGAATGGAGACGGAGATAAATTTATATTTCATAAATTTAATGTAACAATAAGTTATGAAGCAAAACTAATTGGGTATAGTTTGCTCACACGCAGGTGAGTGAATATTTTAGGTTTACAAAGAATATCAATATGGTCAGTAAATGATAATGCAAATTATATATATATATATACTGCTGACACACAGGTGAGTGAATACTTAGGTTTACAAATGCTTAATGTGATTAGCAACAAACAATAAATAAAGCCAATTATATTTGCTCATGCGCAGGTGAGTGAATTTTAGGTTGCAAAATGTTTAATTAGTTTATGTCTTTAATATGCTTATACCATCTTTTATAACATAACCCATGCTATGATCTATATAAAGGAATCAGTAATAGTTAGAGTGATCAATTTATTGGTAACTGAGGGAGATTATATTATTATTTTTACTAAGTTTAAACTCAACTATAACGATATTTGTGTGATATTATATATAATTGCTACACAGATAAACGCATTAATTCAGATTCTGAATCGGATCAAAACCGAAGTTACTTTCTAGGAAAGCTGAACTGAGGTGCGGCAGTTGAACATCAGATTCTAGTGCGTTATAAACTATAGTATCAGAATAAGTGCACCTCGAATGTGTTCTTAATTGAGGTTTATTACCTAGTAATTGGTTCCTCAGACCGAGCTACTTGCTATAATACAAAGAGGCCTTTTTATTCAAGTGAGCAGAACAGTGGCTTATGAGCCCTTTGAAACGCTTTGGTTCCTTCAAATACAAATAAATGTCACAGTTGCCTAAACTTTCGAGGTGTGACTTGACGTGGAAACGATCCTGGTGTAGGCCATTATAATATAGCAAGGAGATATGCATATTTATGCTAACTGGCAACACATTCGCAAAGCTAATTTAATATTTTCATAAATTAATTACGCCAAAATCTTAGCTTTTTTCGGTGCTACTACCATTGGTCAGTTCATAAATGAGATTATTAAGTCATGTGATAAAGGTGATAATAAAAATCTGATTTAAGGATCTCTGCATAGCTTTTTAATCTCTAATTAAATGGAGTTATAGCAAATTTAAAGATTTACTAGAACTTGAAACATTAATTATAAGTCGTATAATTTACATCTAATATCTAACGAACTGATTTTTAAATAACTTAAGCAAGGATTGCTTTTTAAAATAAACTTACGCAAATACTCATTTTACATAGCTTACGTAAATATACATTTTAAATAACTTAAGTGAATACTCATTTTAAATAGCTTACGCAAAATATACATTATAATACTTAAGCGAATACTCCTTTTAAATAGCTTACGCAAAATATACATTTTAAATAACTTATGCAAAATATGCATTTTAAATAACTTATTTTGTGCATTATAAGTAACATTCACTCTAGTGTAAATAATAGTTTGATTTCAGAAGGGAGGTTTGCCTATATTTCTTTATATTACAATAATCTGACATAACGGAAAGGTGCTTAATAGCACCTCAGATAATTATTAAATCCCACAAAACTCTGTTCTGATGAACATAGCATAAATTAATAAACATGAAATTAAAACTAAAGATAGATGGCATAAGAACAAATTGCAAAAAATGACCAATAAAATTATAATTTAGAAATGAAGAATTTGTTTGAAATGGTTTTATAGAACCTAAATATGATTATTTAAATTATTTGTGATCAATCAAGAATTTTGAGAGTGCTCTAAGCTTTATAGTAAATTTAATATAAACAGTTTAGTTTAACATTTAAAGAATTAATTAAATACGAGATTTGATTAGTTAGCTAGCTTTTAATTTAGAATGGGTTTAGTAATGGAATTAACATATTCTGCAGAATGATTTACCGGTAGTACTTGGTAGTAAGTCTTTCAAGGCATTCTTTACTGTGTGTCTTCTCTCTATTAAATCAGCTGTGGCTTTTCTAGGTTTAAGTCTGGATGCAGCTTTGTAAATTTACTTTGGTGGCGGCTTTCCTCCATCACTTCAGTCAGGAACTCTCTAATATTTCTGATATAGCTTCTCCATCACTGGACTGGGCTCAGGCTGAGGTTGATGTTTTCTCTCATTCGGTAGCAGTGGTCTGGGGAAAATAGACGGCTGTCTATTATCCCTTAGTCCACAGTCCTCATTTGAACAGCTTTGGTAATGGCTTAGTAGAATTCAGCTTGCTAAAAATAATACAGGAACAGCTTTTTAATTATTTTTTTGGCACTGGTCTTTCAGAAAAATTCAGCAGCAACAACAACTTTTGATGGCTACTACAGGCCTTTTTTAAATTCTATTTTTGACAGTAGGTCCCTCCCCCTTTTACTTTCGCAACGTCACTTGTTTACTGGTTCGAACTTTGCCTTTAACTAAATTTCCACTTAGTTTTTAATATTTGCTATAGTTAAATCTGGACTTATGAGCACTATTCCCTTGAGTTTTTCAATTTGCATCATAGCTACATCCAGAGTCAAAAATATATTCCCTAGAGTTTTGCAATAGCCCTTAGTATGAATTTATGCCTGACTGAATTTTATAATTTGTCTTAGTTATAATTTTAAATGGGTCAAGTTTCAGCCAAAGATTATTTTTAGATCAAATGTTAAAACTCGTAAACAAATTACTGCTTGTGTAATCTTAAACCAACAATAGACTTGAAAATTATTTAAAATGAATATTGTAACTTAAATGAATAATTTTATAAATTTAAACTTATTATTTTGTTATATACATAAATTCTAATTACACACTGTTATATTTACTTCAGTTTTAGCAAACGTAAAAGAATATACACGTATATAAATATTTAAGACTGCATTTTCATATTATAGTTAACAAGGAAATTATACACGCACATACTCGGCAATATTACAAGCACACTCAAAGTTTTAAATTAAAAAAATACACGCATTCTGAATGAAACAAAATACATTATTATAGAATATAATAGATGAAACAGATCTGTTTCTATATATATATACAAATAGTCTTTAAAAAAAAACCTCAATAATAATAATTTTTTTTTTTTTTTAAATTATAATCTAACATTACCCATTTTCCCCTTAATTGTGCTGGACCTTTAACTATGTCTACACATTTATTTTAATTTTCTTGAATATACAAAGTTTCATAACATTTAATTTTTGTGTAATTTTTAACATACTTTATTACTGAATATTTTTTTTCCACAATTCATTTTATGTCCAATATCTGAAAAATGGTCTTAAATCTTATATTCTTTCTGTTAATTGCTGTATCATGCTCCTTATCTCTTTCTTTTATTTCATATATTATTCTTAAATATTTTCATATTTACCTTCCCATGTTAAATTTATTACATCTACAATCATACATAAAAATGAGAATTACCCTACCTATCCTTACTATATTCAAACTTTTTATCCTTTAGTAGGATATTAAGTAGAGCAAAATAGGTACACTGATGCAATAACCAATTGCCAACACTAACTCTTTTTTTATTCTAATTATTTTTTTTTTATTTAAGTCTCCACAAGGGTCGGCTAAATTTGCCCAGGATAAAGCATTTTATAAAGGCTCAAACACAGGGACTTTATAGAAAGTTGCTTTACAAGAACCCATCAAGCTCTCTCAATAGTAGTGACATACAATGTCATAGAATTAAGCTTTTGAGTTCAGGTTAACTATGGAGTGAAATAAACAAAGGCACTGAACACCAGTCATAAACTCAATATAAAAAAACTTATTTTATTAATATAAAAAAAAACCCTCAATAACTGTTTAATAATAAATATATATATATATATATTTATATTTTTTTTAACACTCAGTAATATTAAATAACCCATGGTTATATTAACCAAGATGGATTATGTTTTAAATTAAGAATACAAAAAAAAAAATCCTATTTTCGTATTTTTTTTTTTTTTGTTACATAATATTTTCCTCATTTAATTTCTCATGTAGAAAGAAACAATAGAAATAATATACATAACTAAATCTACATGTATACATATTTTGCTATACATATGAATTAATTCAAATCTTTTATAAATTACAAAAAAATTATTCAAACATACATATTTTCAAAAATAAACGTATAGACAGGAAAACAATATCTAACTTGTTTTTTACTTCGGAAAAAAGGGAGGTATATGCTTTTCCTTTTTGTTCACTTGGCTGGTTGAAAAGAACCCCACTACAATTAACCCATGCTAAACATGACAAAGTTGGTTTCAATGACACCCTTCCTTTCAATCTTCTCCCAATATAAAACAAAATTTTCATTGTCTGATATAGCTTAGGGTATTATTGTTCCCATATGTAGCAAATAGGTAGGTGGTAGAGGTCATTCTAATTTCAATTACTTCAACTTCATGCTTCTCTTACTAGACAGGTTTCATCAAAATGCAGTATAGATATATCACATAATAAGCACCAAAAGAATAGATTTAATGTACCTTGTTAATGTTTTATCGAAGAAGCTTTTTATTCTTGTTTATTCTTTGTTTTTCAAAGTCATGGAGAAGAATCGACTGTAATTTTTTTGTTTCTAAAACAAAATATATAAATCCGCTGCATAAAAGTGTGATGGCTTAGAACCTAAAACATTCATAATTTTATATGAAAATTCAAATGTAATATTTTCTACCAGCTGTAAATATATATTTTCATTTTTATATATATATTGTGATGAGCACTCTGAAAATATCTGTATTAATTTAGAGTGTAGTTACCACTATTATAATCACATTTATTTAGGTATAAATTATATAAACATACTGTAAACAGATGATGATGGTCTGTGTATATATTTTTACCCACACAAGAATAAAGCAGATATTAAAAGCTATAATTTGTAATTTTATGTATATTATAATATATATGTGAGTATTATTTTTGTTTTATTTTTAACTATCACAAATACTTCACATTTGCAATTTTTTTTAAATGTTTTGGAACATATTTATAAAAAAAATGATTAAAAGTAATAATAAATCACCCAATGCATTTATATTGTTTTTTGTTATCACATATTTTCTCTGCTAAGAAGTTAAAGCAAAATCAGATGGCTATTATTTTACCAAATGTTAAAATTTACTAATGTATTAATGGTCATCCTGCTTTGTATTTTACTTTTAAGAACAAGAGAGTCTGAGGCAATGAGAAAACAAGATCAGCAGGAGAAAATCTTGATTTTATTTTTGTTTTTTGTTTTTTAGCTTTGATTTTTTGTCAGTAAGAAAAACTTTCCTTTGTGTCAAAATTGTAAATGTAACTCACTCAATCACTCAAGTTGGTCTGAGTGAAAACCAAAATAAAAATTAAAGATAAAATTTTAAAAGATTAAAATAAGCCATTATAACATTAAAGTGTAAAAAGCTATATGCATTGTTCTAATCCATTAGCCACTAAGGTAGAGTTGGGTTGACTGGTGCAAGAGTTATAGGGGAGTACTTAAATTCCTAGTGCAATGAGTGTACTGTATAAGCTGTTCACCAGGTGCTGAGGGTTTATTATTATTACAGTTGTTATTATTGCTGTTTTGCTGACTATTATAGAAGCATGAAGATATAGAATAACCTAATACAGAATGAAATCGTGGTTGCAGAAGTATTGCAGAGCTGTGCTGAGCTCCTTTCGTCTGACTGATTATTGCTAGCTATAAGCTGCTGAGGCCGCATCTAAGAAAGAGATGTTGATCATCTAATATTAAAGAAACTAATAAGAAAATGGAACAAAGCCGAGCTTGGCTTCAAATAAAAGTCCCCACAAGTTATAGAAACGAGCTGCAATTTTATTGATGCTGCCATAAAGAAGAAAATATTGAGTAGAAACGTCAAGAAGTTGAAAATATCTATATTAGTCGGCGAAATGAATATGGAGTAGAAGCCCACTTCATTGCACCCATCCAGCTCCTTCCAAGCCATTTCCATGTAGCCACTTAATTCCAGCTGATGATGTTGATGAAGATCTCATTGCCTACATCTTATTCAAGTGAAATCCTCACCACCCTATTGTCCAGTTGTGTATCACATTCAGAAACCTCAAAGTCTGGATGAAGTCTGAAGATGCCGGAGGGTATAAATTTTTTTATTTTATTCATTTACTGTTTTTAGTTAAATATTGTTTAGATGCTTTAATAAAAATAAAGGAATCTTATTGATATATGTATTTTTTGGTATAATACATGTATGGCGAATTGTTTATTCGCAAAGCGCATGATTGTTTCATGTAAGACCATCCTTTCACATTGTTTAAAATGCTGATGTGCATACATATGTGTGTGTGTGTTTTCTATTATTTTGTTACTGCTTCTAACACATGTGTATAGATAGCATAAAGAAAGAAATTATAGTTTTGCCTTTGTCTCCACATGTGCTTGATTTTTATATAAACGCACGCTTATAAAATGTTATGTAAATAGTGGAAAGGATGTGCAAATAGACATACAAGTCTAACCACATTTTCTTGATATTATGTAAATAACTGTAATGCTTAATATATGCATGTGTGGGTAGAAACTCTGACCACTTCACTCAAAGTTATTTATATGAAATAAGGGAGAGAGCTCCATATTAAATTGCCTAAACATTAGTATTAATTTTTATTTCGTATTATAATGCTGGGAGGTTTAGAAAATGTATTTTTCTTTATGTGTGTATTTGGTGACAGATTATTTGAGGTATTAAATATTTGTTTTTTCATTTCATAAATTATGCCTTTGTAAGTGTCTCATTTAGTTTTCTCTCTCTAACAATATTAAAATTCATATATTTCCGATAGTGGCTTATTCCAGCAATAATCTGGGATAAAGATATGACTGAGCTTAGCGCAGGTACACTACTTTACTGGGGTTTAAAAATTTGATGTCATGGGATATCTTTCTTTATTCATTTATATTATGTTTTTGCATTTATGTTATATATTTTGTTGATAGTTGTATATTCTTTCAGGAGGGGTTCTTCTTTTTCCAGAAGTGGCGCATAAAGGCCAGCTTCAAATTTGACCTTTCAAAGATATGCAGCGGCCAACGCATTGATATCTATGAGCAGGACAATAGAGTTTTAATAAGAGAGATCAGGAAATTTAACTAACTTTGATTTGATCTCTCTCTCATTTAATAATTCAATAGGGTAACTTTAAGATATTAAATACGGAATGTATTGTTCAGTTGATAACAATGCCATACTTTGATGTGTGACAGTTATTTCATGTCCGATTCTGCGCGCATGGAAAGAATCCACAGGGTAAAGGCAGGTGTTTAACACTACAGTGTAAATAATTTATAATGCTATTAAAATAATTTTTTCCTTACTGTAGAATAAGTCTGCTTTGTACTCCAGTGCATATATATGTAAATGCTTGGATTTAGAATCTAATCAACAGTAAATATGAAATTCCAGAGATACTATAAATATATAGTACTTATTATATTTTTATATATATAAATAATTTATAATGCTGTAAAATAATGATTGGTTTCATATTGTAGAATGTTTTATGCTCTGACGCATATATATATATGTAATTCCTTGTGTTTAGAATCTAACTAACTGTAAATATCAAATTTCAGAGATAATATTTTTTTATTCGCTGTAAGTATAGAATATTTTTCATATTTTTATTTTTATATAAATAATTTATAATGCTGTAAAATAATGAACTGTTTTGTGCTATAGAATAAGTCTGTTTTCTGCCTAATCTATAAGCAATTCTATTTATTTTTCAAAGAAGTTATTTTCTACTAGTTTATACAAATATATATATTTTTTGTAAATAATGATTATAATGAAAAATCAAATTTATTTCACTGTCATATTTGTTGTTGCAAGCAGTATCTCATATGTCTTATATGTATCTGAATCTTATTTTTGTCATCTACACTTAAGCAATTATAGTTCATTTTTTGCAATTTATATGTATTTTATCTACTTTTTTATAAAAATATTATAATTTTTTCCAAGTTATGCTTATAATTATTTATTATAACAAAGCTCTCTAAACTAATAAGCATGTGTAAAAATGTTATATAAATATACACTCTAAAAAAAAAAAATTTCTGTCACTTTTAATATATTAATTTTTTGCAATTATTTTAAAATTAATTTTATTTTTTGATAATTTACAATTTACTAATATTCTTTTTGGATAATATCTGATATAGAATGCATAATATTTCATATACAATAGTTACTGTTAATTGTCCTGTATTCTGATAGTTTTCTATCACAATATAATAAATTTGTCTTTCAGGATTATTTTAAAAATTAAATTTTAATCAAAATAAAGTGTTGTTTCATTAGTCAACTTTAGGAGGAACAGATTGTATTTTCAAAATTAGCCGAAATCATCTTTGACGTTTATATTTAAAATGTGAATAAATAATTATTAATATCTAATAAATTTATCAACTTGTGCTTTAAAAGTTGAAAAAAATTTTGTGATTTTTATATTATATTTTTTAAGATTTAGTGACAATATTTTTTTAACAGATTGTATTTGCCACCAACGTAATTTCCATGGTCACATTAATCAGAAAAGTATAAGCCTTTATATTTAAAAATAAAACATTTCTGTAGAAAATAAATATTTAATATATATTCTTGATTTATAATAATTATTACACAATTACTGTGCAAAAATAATTACAAACTTTTCAAAAAAATCAAGTTTTTAGTGACTCATAGTATTTTCTCAAAGTAATATCTAAGTTCGAGACCACCAAGATTACAATCGCTTCTCATCATTGTGGAGTTTAATAAGCTTTGAAATTTCCACATTTTCAATTGTCTTGACATCTTTGGACTTTTCTGGAATTAAAATATTATAAATATATGTATTGTAACTATATGGGTTTCATGCATACAATAGGGTATGTGAACAAATATATATATATATATATAAAGTTGAAATGAAAAGTAGAAATGAACTGTCTAATTTTTTTGTAAGTATTTTCAACATCTCACTGGAGTAATAGTAAGGGATGAAATAATTATAAAATAAAATTTTATTATGAAATAAACATTTAAAAGCTGATTTTGAAATTAAAACAAGCATGTTTTATGTTAAAATAGATCTGATAATTGTAAAAAAATTCCCATATCTATGTTAGAAATCTTTCTTCTAATTAAAGTTTGTATAACATTTTTGTAAAATGTCTACTATCTATTTTAAATCTTTTTTTTTAAAGTAAAACTTATAGATTACACATTTGATAAATTTTCAAAGTTGCTTTTAAAAGGATTAAAGTAGATTTTTAAAATTGGTAAAGTTAAGAAAAACATTCTTGAGTTAATGAATTTTTTCCACCACACCTGATCTATATAAAGGGTTGATAAAAAGATTAATAGTTGGTTTCCAGAATTATACAAAGCTACTATAAAGATGTAATTAAAGGTAGTGGCTGCTACTAGTTCTCTATGCTAGAGTTTGGATTTATCTAGAAGAGCCAACTTTTGTTTTTTCCATATCTGACATTGTATTAGATGGCTGGTTTGATGTCTAAGTTGTGCCAATTGAATGTCAACACTTACCTAGAAGTCCATCGGCTTGCTGAAGAATTGGTATACAAATGATGTTTTGTTTATATGCAAAGAACCACAGATAAACATACCGCATCATATTTATATAAAGGGCAGCTGATGAGTTATTTTAAATAATTCCTTTAAAATGGCATTTAAAGGTAATACAAATAAATAATTTTTAAAACAGGCAAAACTCTATACATATTGCCATTCACTACAAGCCAGAGTAATTATGGATGCCAGAAGGCTTTTGCATAAAATTCCCATCTAGTGCCTACTCATTTAATATCCCCATACTAGTTTCTGGCTTCGTCAGGTACAGTACTCTCAGATTCAAGGCTTCAACTGATAAAGGCCACAAGTGAGAAACTAGTCTGGGGATATTGGATAAGTAGGCACTAGATGCGAATTTTATGCACAAGCCTTCAGACATCCATTGATTACTCTGGCTTGTACTGAGTGGAAATATGTATAGAGTTTTGCCTGTTTTAATAACAGTTAAGAGCAAGCATAAGAAATAGTGATCACATGATGTTTATTGGCTTAAATAATTTTTACTCGAGTCAAATGTCTAAAAGAAAGAATTAATTCTGACAATTTTATATTTTTTTAAAGAAATTGTGGTACTAGTATCATTGATGGTACAGGTCACTGGATGGTACTGTTGCTACTCAAAAACAGTTAAATATACCATTTCTAAAGCAGGCTGCAATGACCTGTAGTGTGTTATGCTGATTTCTCACAATTCACACTTGACTAATGTGACCTGTTATTACTCTTGAAATTATCGGTATTGAGCCTGCACTATATAATTTGAGGATGTGTAGATTTTAATGATGGAGTATTAGCTCCAAATAATTTTAAAACTGTTGCCATGGTTCTGAACTGAGTTTGGAAGGGTATAAAATTAGGGAAGGTTTTGTTGTGAGCGTGAATTATTGCATAGTTATGGTATTCCGAGATGATGCGAGACTAACAAAATAGCTATTTTAAAACATGACTTTGCGATAGAAGTATAGTGAACAAACAGTCTTACTAATGATATTGTTTTATTGTTTGAATTTTCCAAGTTGGCGTGTATTAATCAAAAGTAACTTAATAAAAAGTATGATAATGCGTGTTTGTGCATATATTTTATAAAAGCGTACTTCAAAGATTGACTAAAAATAACTTAATAAAAGGTATAGGACTGTATATACGTATATTTTATAAATGTGTACTTCAAATAATGTTAACTGATCTATATAAATAAAGCACACATAAATAATTATAGATTTTAAAGTAATAAATTTAAATATTAGACTTAAACATTACCTGGTATGTGAATTTTTACTCATACATATATGCAAAGGGAGTAGCAAGGTTATAGTTGTCAAACCTTGTCATTTTTTTTAAATCATTATTTATTTCTCAGCTATGATAAATCTCTTATACTAATTAGCTTTCCTTGCATAAAAATTATAGGTGTTTTATTTAAACCTATTGGAATATATATATAAGTCACAATGTGATAGCACATTTTGTTTTTATGTTAATCGAAATCAGATGGCTTAATTCATATGTGGATAGCCATATTATACAGACCTTAATGTCATTTTTATTGTTATTAACAAACTTACATTCAATTGTTAAAATTATTCAGTGAACTTAATTCTAGATAGTTTAGAATATCATGTGTTGCATCATTTCTTGTTCACAAACAGTTATAGTAGCTTGTATTCTCTGAGCTAGATTTGTGCATCATGGTCTATTATATAAAAAGGGTATATATTAGTGTATGGGCATCCAGTTGATGATCATCCTGGATTGGCACAAAAAGAATATTATGTCCATGCACTACACTATTTTAGTTTAGTCTTTATTAGACATTAAATTTATAGCGGCCAGTACATCAATGATACTAAATACCCAGAGCATTGATGATGTTCAGCATGTTTTAATATCTCAGCATTATTGTATTATTATATATTCTGATGGATAAGCACTTGGTTTATGCATCCAAACTATGTTTAAATAATTGGCCTGGTTTATGGTAAACCCATTTCAAATCCAGTCACAAGATTGACTGTTGATTTATTTTATTGTTGATAATTCATGATGATGAATGAGTAGTATTTATACTTATTTTTAATGCTGGTGAATTTTTTATTAATTTTGCTGTATATTCGGGTTTTTATTCTTATCCACATGTTTATTATATCGCAATCAGCACTTACATATATATGTTGTACTGGACCCTATAAAACGTTCTCGCACAAGATGGCTGTAGGCAAGACTTCAGCATGACTTATCATTATAATATTAAACTTATATATATATTAATACCACATCAATCATAATTGGATATATGTTATAGGTATGCACATACATTACATAAATAATTGGGGTTGGTCTATGTATATATTCTCACCCACACACATACATTACAAACATATATGCTATAATTGTAAATAAGGTTTGAAACTCACAATAAATCAGTATAGTTTTTATTATATCATAACCCATATGTTATAGTGACATTTGTTTACATGTTGCAACGTAATTTTTTTTATATATATTATTAATTGTAAATATTCCAGCATGCATGTACATAATTTTATATTTTCTTTTTTTTTTTTTTTATATGTTTTTTTTTTTTTGTTCATTGTCTTTGTTGGTTTGTAATTAATCAACCTTTATCTCTGCAAAGCTTTTAGGCATTGTAATTTGCCTTAACATTTTTTTTTTAGAAATTGCAGAGAAAGATCAATTAGTTGATTAGGAGAATTTTTTTTGATTCTGATGTAAACATATAATCAAAATAAGTTGATTTTATCTAAAGAATGAGGATTATAATGGTTGGTCTAATTAATCCAAGATGGAAACTTTGGAATTTCCAAAATTGGAAAAGTATATTTAAAACATAAAATTCGAAAGGAATGCATATGATAGTGATAATTAATTAATTGCTAACTGATGCAATAACTTGTAGGGAGGTATTAAAATTTTCGTCTGATAAGCGGACTATATAACTACCTACTAGGGATTGGGATGGGGGGGATTCATGTTCTAGCAGTCTTTTCATTCTTTTTTTTTTGTCAAGGCAGTAGACCGCCACTTATTACACTGAATTGTTCTTGCTGTAACTGGCTGAAAGAAAAAATAGAAATAAGGAAGAAAAATAAGGATATAGAAAATAAATCTGTAATATGCTGCTGCTGTTATTATTATTGTATGTTGTTGGTAAAAAGCTGTCAAAATAAAAGAACAAACGTATTATTATGACTTCGCCCATGTACCTTAGGCGAGAAGGAAGTTTCTGCTAAAAACAAAAATTTTGCAGTACATTATAATAGTCGATGACCCACCTTCCATCCCCTGGAAATAAGATTGGGAACTGTGAAACAGTAATTGGATAATTGACGATACCCCAACTGTAACCTGAATATCATTATAAGCCAAGCCAACTTTCCATGATTCAAACTGTCAGTGGAAGCATCTGGATTTAGGAATTTTACTAAATCTACCCTAGAAGGAAAACCAAGCTGAGATGACATATTTATTCGAGTTCACAGATGAACTATAGAGTAGATGTTTAGTAGCAGTACACCTGCCGTTCAATCCTAGTTGCCCAGATGTGATCTAAGAGAATCCACCTTACTCTGATGAAGACTCGCCAACCTATACTTTAGGGAAATGAAGCCCTAGCCACCCTGTTTAGTGATTGTATGGTCAGTTTAGATGTTTAAACCTGAAGGCAGTCAAGAAACCAAAATAAGTGTCTATTTCTTATTATTAATTTTTGTATTTAGTTATATAGTTCTTTTATTGTATCTTATTTAGTTTTATTATTATTATTATTCATATCATGTTAATTTTACTAAGTTACTTACAACCTTAAGAGGTACTTATATGTATATCTAATTCGAGATCCGCTACGTGCAGGATCCACTCATTTTTGTTTGGTTCCATTAAATCACGACTTTGATACCTTATGTTGATTATCTATATATGTTCATGTAACTTAGAAATCATCATTAGGTATCCATAATAAAGAGACGTAGATAGGGTCATGTAAGATATAACAACAAGCACATGAATATAGATGTGCATATACTTTTAAAGATTGTTTGAGAACACTGAATTTTAGACATCTTGTAAAACCTCGATTTATATTTTTTTGTTGTTTAATTTTCTTATTTCTTTATTCACAATTTGGGGGGAGAAAACCTAGACCACACCCATTATGTAATCAGTCTAATTTTTCAAATTAGATTATTTTAATAAATCTAGTTTACCTTGCACATATATCCAAACTTTTCTTTTAAAACATTTTATAATTTTTTTTTTTTGTTTGTCTTTGTATCATTTATATTTGTACTTAGTATGGAAAATGGAGGAAAATAAATATTACTTTCATGTTTAAATTGTTTATCGAATGATTTATTTGTGTGGTCAATCATATATTTGTAGCACATAATTGATAGGGGTATATAATCCTATAACCGAACCACTTACCATAAAAGTAACCTGAGATCAGGAAAAGAAACAAAATAATGAGCTAGCTACTAGGATAACTTTATCAGGGGTTAAATTGTGATCTTATGCTTATGTTCAATTTTAAATTAAGATAAAAAAATATATATAGGTCATTGATAGTTACATACTCTCTCGAGAAAGAAAAAAATTTTTTTTTCTTTGTTGAGGGTGGTGCGTAAAGGTATGCGAAAAGGGACCAGTGTTTAGATAATTGGACAAGAAAGGGATAATTCAACAAGGGAGGGTCTGGGTTGACCTGTTTGGGTTAAGTCTCCTTCCTCTAGTAATTCAATTAAGGAATACTTCATTATATTTATCTATCAGTATTACTGAGGGGAATTATTATCGACCCTTAGCTCTGTCACATGCGTTACTTCATGCTCAGGGCGCACGTAGGTTTCAAGCAAACGACATCGGAGTAGAAGGGTGGACTGGTATAATGTAGAATAGTGATTTGTATTTTTATATAATATTAAGTTGTAACTCTTTAATATTTTATTTTTGTTGTTAGAGAATTCTTCTCATCAATCACATAAAAACTTAACTGGGTTTTGGTTTGTCTGTCATCAGTGATCATAGCAATTAATTTCTCATACAGTAAATCCTGCTTCATAAAATCTAAAATGTAATTATGAATAGGAGTAAAAGCCTATGCAAATATAAAAATATTTTCAAATAATTAACGTCATTCTACTTATATAATCGTAATAAGACTAATAAATCAAATGAAAAGTGTATTGAATTTTAAACTTTCCGAAAGCAATTTACTTATAAATATTTTTACCATATAAATTTTTTAATGAACCTTTTAACTATATATTCATATACATTTTTAATAATTTTATAAATTAATTTTTTATCATTTTTAATTTTGACTGATTTCTTTTTGCATAAATTGTTTTATATTTCTAATATATGTGTCTTTGTATTATTCTATATTTGCATAACTTTGATTTTTAAATAATTTAACTTATTTCTATCACTTTAATTATTTCATTAACAATGGAATAAAATTTAAGGTAATAATTTTTTTTTTAAAAAGTAGACGACTACCTATATGCTAATACACTTCATTAAAAAATTAATATTTTAAAAAGCATTTATTGATGGTTTTTTTTATATTGCTCTATTTTCGTACATTTCAGGAACCTATTAGATATGTATATCGAGGGCTGCCTATATATTGTTTTTATGGATTTTGTCAACTATTTAACTCAATTAATTGAACTAGTTTGTGATAATTTTCATAATTTACCAAAATTTTATACAATTTCTACATGATAGAAAAGGAAGTGTTGTTATTGCAGATAAAAAATTTGATGCATTTGAAATGAAAACTAATATGAATTAAGAATATATACTTGCTTCAAAATTGTTTTCAATTTTTATGACTTCAATCTTTAAACTATTTGTTTAATGAATTAGAGATAAATGTGTGATCCACTTTTATTGAAATTGTGTAGATGAAATGCAAAAATAACTTTTTTTTCTTAGATTACAATATATTGATGATTGTGCTCTTTTTGTCAGTTCGAAAGAAAATCTATAGAATGTTCTTGATATTTTGAATGTAATCTATAAAAACTTTAATTTAGTAATTAACATTGGAAAAACTCAGTCAATGATGGGGGGGGGGGGATATCTTCAGCAACTTCTAGCATGGATGTTTATTAACATGATAATGGAAATTAATTTTAATATTTTGTTAACTTTTTAGGAAAAAATTTAAATTTGGATATTGGTGTGCAATGCAGACTCCAATATGCTATTATTAAAATTAGCTAAATTAAGGTGTTTATTTCATTGTAGTGATATATTGCTAGAACTAATTTAGTTCTATATAGAACTGGTAATTTATTCAACTTATGGTGTGGAAGTAATACATGGATTCCATATCAGTGTAATAAAAAGATTAAAAAATTTCATTTAAGAATGATTTGTAAGATTCCATAAATATAATGACAAAATCAAAAGATAAAGTTTATAATCTTCAGCTTGGTGGATATAATGTTAGAGAATCTGCTACTGTTAAGTCACAGGGTAAATAATAAAATTTCTTAAAATGAATTTTATGGCAAACATGAATATGAATTGTATGGGAAAAGCTGATTATGTTATCTCAAAAATACTTTACAGTAGGGATTATTAGTATTTACATACCATGTACTAGTTTTTTCACACACGAGTTCAGTTTCACCAATATAAACTTATCTTCTTGAAGTCATGGTAGTTCTTGGTGTAATTTGATGCTATACATTGCATTGACATAAGTCTAACAAGTGTTTGTGTTATGTTGTTTATCCTATTATGTGTGTATGAGCAAAATATTTAAAACTATTTAATGATACATTAAATTTTTATGTAGGATGAAGACTTAAAAGCATTACGAAAAGCTGTTCTAGATTCATTACGTTCGGTAAGGGGTTTTTTTCTTAATTTTCCAAACATATTTGCAAAGTACGCTACAATAAATGTTATTTTTTATTATATTGAATTTATGATTTTTTATTTTTTTTATCAGCCAGTATATGATTTTTTGCATGTTTGTTCTAGAATTAAATCCATTAAATTATTTACTTTTACTGTGCACTTATTTAATCTTCTATTTACATAATACATTTTTTATTGGCTTCTAGTATTTAGTAACAAATTTGGTTGAAAGGATATTTAGAATATTATTCCTTTTAGAAGTTGTTATTTTGAACCGTAATACTGAACTGCATTTCAACAAAAATATTTTTTTAGTTTCAATTCAATGTTTAAAAATATAAGTTTTTATCAACAAAAAAATAATTGTAAAATGTGTTGATAGTATAAGTTATTGTTTTCGCTTTATGAAAAAATATATCAAATTGTTATACAGCCATTTTTGCATGCTATAAATATAGAAACTAAATAAAACAGATGAGACTTTCTCTGAATTAGAATATACCTAATTAACAAGGAAGTATTACATAGTGATCTTTAACTCTTAATAAGGCAAGTAAGGCCAATAATTCAGTCTAATCTGCACACATTATAAATGATTATTTCATCATATAAGTTAAAGACTGTTACAAACTATAAAGCCATACGGTGGAATAGGCTTAAGAATTTTTTTCACTTCATGTCAATTAGTTGTAATTTTCTCTCATTTAGATTTGGATTTTTATAGGTTTTACACTATTTTCTCAACCCACTATAGGAATAGTGAGATCATGTTTTTATACATCCTTGATTTTCTTCACATTGACCCATGATTGGTCTTTAGAATAACAGTAACTTTTTAGTCCTATAATCTGACTCGTTAATTAGTTATCTTTTCCAGATTGGTCACATATTATGTAGATATATATTCTAATTACAATTGTTATATAAAGAGCTAGCAAATCAGCTCTTAACAAGCTTTGTAGAATATCCCTAACCCCAGACCGGTTTCTGCTATTGGCTTCCTTGGTAACCAGTCTGGGGTTAGGGATATTCTGAAAAGCTTGTTAAAAAACTTATTTGCGAGCTCTTTATATAACATTTGTAATACAAGCTTGTTTAAATTAGGTCATATGACATCTGACTTGATTTTTTTTGTAATCTGATTACAATATATATATTAATACTTATTTTAATTACTGACTTTCGCATGTGGCAATCACTAATAATTTATATTTAATAGAAGTAGTATACCTTCTTACAGAGGTTTGATCATATCTTATTTTAAGGCATCTTTTAGTCTTTATTGAGTTCTACAGCTACTATTTTTGAATCCATAAAAGATGCTTTTGACTTCAGCTGATTACAGTTCACTGGTTACTATTAGTTATTTGGTCTCAATTGCTTGAAATGATATTCATAATTTTCCTATGATAGTCTCAGGTATAGTTTGAATATGATTAAAATGATGTTCATTTTTCACAATAATCATTGCAGTCTGCTTGAATAACAGTATTTGTTCTTTTTATTCACAATCTTCATACACTTAGTCCGGTAAATGGATGAAGATTTGATAATTCTAGTTGTTGGATATATTCTTAGATATCCTTTAATATTTTCTCTGACATGCTCTTTTCCTCTTGACTTTGAAGGGTAGAAAGCTGATACAATGCAGCAAAAAAATTTGCATCTACTTTGCTTAATCTTTTTACTGGATACTTTTAATATTGAGGAAGTAGATTGCTGATTCTAGGGATGTCACCATTTGACATGTCTGCCATGCTTTGATTGTGTGAATAGCTGTGTGAACCTACTGGCCAAATCATTCAAATTAGAGGATCCTTTGATTATGTCTTTTTAACATTGATTCAATCTCTTAAAATAGATCCCAGTTCTACATTTAATCTGGATTGGCATTGTCTTGATCATCATAGGTGAGAGTCTTCCAATTGGAGAGGAGATGATATCATAAAAATGTCTTTGTGATTTTAAAAATATTTCCAGAACAACCATGGAAAGATCTTTAGATATCTAATAGGCTTTTGCTCAATATATTTTAGGAATCATTGATAATATGGTTTTTGCTTGTTCCAAGAGGGATTACATATGACTGTTGATCTAACTGTAGAATTATTGTTGTCATTTATTCATCCGTTTCAAATATTCTCAACAAATTATCAGGCTAAGGTATTAACTTCTCTTCTAGTTTTTAAGTTAAATCAAACTTATTGACTGCCCACAATTTGGTTTATCATCACCTTTTTTTTTCCTTCACATTTTGATGTAAGATAACAGATATCTTTTGTTTTCAAGCACATAGTAGTTATTTTATATTGGCTTGTTATTAGTGAAGATTCTTAAAAATACTTTTGACAAATAGTTACAACATTGTACTTAATTTTTAACTCAAGTAGCTTGGAAAATTTCATATGATTTTCATCCTCAATCATGACATTTAAAATCAACTCTAAAACGCCTTTGGATTTAAATCATATGGCAAAACAGGAATTTGGGGTGATTTTTGAATCACTGTCTTAACATGTAATATATTTTCTTTATTTAAAAGAAATCCTAGTACCTTTCCTATCCTATGTCATCATATTATTGCATTTTGGAAAATTTTGAAGAATATTTGTGTATTCTCATTAATAAACTATCTCTAATGCAATACCTAGCTGGACTAAGCATATAATTAAATTTTTTTATTATTATCAAAATCTGCTTTATGCTTATATTCAATCTTAAAACAACAAAATATCTTTTTGTTTGATAAGAAGAGGATTGCTAACTATTATCAGAATAAATCTATAGAACCTAAAAATTTTCAAACAATATTAAGAAATAATTATTTATGGATGGTTATTTCTTGACTCTTTTATATGCTTATATCTATCATTAACAAAATGTAAATGATGTCCATATTTCTGCTATTAGATATATATTAAGTTGCACCAGTTAAATAGATTTTGTTAATATTTTTTTTAAAAAAACTTAGTTATTTATAATAATAGAAAGCTTTCATAGTCTAGAAAAATTTGTGCAGTTAATTGACTTTGTAGAATCACAAATGCAATAACCATTTTCTATCAAAGAAAGGAGATGTTAGAAATCAGATTTTAATTTTATTGTACAGTATACTCTATAATATAGTGGAAATTGACACTATTTGGAATTATTACCTTGTACTGTGAATGTATTGATTATAAAGTCAATTAAATTTTTTTTTAAACAAAAATCCATTCAGCAAATTTATAAAAGTAAAAAAAAAAAAATGTTCTTTTTATCCATTAAATATCATATCTTTTTAATGTTTTTTTTTTTTTGAAAAGAATGGATAAAATGTTATTCTTAATTTTATTTTTATTTAATTAAAATCAGTTCACTTTTTTTTTTTCCAAAAGCAGATAAAATTAGTATTACAAACAGCTTGAATTTTTATCTTCTAAATCTAAAGCAATTTATCTTAAAATATATATATATTTTTTTTTATAGTATGTATTATAAATGTGTGCATACTTTATAGATCAAAAAATATTTAAGTTGATATATAAGTAGTAATATATATGTGTGTGTATTATAAATCGATGTCTGTATTTCTTCGAAGCAATATACTTTCTTATAATTAAATATTAGTAAATACAATAATCAAAAATTTTGAAAAAGACAAAATATAATTGTCACTTAGGATCTTTTTCGGCTATTCTCGTAGTCTTTGTCAGCTAATTCTTTGAATTGTTAACCTTAACGTTTGCTGCCTGTCTATTAATTAAGTCTTGCTTGTATTTATATATTAGCATTGCTTTCTTTATTTTCCTTTTATTGTTATTTCTTTCAGTTGCAATATTTTTACATTATTATAATTGAAATTAAAACCATATATACATGATTTATTATGGTCGTAAAAAATGGAAGCTGATATGTTATTATTACCTTTGCAATTTTGTTTTATATTTTGAACTCTTTTTAATAACAGCGAGTGCTCTTTCATTCTTTTCTCCAATGTACATCTCGATTCCCCTATATATCCGCTATCACACCTGCATATAAATGTTGCAATTTTTATTTATAAATGAGGTTTTATCTGTAGAGTTATTTATTAATTTATTTAATGTAAAAATCAACAAACAAATTTTATAAGGAAAATTTATAAAGGTATATATGTCATTGCATTTTATGCACCTTTTACATTAAATAAATTAATAAATAATTCTAAAGATAAAACCTCATTTATAAATAAAAATTGCATCATTTATAAATGGATATGTAGATGTGGTAGTGGATATGTAGGGGAATCTAGGATGTACATTGGAGAAAAGAACGAAAGAGCACTTGCTGTTATTAAAAAAGATTCAAAATACGAAACAAAATTGCAAAGGTAATAATAATGTATCAGCTTCCATTTTTTATGACCATAATAAATCACGTATATATAGTTTTAATTTTAATTATAGTAATGTAAAAATATTGCAAACTAAAAGAAATAACAATAAAAGGAAAATAAAGTAAGCTATGCTAATATATAAATACAAGCAAGACTTAATCAATAGGCAGGCAGCAAACGTTAAGATCATGGAATTATGGAAGGTTAACCTTTCAAAGAATTAGTTGACAAAGACTACTACGATAGTTGAAAGCGCTACTAAGTGACGATTATATTTTTTTGTCCTTTCCAAAATTTTTGATTACTGTATTTACTAATATTTAATTATAAGATTATATATATAGTTTCTAAAGTTTTATTGGGTATCTTCCCAAATAAACATTATTATCATTATTTCTGGGCAAATTTTATGTATATTCATCATAAATTCAGTTATGATATTTGTTGTTGTTTTTTTTTTGGAACTAATTAAATAGAATGAACCAAGGCTTCTTTGTATGTTAATTAAAAAAATCTCATGCATTTGTTAATTCTCTACTTAAAATAATCTCCGATAGACTGCGTCCCTCTTAAAATCTACTGAAGTAAACAAGAAAATAATGATCATCTTTTGCTTGAAATAAATATTTTTTTTACTCATCATGGTTCAAACTAAAGGGAAAAAGCCATACAAAATTGTATATAACCTTCTGAAAAAATTTATTGCCTGTGCTTTAAATGTCCTGAATAAAGCAGTCTCTACTTCAAAATAAATGTTCACCAAAAGTCTGAATTTATAATTATGTTCATCATTAATTATAAAGCTACTGATTATCTAAATATTACCCACATGAATAATAAATTATGTCACAAAGTTAAACATTTAATTTTATTATGATATTGAAACCTTTATTTGTTTTGACATTTCTCTTCATTTACCTTTTTAATTCTATATATATATCAATATTTTGCAACATGGATAATGTTGTTTTTTTTCAATGAAATTTTTATTATTAAAAAAAAAAGTAACAATCATATTTTTGTTTTAAAATAAAATATTTTTTTTAGTTCAATTGAAAATATTTTAATATTCAATTTGATTTAAAGATTAAGTCATGCCCCATTCCCCATTATTTCTTTTTCAATGTTTATTAATCCTATTGATTTTTTTTTTTTTTCCCAAAACAACTTTATTGGGACTACTCATGTTACATGAGCTAAGTAAATCAAAGAGTCCAGGTATCTCGTCAACTTATTGCTGTCATTGTAGCACTAGATGGCTGCATCATGGTGTAAGTGTGGGTGTTTTGAAATTTCTCAAGGTGAGCGTTCATCTGCTTGGGAAGGCGATACTTGTCCAGGTGTCTCTGAAAAGCCATTCAGGAGCCAACAATTTATCTCTCTGTTTTATCTTGGTGAGTAGCTCGAGGAAGGTCGTTGCATGAAAATGAGCTTAACACCTGGTAAGCCAGATTCCAAATGTGAGAAAGATGGACAGTCTGATGAGGGAGAAGGTGCTGTTTTTGATGACATGCTTAATGAATGATATGTTTTGGGTGTTGGTTGTGTTCCCTTCATAGATAAGGTGCCGAAACTGACTGAAATAACGGCAGGTGAGTAATACATGCTGAATAGTTTTTTCGTTCGATGAGCAGATTTGGTAAAGGGTGTTGAGGCGTGAGAATCCCCTCTTGCACACCAGGAAGTGGTTAGTGGGCAGAGAGGAGAGATGCAGCTTTACAAGGAAGTCTATGTGTTGAGGTTCCAAATACCATCTCTTAACCTTTTTAATTAGCAGTTTGTTGTTCATGCCAAGCTCTTCATGGAGATGCACTTGGCTCGGGTAAATCAGTTTGTATATCTCCCAATAGGTTCTTTTGTTTTGTAACGTTTGAGCTGTTGGGTTTGCAAATTTTTTGATGTGAGTCCTGATGTCAGTGATCCACTTACTTTTGAATGGTGGAGGAGTGTCTGTGGGCTCAACCGGGAAGGTGACAGAATCTTCTGGTGCCTCCAGGAAGGCACTGTGCATGGAATTGAAGGATTTTTGTGCGTAGAAAGTGTTTATTGAGTGTAGGCCTAGGCCGTTTAGTTCCTTGGGCCTTTGAAGTGTAGCCAGGCTAATGGCGACGATTTTCCTTTTCCAGAATAACTTAGTGCAGATAGAAATTTATGCTGGACACAAAGTGCTGTGTGGATTTGAGAACAGGCATATAGTAATTGATGCGAGGGAAAACAATCATGTTCAGGAGGGCTATCTTACCTGACAGAGACAGTGATGTGTGAGACAAAGAATTGACCAATTTCTGGGTCTTCTCCAGGATTGATGTTTGTAGCTGTTTTCTCATTACTGTAAATGCTTTTGCCACTGGAAAACCTGGAAAATTTTGTGGCTCAGAGGTAAACGGTGAAGCTATGGTAGTGCCTATGTAAATTTTCCATGCAGATTTTGAATGGTTGATGAGAAGGTTGTATTTGCTAGCATATGTGTTGATGATTTGTTGTAGTTGAGGTAACTAGGCTTCAGAAGGAAGGAAGATGGACACGTCGTCTACATACAAAATGTGGTGCACTTGCTGTTTCAATGCTGGTACATAGACTCCAGGAGGCGGGCTTCAATATCTTTAAGGAATGGGGTTGAGGGAGGAGATGAAGCAGAGACTACTGAGTGCGGAGCCTTGGGATATGGAGAGGTGTGGCTGAACCCAGGTGATAACCTGCCATTGAGAGATGTAAAGTTGGAACGATTGAAGAGTAGGTTGCCTATTATTCGGATGTACACTTCTGGGATGTGGTATTGACGAAGGGTGGCAATAGGCCTTGATTTCCTATGATGCCTGATATATTCTGTGAGTAGGAGGTAGCGACAAATAGCTTGTGGTGTGGAAGTGCCCTTGCGTACAAACAGATATGGAAATATATGTGTACAGTTCCTGTATTCTGCTTTTAATGATGGCCTCAATGGCTTTAATGAGGAGAGGTGTCATAGATATGGGACGGATGTTAGTGAGACTTGAAGTGTGTTGTTTTTTTAAGAAGGGAACAAGGGCAACGGGGTACAGGTCTGGGATATTTATGAAGTCCCCTGCAAGAGTCTATCATGTGGCAAATGATATGCCTAGTATACCAACTGAGGTGAGGAAACACAAATTGAAGAATGCCAGGACGTCCGGGATGAGTGCTGTCTGGATATTCCCTGAGCTTCTGGATTATGTACGCTTCCGTGACGTTATGCTCTGTTGACTCGCAAGGCCGATTCCAAGTGTCACCCACTTCGAAACTGGCATTTTGTAGCTTGGATTTAAAATGGGTGTGTATTTTTGATAGAATAGCGGACCTTTCATATGAGTGTTGGTCTATTGCTATCGAAGCTGGTGTAGGCCTTTTGGAAGTTCCAATTGCCCAGCAAATATCTTTGTATCCAGTTGTGTTGTTGTCTAGGAATATTTTGGACCTCTTGGTGGTGACGTATTCCATGAGGGTCTTTTGTTTGTCTCTGTATTGACCTTTTAGCCTCATGATCTCAGGGACATCTGTGTTTGTTCGGGTGATGTCACTCAGTTTTATAGCAATGTAGTCAAGCTCTTTGAGGAGTTGATTCAACCCTTTGGTTTTCTTGGTGGAAGCATCATGAATATACTGAGTATGCCTATGTAGGAAGCCCAAGCCTGGAGTGGAGGAAGAGAGACGATTTGAATTTTGTTGAACAGTATTACGCTTCTGAGAAGATGCATTCCGGAGTGGAGGCTTTGTTGAGAAGTCTGAGAGTGCGGTTATTGTTTGACTGAGTTGGGCAGGTTGCATCTAGGTGAAGTGAAATGAGCAAAGCAAGTTGGTCAGAGAATGGGACCAATTAAAGTTCAGAATTGAGATCGAAATGAAGTTGCGGAGTGTAATAGAGAAGGTCGATCAGGGTTTGCTTGTGGAGTGTGTAGAAGGAAAACACATTGGGAGGGAAGAAGCCTTCACCACACAGCATGAGCCTGTTGTAGAAGTGCAGGTATTTTTTGTTGAAATTGTGATATCATATTGAAATCCCCAAAACAAATGATAGGAGAGGTGACTGATGAGAATATTGAGTTAATCTTGCTAATGATTAGGTGGACAAAAGTAGGGTTTTTAAGATAGAGGTAAAATGATTGTGATTGTTGTGTTACCAATAGTGATGCTTAGAATGACGAGTTCTTGGTTTAGAGTTAATCTTGCTAATGATTAGGTGGACAAAAGTAGGGTTTTTAAGATAGAGGTAAAATGATTGTGATTGTTGTGTTACCAATAGTGATGCTTAGAATGACGAGTTCTTGGTTTAGATAGAGTGTGCAACATTTGCTGTATGTTAAACTTTTGTTAATGATAAAGGCCACTCCTGAGGAGGCATAGAGTGAGGGTTTGTGATGGAAAGAGCCGAATTGCGAGAGAATTTGGATGACTGGGGTTTGATTGAAGATGTAGCTTAGTCTCCAATAGGGATACGATATGGGGGTCCATGCAATGTAACCATCTTTTGATGTCATATGCCCGATCAAGGGAGTTGAGACTCCTGACATTCATTCCTCCAATCCTTAACAGCATGGTTAGAGGGGTGAGTAATGGTATAATACACCTGAACTTAAATTCTCAAGGACCCTGTCCTCAACTAGAAGCATCTCTTTGAAGCTTTGGGAGGCTCGACACGGTGTGGATGCACCGGGGGTGGTGCTGTCTCTGTGGCATCCGTAATCTTGAGTTTGGAGTTGTACTGAACTTGGTTTGTAGTTTGAGTGATCATTGGAAAAGTTGGTCAGCATCTTCAGCTTCTTCATTTGATGATGCTTCACAATGTCTGATTTTATTTTTATTTTTTCTTTTCTGGGGCGTAGCTCCTTTGAATGTACCCTTGGATGTATTAGATTGGCCAAATGGAGGTTCTTAAATTTCTGCTATAAATTGAGGACTGGAGTCTTCAGTTTGCGAGCCCGATGAGTCATCGTCTTTCTCCTTTTGTTGGTTGCAGGTGAAGCTACGGCTCTACTAGTTGGGTGCTAGGTTGCTTTTGGTATTGTGGAGCTGAGGTAATGGTAGTGTTGGTGCATAGGATGATGTGTCTCCTACATCAGCGCTGGAATGTTTTAGAGTGATGCCAGTGTTGTGCTCTGGAGAGGGTGTTGATGGCATTTGTAGGTCAGACCTACCCTGAATGGTGTTCAGGGGCTGCTGTGGGGTTGTTGGATCCAAATATAATTTGTTTTTGCATGGCTGACTAGAGCTGTTTGTAGTTGTATGAGTTGGAATGAGAAGCTGCTGGTAGTTTGGATGGTAGGCAGGCATTTGTGGTTTTTCGTTTTCCTGACATTACAACCTTCACATATTTTCCTGGGACATAATTTAACTAGGTGGCTGCGATCTCCACATAGAAAATATTATGGTTGAACACCCTTGAAAGACAGAAAGATTGGACATCTATTTTCTCTCCACATAGAAAACATTATGGTTGAACACCCTTGAAAGACAGAAAGATTGGACATCTATTTTCTTCAAGTGTGGAGGGAGTGTCTAGCGGAGAGATGCCTTTGTGCAGCTTAAGTGTGAATGCGGTTGGGTTTGATGGTAGTTCTAAGTTTGCTCTTTTTTCGGTCAGGAATTTGTAATTGGTGATTTGACCGAATTTAGCAAGAAGCCTGTGTAGATCAGGTTCAGCAAAGTTAAAATAATACATTAAAGATCAGCCTTTCAAGCTATTGTGCATGCGCTTTTTACGAGTGTTAATAATAAATGAATACTTTTCACTCCCAACACAAGATATAGTTTTTATGAAAGAAAATGAATCCACTTATTCTTTCAAACCCAAATGCTTATATATGGGCAAATATTAAGTACTCGTAAAAAGTGCATGCACAATAGCTTGAACGGCAGATCTTTAATGTATTACAATTTATAAACATTGTGCTATATATAAAATTAATGCTTATTTACAAAGTTAAAATAACAATTCCGTGCAAGGCCCTGCAATATCTTCGGCTTATTCATCTCAAATTTTTACTAGATATCGGTCTTTTATGAAAAGGTGTGTTCTCTTGAAGAGTTCTTTTGTAGAATATTTTGGAACTCATGAAGTACCTTTTGTTGGGATGGTGGTACACTTTCTTGATAGCATTTCCTAGGTTGTTAGTTTGTAGGAGCTCAAAGAGGTCATCTGTGGGAAATGGATAGAGTTGGCAGAAGTCATTTGTTGTACTCAGTATGAGGCTGTTGTCACTATGATAATTAAGGAAAGAATTGAAAAGAATTACTGGCAGTCTTGAATCAAATTGGTCATTTATGGATTGGTAGTTATTCAGATTTGGGTTTGTGCTGTATTTACTTCTTGGTAGGATATTTAATTCACTGATTGGAATTTTTCTGCCTCATCCACAAAGTCAGCTATAGAGATTTGTGTAGATGAGGGTGTGGTGTGTGTTAGTTGAGTTGAATTGCTGTTAGATAGTGCTCTGGCATAGCTCTGCTGATTATGTTTAGGAAGAGATATTTTCTTTGGTTTGTGAGGGTGTTAATTCAGGATGAGTGTTTTCAGTCTCTGAACACTCAATGTGTTGTGAGAGGTTGGTAGTGCTAAAAGAATTTAACGTTGGAAAGTCGTTATCAATCGTCAAAGTAAAATGCTACATTTCCTGCGGCTTAGTTACTGTTTTTTTCTGGGTACGATCTTTCTTGCGGTTGTTGAGGTATAGATCGCCAGTAACATTTTCATGTAATAACTCTTGTGATGGTAAACTTTTGTCAAATTGGGTCTTGGGAGCTGTTTTGGGGTCTAAAAAGAGTAGTGTTGGGTCTATTAGGGGTTATGCTTGGATTTTGATCATTATCGGCTTCGATACAGTGAGGGAAAGCTGTTTCCGGTGGAGCGCCCTCTTTTTTTTTTTAGGAAATTTGCGTATCGTATTGTCGTGAATGGTTTTCTGTTTGTGGGATATGCCCTACTATATTGTTAACACAGGTTTGAGATTTGATTGATATTTGGACTAATAAATGTGGTGCTAAAGTCCTGGTTTTGCAAATTGTATTCTACCCGATTTTCGGAGTTATGGTCGCTAGATTCATAGCGATCCTTTCGACTTGAAATGCACTCGTAGCGATTTTGTAAAATTGGTCATGAGCGCTACTAGTTTGCATTGGAGTGTTCTTTTGGGGTAGTCATTTGAACTATCCTGACTACTTTTTATTGTTGTTAGATTACTGTGTTTTCAGCTTCAATTAGTGAAGCACTGGAACTAAGCTTATGCAAATCAATTTCAATGTTATTTATCATGTTTGCACTATCGTATGTTATAGCTAGGTCGGAGTCTTGACCTCCAAGGTCTGGGAAATTAAATCCTATGTTCATTTTCAGTGTTTGTAAGTGAATAATAACATAGAAAAGAACCTACCTTATCATCCACTCTGCGCGATTCGGATTTAGATATCACTAATACACGTAATTTTAAAAGTGTAGCAGACCCGATTTGTACTAGTGGGTGCGACATTGCACCATCTTGACTTGAGATTTAATCCTGTTGATTTAGAGATAATTTTTAAAAAAATATAAACGTTTTTTAGAATATAGATAACTTCATAATACATTCTTATTTTGACCTTTCTTTTCAAATTTTTTTATTGTTGTTGTTTTGTCACATATTCTTTTTCTTAAAAAATGTACAATCTTTTTAAGTTTTTTTTTTTTAAAAAGCGTTTGTAAGATATTGTCTTAAAAATGCTCTGCATTTTGAGAAATTAATTGAAGCATAAAATTTGGCCAAAGAAAGTGTTAATATTTTTTGCAATATATTAAAAATATAATATTTTATGATAAAATAAATATGATTTATAAAGATTTTTTTTAAAAAAGTAATATCTATTCGCTATAATTAATATTAACCCTGATTTTTTTAAACCTAAGAAATTAATGTAAAATTAAATTTATTTGATATACTGCATACTAACATAAATACACAGAATATTTTGAATTGTATTGTTCTAAATATAAGAATTGTATTTTACTTTATATTTTCAATATTTGAGTGACTACTCATTAAATTGTTTTTATCTATAATATTTAATAAATTTCTAGTATTATTGTGTTTTTATATTCATTATTTATTTTGTCTATAATTTTTCTAAGTATTAGATAAATATTGATGGTGCATATTAATTATACAATATAATTAGAAGACTTTTTCATTTATTAAATAACTTTTCTTAAACAGTAAAGCTATGATGTGTTTGTGTGTTCTACCTCTGTTTCCTGGTATTTAATAATATATTTCTAATTCATTATGTAGGGTATTTGCATTAAAAAAAAGTTTTAGGCCTTTGGATATAAAAAAAATCAAATATCTGCTATCATGTTATTTCTGGAAACAAGATTTGGTTGGCTATTTAATTTCTGATGTGTCTTAGTATCACAGCAGATTTTTTTTATTATTCAGGCTTTTAAAGATATGAGTTGTCATCCACTATAACTTTCTCTTGTATTCAATTTATTCAGATTTCAGACTGGTTATTCATTATCTATTAACATGAAAGCACTGGCCATTGCTATACTACAGTGTCTCTTTGTGAGAAATTTTAATGATTTTTTTTTTTTAATCTTATTGATGTTTTTTTTTTGTTTGTTTGTTTAAGGGGGTTAAAATTTGTTAGTTTTGTTATATCTATGACAATTAACTTAATATCATCTTAACATAAACATTTAGTTGTTTTTTTAAGTGTGTTGTATGCATTATCTGTTTGTTTCAATTTTGAAATTTTAAAACATTAATAATACTTAATTCAAAATAAAATTCATATGTAAAATACATCATGTATTTTAATTTTTAGAAATCTAAAGATATTTCTTGCGCTTCCATTGATGTCGCCGAAGATCCAGAATTAGTGCTTTTACGGGAAGCTGCACTAAAAACTAAAAAACAGGGTATTTTGGAGAAAAAACAAGTAAGAGTTTTAAATTACATATAGAATTTTTCTGTTATAAATTTTTAAAAATTATTTTAGTAATAGTTTCCCCAGTTTTGTGCAAATTTCACTATGAAAGCTAAGTAGTTATGGCAAAAAGAAATGAGATAAAAATTGATCACTTTAATTATTGCTATAAATAATTTTAGTAATTTTTAGAAATAATTTTAATTGGAAAGTAGTGAAAAGATACTTATTCATTTAAAAAATGATTGTTTACTTTTTTTTTGGAAATTTTGTTTTCCTTTTGTGTATATTATATGTGACAATATCTCATTTACTTATTGTCTTAAATTGAAATTTGTAGTGAATTTCAGTTCCTTTTTTTAACGATACTTCATAAGGAAGATGTATCTCTTATCTTATTTCTATTGCCTTGCTTTCTTCTACTATCTTTTTTTTAATTTATTTACTTGTGGGATGGCAGAATAAAAAATTTATATTTATTACAGTTAATACGCCAGCAATAAAGTATTTTTTTAAATTGTGCAGAAGAATAAGTTATAAAATCATTTTCATATCCTGTATACCAAACATAGTGTTTTGAAATTTATGTTTAAAATGGCTGTTTCTGCTTCACTCTCAATAATATTGTAGTAGATATGGCTGTAAAGTAAATTATCTTAGATTCACAATTATAGAGTGTTTGAATCTTTGGTTATAGTTTATTTGAATCTTTTGTTAATATAAAAGTTGTAAAATTAATTACTTAAGCTTTTACTAAATGGCTCTTAATATAAAAACTAATTTATTGTCCTATTTCATATATTATACTGAAAATTTTTGAACAGGCAAAAAAAAAAAAATGTCATTGTCTTTATATTCAAATCACTACTAAGGAAAGGCTTGGGATATTTTCACTACTATTGCTCTACACAACTAGATTAAAGTCATTTGATATTAAGATGCCTCAAAAACTACCATATATAACTTATGAATGATTAATTCAATATATACACTCCTTATATGTGCTAATAATTTAAATGATGTCATTGAAAAGTTTTTTGATTAGCTGCGAGTGAAAGTTTAGAAATAGAATAGAAAGATATATATTGGACAATAAAAACTTGAAAGGTTGAAAAGAAGCAGAAAAATGTCTTAAGATTTTATGAATTTAGTGCCTTTTTTTTTTATTTCCAGAATGTATTACAATTAGTAGAAGTCTTCTACATTTATATGATATTTATAAGAATCAATTACTATCATGTTTCCCCAATAATAAGACCTAACCAAAAAATGAGTACTAGCATTATTTTTGAAGATGCTTATAAGCCCTAATTAAGATTGTCAGTCAATAGCCTTTTTTGCCAATTGAAATATAATGGTCGTATTGAATTTTAAAGTAATGAATGTATAAATAGACAATATTATTGACATTAATGCTTTAATTAAATGGTAATATAAATTATGTAGTTCTTTTATATTTTTCCCTCGACTATTTTCAACAAAAATAATTTTATCTATATAGAGAAACAATTTATCTACCACAAATCAATATATTGGACAATTTATAATTTCATTTATATATTTTTAGGTACTTATTTTATTTATATTTAATACTTATATTTAGTTTTAGAGTTTCAGTATAGTAGCTTTTAAATATTCATGATAAAAGAAAAAAGTAATTTGATTTCTTAACTTTTTTTTTCTCTTCAGAGACTTTATTTTTAAAAATCAAAGTTTGGTTTAAGTTAAATCAGAATCTTTTTTTTTCTAAAAAAAAAACTTTAAAACAAATACCCAAGCAGGACTATTACAAATAATTTGGAAAATGTTTACCATTTGCATATTTAAATAACAGATGGATATGATTGTCTTATATATGAATCTTCGTAATTTAATACGCCATGTGTTGTAATGAACATAATTAATGTGCACATGTGAAATAAACATTTTCTGATTTTTTTTTTTTATGCATTTTTTTATTGCTTTTATTAACTGTAATCATTATTGTTATCATTTCTATGTTGTGAGTCTTCAATTAATATTTGATTTAATGGTAAATTTAAACTGAATAATATTCTGATCACCACATAAGAGAGCTATTCTAATGAGTACAAAAAAGAAATTGTGGGTAGCTGCCAGAATAAGAATCTTGCAGCTTTCTGTAAAGAGAAAAAGTAGTAGAATAAATGTACATTTTTATACTTGAAATATAGCTTTTATACATGAAAAAATAAGACATTCCTTGAAAATAAGCTCTACAGGACCTTTTGGAGCAAAAAATAATATAAATCTGGATCTTATTTTTAGGGAAACATGGTATATTTTTCATTCTTCATATAATGCAATGGAAAACTTAAGTTTCATAGTCAAAATTATCTTAAATTGAAATCATGAATTTGTCTTGTGTAAACTTTTAATGAAACTACCGAAAAGAACCACAAGCTTATCCAATGTTTATGATATTTTCTAGATAACATATATATTGCATTTCAGAATAATTTCAGAAATTAGCTTAAGTTGTAATTAAAGATAAATTGGGTTAATCACATTCATATGAAGTAAATTTAACTAAATATATAAATTGATAATTGTATAGAAAAACTATATTTAAAATGACAGAAATCTTCTTCGAGATTTGAAAATGAAATATTAAAATAATTGTCAGAAAAAAATAAGCTTTAAAAAAACAAGAGAAATTCTGATGGATTCTCTTATCAGAATGAGGTTTTTGACTTATATTATAAGCAATGGAACTAAGGTAAAACAAAAATGATAAGTAATACATTGAAGAACTACACGATGTTATATTAAGTATGTTCTTGGGTTTTTATTAGTGGAAAATAAGGTCAGTAATAATGTTGAGATATTGTTAAAAGGTAAAAATCACAGAAATTAATTGCACTATATCAGAAAATTTAAAAAAAAAAAAAAAGTTTGTATAATAGCAAAGAAATTGGAAAAATTTTTATGACTATTTATTAGAAATATTTCATCAAATTGTAATGATTTCTAAAGTATCTGTAAGTTAAAGTGATGTTAATATCGAAAATTAATCATTCTCGACCATTCAAATGACAATTTCGATAAAACTTATATAAGTAACAACATTATTATGTGCAAAATCAAAAACTATTTCTCATTCACATTTTTTTTTCTTTGGCATAAAATTAATAAAATGCAATAATATTAAATAGTAAAAACATATAGCAAAATAATAATTTCATTCCAATTAAAATGTTGATAAAAACCTAACGTCTGACTTTTCATATCATTAATAGTTTTAATAATAGACATATGCTATAATTTTAATTAGATTTTGTAAAATTCTGGATTATAAGATTCTCTAATAATGATGGACAATCTGCATATAAATTATTCTTCAATGTCTTCGAAAAATATTAGTAAAAACTATGAAACATTCCAATTGTTGAAATAATTAGATCTATTGGACATAATAGATTTTTTATTGGTTTTTAAACTTCAAAATGTTTTATATTGAGTTCATAATCTCAAGGAATTATTAGTCATCCCATTTTATATAGATCTGATTTAAAAGTGATATTTAAAATAATGATGTTGTCTGGTTTAATGTGTATATCAGATTAAATATTTTTTCTTCAGATATCTTCTAGATAAGAGCATATTACTAAATGATTAGGTAGAAAAAATTGATAATATTGACCATAACAATACCATCTAAAATAGTTTCCAATTATAAGTCTAAAAGCTAACCTCTCATCCAATCTAGAGTTTTAAAAATATATTAATAAACTCTAACCCAATAAAATTTGAGATAAAAATAAAAATAGTTTTTGATAAACTTTTAAGAAAACTTTCATATTTATAGAACCTATTTTTTATTTTAAAATTAATTGGAGATTATAATTTATTAAAAATAATTTTGCCTTTTCCTCATTTTAGCTGTGATTTTCCTTTACTATTCCCTAGATTAATCTGTATTTATTCATTTTTCAGTAATAAGTTATCTTCCATTCAACCATATTAAATGTTTTTATATTAACTTGTCTTGTCTGTGTTTTTGTCGGATGTCCAAATTTTTTAATTTTTAACAATGAAAAAAATCAAATTCTATTTAGAATTGAACCCACATCCTTACACGTCCCAACAGTAAAAAGAATAATAAATGTGTACAAAAGGATTAGAGAATTATATGGGGTTTTTTTTATTTCATTTCCAAAATCAAAATGAATATTGTCAGCAGGCAATCTCTTATGGAAAGAACAAGAAAAAGAAAGACTAATGAAGAAAATTATTTTATTTAAATTTGAAATTGTATGTATTATTTATAAATAAAAAATAAACTAAGATTTTAAAAAAAGATTTTTTTTAAATACTGCTTTTATGTAAATAGCCCATTACAAATAACAAAGTAATAATCCATATGATAAATATTTGAGGTCTTTTTGATTTTTATGATTTATTTGAGCCTCAAGTACTTTATCATTTTTCTACTTAATGGGCTGTATACATAATAGCATTATTTTAAAAAAAATATTTTTCTATAGCATTTGTAACGAGCACAGACGTTCGTTACATTGTTTTTTTTTATTTATTAAACATGAAAGTAAATTAAAAAGTTCGCATTTAAAAATTTTCTTTAAGAATTAAAAATTGAAATTAAATATCATCTTAAACTCATATATATTAAATCGCACAGATAATGAAAAATTATTAAAATAAAACTTTATTAAAGAAAAAGTATTTTAAAACTAAATTTTAAAAAGATTTGGAGATAAAATTATATCTTTAAATTTATATTTAAATATATCTTTGATTTGGAAAACAGGTTAATTAATCAGAAATGGAAATGATAAATTTAATTAGTCAAACGTAAACCAGCCTTGGGCATTTAAATGTAAAAATATCGGTCAGATAGGAAAACAATAGAAACTTTTAGCAAATGAAATAAATCCATTGGGAAATCGGACCTCAACGAAAAGGATCATCACATCGATGACGTAATATTAAGTCAATCTTTCAAAGTAATATAAAAGAACAAGTTTGGAAATTATTAGAGTGATTATGATTATTACGATGTGACAGATAGGTGTTGGTGCGGGAGAAGGGATTGAAGAGACGCACGATTCAATCCCTTCAGTTTTGCCAAAGAAAGAAAGAGAAATGAACTATCGTTTTCTACATTGAGGACCAACTAAACTAAAAAACATCCGAATAAATAAATAAACAACGGCTAAATGGATACCAATCTTTTGAGGACGGCGTGGGAATTCATGTTCATGGCAAGCAACGGATAAAGATGAACTGTTTTAAACCGTAAGAACTGTATAAATAATGAACATTAAATTAAAATTTTCCATATTTAAATGATTGCAATATTAGCCTATCTGACCAACTTAATTTATTAATAATGTTATTTGATGTATTTTTTATTTATTTATTTAAAATCATTTCCATTTATTTAATTTTGTTCTTTAAGTTTTATTATGATTTCTGTTTTCCGTTAAGTTAAATTATATAAATGTTAAACTTAAGTCGGGCGTGAATGGCTGTATAGATTTGTAAAGTTATATTAGGGGAGGGTAATTTTAGGTTATTTGTTTCGTTGTTAGATTGGGTCAATGGATTGGATATATTGATGTAGTTAGTAGATGTAGTCGGAGATTCGCTACTGGCAGAATCGTTTATATATACGCCGCACTCACCCGTTTGCCTATGAAAGGAATTATAAGACAAAGAACGCAGTTCCTTTCTATGGAGTTTTTTTTTTATTGTTCTTCTTGTTAGATAAATGTAATATTCCTATCTGATGAGAGTCAATGTCTTCTCTTAATCTTTTTGGTGCTGCCGTATTCCGTATTACATTGAATACATCGATGTATCAGATGAATTGATGCCAGTTTGATTGCGAATTTTAGCCTAAGGTTAAATAGGGATAGAATATTTTATTTTCAAATGCAAATCTATGTAGTCTATTCATACTCGACCCTAAATAAAAATGCATTAAATTTAAGTTGTTTATAGACGCTTGCATGGATTGGTTATCGGTTAAGTATGTTTTGGGTTTTCATATTTGATCAAAATATATAGACATTCGATAAATAATGATACCTTACGGTGAGTATCTAAAATGTATTTATTCGGATGTCTTTTAAGTCATTGGTGACAATGCAAATATCTTATGGTGAATACTATTGGGTTACTTATAAATTTCCCTCTGCAATTGTCAGTATCAATGATTTTATATTTTGATCGTTTATGTTTACTTTAAAATGTTTTTTTTTTTACCGTGTAATCTATGTAACCGATCTATATGCAACATATTAAAACAAGCTTTTATAATCCCATCTGTGCTGAACTTAATTAAAATGTAAACTTATAATATAATAGAAATTAAAATGTAAATTAAAAATCTAAAGTAAAGTTTAAAAAATAATGTTAAAGTGTAAACTGATACTAAAACAATTTTCAATCTTATATATATATATATGTGCATAAATAAATGTTTGTATGTTAATTACTGGCAGTGGCTTATTTTATTCTTTTATATATATACTCTTATATTATTAAATCTCTGCTACTCTCTGAGTTAGTGACTTGGGCTAACGACCGGAATCAAAATTTAAAAAAAAAAAAAAAATTTTTTTTTTTTTTTTACTTATGTATCTGCCTACTTTATAAATTTTTCTAGGTTCAAATACCTAGATGGCGCCCTGTAGTGCAGATTACGTTAAGTATTATTCTCCGGATCGTTACACGTTATTCATCTTGTTCTTAATTATGTATATGTAGTATATACTCTTCTAATTTAAAAAAAGGTAAAAAATATTTTACTTCAAATTAGGGCCTTTAAAGGTGTTGGTGATAGTCAACCAGTTAAATAATTCCTTGTAAAGCAAAAGCTTCCCCAAGAATAAAGTGAAAAAATAATACTCATCAAACTAGTCACTCACTAGTGGATTTTTGCAGCTTTTCTTTTTTGTTTTACTTATTAATTAATTTTAGAGTAAATTTAACACAAACTTGAATTAAAACATAAATGGAAAGCTATATGTATCTCTGATAAAAATATAAAATAAAATGTTAGCTATAAAGAACCTTAATGCTTTTTAGAAAACTGGATTAAATTATCATTGAGAATGAGATATTAGAGCAGTTCTTTTAGTATGATTATTGGCTTTTTTATTGTCTATTGAACTTGGAATTAATACATCAGGTTCGTAAAATTAACCCAGTGAATCCATGAACTATGCTATATCTAACTATGTGATTTCAATTATATGCTATCCAGAGTAAAATGTATGAAAGGAAGAACAACAATAATATACATGTTCCTGAGGAATCTTCGTGAGGAATGCATGATCTATCATAGGAACTTGACTGAAATAATCATAGATGATTTATCAGAGACATCAATTGCCTAACTCATAAATCTCACGTCACTCTTCATGAAGAAATATTAATTTGTTACATGATTTTTTTTTTGTCAATAGAATTATGTATTATTGTATATATATATATTTTTTTTTACTTCTGTATTTGGAAACTTAAATTTATATAGCTTGGGAGATTTCTTTGTAGCTAAATTCAAGAAAATATAGAAAGAAAGTCATTAGTTTAAATAATTTTCTTTTAATAAAATTTAGATAATCGTTCTTCATAATGACATGACATTAATTAGTTAAACTTCTTATTAAAATATGGGATAGAGGTAAGATGTTTATTTGTTACTATTCCACATAAATGAAATATAAAATTTTGACATTATAAAATTTATGTTGTTCATTTTTCTTTTGTTGATTAACAGTGTTCTTGCATGTTTATTCTGTATCAATGATTAACAATTTTTGTATGGATTATCTTTTCTATTTTAACTTATACATGTTAAAAAAGGGATTCTTCCAGAGAAATAAAACATTATTATGGGAATCAAACTCAGTAATTATTTAAAATATTTTAGTTTTTTTTTTTTAATGTCATTTCGTTAACCGGGAAGTGAACACAGGCCAGCTGCTTGGAAGGCAGCTATGCTAACCACTGGGCCAGCAATGCTTGACAAAATATTTTAGTTTATTTGATTAGTTAGTTAGTGCTATGTCCAGCGGTGACTAAGTTACAGCACAGCCGAATTTCAATTTTAAAAAATGACATTTAATATAATCATAGGCGGCACAGCAATTTAAATTATTGATACTCCGTAATATTTAAATAGTTTATTAGAAATTTTCTTCTCTCTTCAACATATGAAGTTATACATATATATTTACAATGGGTTGAAGGCAGTTGATTTATAAGGGTCCTATGACCTGGTGCTGCGGTCCTGGAATATTAATTAAAGTCCGGAGAATAGTTGTCGGAGAGGCCGGATTGGGAAGGCTGACAGTAATTGTCAGAGGAAGGAACATGTCTGTTCTTCAAAGGCTTCAACTAGCTAATAATTTTTTTCACCGCTCTCAGTTTTCATATTAATAATCTAATTGGTTGGAGTCCCATGGTACCATGTGGTAGTACCGATGTTATTACATTCCAACCTGCATTTTTGTTTTATAAATATATAATACAAGTTCTTATATATTTAATAAATTAAAATTTTCTTTTTTCAGATACAATGGCATTTAATTAAATTTGCTATAGGGCTATTTGATATTTAATCAGAGTTGCTGTTTTTAAATTAATTTTGCCTAATTAGTTCATAGCATTTTTATATGTCCATTGTATTTATACATGCACGTACTTAATTTAAACTAACATTTTCACGTCTTTTTCTGTTTCAATAAAAATATGCGTTTGATCAGATTTTTTTAATATACACGTATTTAGCAGTTAGTTAGTTTTACCATCAAATTATTATTACATTTATTTACTTTATATACAACAAGTGTTTATTCATGTATACTTATTAGGGAAAGGGTTGGTTTAATGAATATTTTTAATTATTAATATAATAAGCATTCATATTTAACACTTACATATGTATATAATCTTTATATATATATATTCTGTTAAAGGAGTTTGTTAATTTTATATCACGTTTGTAAATAAATATTGTTGGTTTATTCCTCATTAAATGGTCTCTAGTTTATCAAAACCGTTTCTTTCAGATTCATCATACATACATATACACAGAGTTTTTTTTTTTTATATAATATAACATCATAATAGGATTAAATGAATAATATAGTTGATTTATGATATATATAAATATACTATAATTCATACTTAATTTAAATTCATACGCTGAAGAGAATTAATTGCAATATTCTCCCTGGGCTTGAATTCTAAGGCATATGTGGAATCTGGGTAAGATATATATGAATTAATCTAAATTATGTCTAAATTTAATGCGTGTAAAAAGAGCTAGCCCACTAGAAGTAGATATGATCATTGTTTAGTTACTTCATCACATCATTATTATCATCCTATCTGAAGATCCTAAGTTTGATAATCATTGGATCCATTCTCCTCTTTTAATGGAATATATTGAATTGTTACATTTTCTGATGCAATGAACTACATAGTAGTTGCCACAAGATTCCGTTACATATTCTTGATGCAGCCAACTTGGGGCAATAAAAGGTGTGGTGCATCATTAGATATATCATACCATTTACATCTTTTTATACACTTGATCAATACTTTTATTTGTATGACGATCATCATCAGAGCTACAATATTCAAACATATAATTATACAATTAATTCACTTATCCACATATTGATATACACCTGGGTCTCGTTTTATGCGATAGATAGGTTCCTGAGAAAACACGCGCAAACGAAATCGTGCAAAAATAGACGTAACTTACATTGAAAAAGGGGGGATGCGGTCTGTGATTTTTCAAATTTCGCATAAAAGCAAAGCACCAACGTAAAATTACTTTAAAATTCGCGCAAAAAAAAGAAAGAAATAAAATATGACTAATAAAAAATTTCAAATTTGAAAAAAATTGATACAAGACAAACTTTTTTTAACTATAATATTTAATTTTATTCAAAATAATATATTTTTATGCATAATTTACAGTACAGTAATTTACATTTTTTTATACACGTTAAATTAATTACTATCGCTATTTGCTAAAAAAACACGTTCGTTTGCAAACTGAGAAAATACAACTAGTGCCAACTTCACACTCATATTGTGACAATGGTTTTCTGGTGACAACGTAATTAGTAATTAATCTTTGAGACGATGATTTTATTAATTGTTTATGAAACTAACAACTAAATTCTTATTTTTGTCTTTAATTTTTTAATTTTCAATTCCGTTTATCAAATTTCACATCACATTAATTTCAAGTCGCCAAGTAATTTTTAAATTGTTAATTGCAATTAAAAATCAGATTTTAATTTTTAATTGTCAAATTTAATTGTGCCCACTGATTACGTTCTTTTTTAAAAAGCAAAAACAGAATGTGATTTAAAATGTAAAATTAACACGCACAATGTTTGAACAAATTTACATTATAATCTTGAAAAATTTAATGTGTGTATACATAAAATGTGGAAATCATGATTTTAATTTCATTATTGCATAAAATCTTACTATTATAAAGCACTGAAAATATTGAAATTATTAAGATGAAAGTCGAATTCCAATAATGTGCTATTACTTTCAATATAACATAAGTGCGCAAAATTTATTATTTAAAGTAATAGCGCATTATCGGAGTTAGACTTCCGGAGAAATGTGAATCGCATAACTTCAAAATCGTGTTAAATAAGTCCGCATAAAAAGAGACCCAGGTGTACATAATTAAATGCACAATATAAACAAAAATACTTATACATTTTAATGTGACCTTTATAAAAAATCATTTCTCATTTTATTACTTTACCTTTTACATAATTTTATCAATATTTTATATTAATTTATTTTATATCACTTTTTTTTAAATATTATTTAATATAATAATAATAACTAACATTTATTTTACTATTTAATGCATATTATTATCATTTTTGTTATATTATAAAATCAACTTCTAATCTTGTCTTATTTTTATTAAATATTTCTATCAATTAACTTTACCCACATTACAAATTATTTTTTGATTTTTATTACAAAAAATTACCTACCTCTTGTTAATTCTATTTCTAAAACCTAACTGACAAAAAAATTTCGAATTTATGCTTGTTTAACACTCCCTCTATTATCATTTTCTTTAACTTTTTTCTTTTAACCTTTTCAATTTCTAATTATTATTAACAATTGTTTATAAAATTATTGTTCTTACTCTGAAATCCCTATTAAGACTTGATTTTATACTCTTAATCAAGATTGCCTCTTTAATTTTTCTATTCCTTCTATTATGTGTGTAATTAATCATTTTTATACAATCTTTTTCAAACCTATGACCTGTTTTTAATGAATGCAAATAAATAGATGATCTCTTATCATATTTATGTTCAATTAATCTGGTATAAACTGAATTCTTTGTTTCTCCCACATAATTAGTTTTTATATTTTTACTTTTACATGATTTGCATTCAATTTTACATACACCATTTATGTTTTTTTCTACTTTTCTTACATACTTATTATCTAATATATTAAGTATATTCTTTCTTTTATTTACTATCTTAAATTTTATTACATTATTAAACTTTTTGTTAATTCTAATAATTATTCTATTCATACTTTTTTACAATACTATTATTCAATTTATACCAGATTAATTCAACATAAATATGATTAGAAACAGGTCATAGGTTTGAAAAGATTATATAAAAATGATTAATTACACAAATAATAGAAGGGATAGGAAAATTAAAGAGGCAATCTTGATTAAGAGTATAAAACCAAGTCTTAATAGGGAGTTCAGGGTAAGAACAATAATTTTATAAACAATTGTTAATAATAATTAGAATTTGAAAACATTAAAAGAAAAAAGTTAAAGAAAATGACAATAGAGGGAGTGTTAAACAAGCACAAATTTTGAATGTTTTTTGTCAGTTGGGTTTTGGAAATAGAATTAACAAGAGGTAGGGAATGTTTTGTAATAAAAAAACAAAAAATAATTTGTAATGTTGGTAAAGAGAATATTTAATAAAAATAAGACCAGATTAGAAATTGATTTTATAATATAAGATAAATGATAATAATATGCATTAAATAGTAAAATAACTGTTAAAGTTATAATTATTATATTAAATAATATTTTAAAAAATAAAATAAAGTCATATAAAATAAATTAATATAAAATATTGATAAAATTATTTAAAAGGTAAAGTAAATAAGCATTTATTTTATAGTGCTATGTTTTTATAAATTGTAATACATTAAAGATCAGCCTTTTCAAGCTATTGTGCATGCGCTTTTTACGAGTGTTAATAATAATTGAATACTTTCATTCCCAACACAAGATATAGTATTGAATAAAATGAATAAGTGGATTCATTTTATTCTTTCATAAAGACTATATCTTATGTTGGGAATGAAAGTATTCATTTATTATTAACACTCGTAAAAAGCGCATGCACAATAGCTTGAAAAGGCTGATCTTTAATATATTACAAAAGGTAAAGTAATAAAATGGGAAATGATTATTTATAAAGGTCATATTAAAATGTATAATTATTTTTGTTTATATTAAATTATGTATATCAATATGTGGATAAGTGTATTAATTGTATAATTATATATTTGAATATTATAGCTCTGATGATAACTGCAGAACAGTCGAAACTGTTAGTTTAATACAAATAAAAGTATTGATAAAGTGTCTAAAAAGATGTAAATGGTATGATATATTATAATAGAAATCAATACATAGGAAAAGAAGGAGAAAATTATATTATGTCATTATATATTTAGATTCCGTTACAATATAACACAAAAATTAAATTTAACGATTATAAATTTAACAATCCATTGTATTATAATCTATTCTGCATACATTGTAATTATTAAATTGCAATTTACACTTCAAATAATATTTTAATACATATGTTTCACAATCACAACAAATGAATTAGTACATACAATTTTTCGTGCAATAATTTTTTTTTTAAATACCTTTTAGGTCAATTTGAAGCTTTCCATACAATTAATTACACATACTCAAAGTATAAATTTAAATATTAAGTACATTTTTTTAAATTATTTTACTAAAAATATTAATATTAATCAATTCAAATCTTAATTACTTGATCTATTTATTAAGTTCGTATTGAATAATATAAATAAACTATATTGTTATTTTAGATTTTTAAAAGAAAGGATTTTAAATGGGTATCTACTTATACATTTATAAATATATATATATTGAAAATAAAGTAAAGTTAATATAATGATAATTTTTATAAGCTAATTATTTAAGCTAGCATCTGTTACCATGGTCGACATCTTTGTTATTCTTTAATTACAATTCCATTTTTCTTGATGTTTACTGGAATATTCCCACAATGATAACAATGATTCATATTTCCAAGTACATTGTTCCTTGATAGTATCCCGCTATTTCCTTTTATTGGATATTAATGTTCATATCTATATCCGAACATTGACTTCTTCGTACTATTCAGCATAGTATTTTTCATATTAGAAAAATGATTCTTTTTATTATTATTGTTATTATTCATTTCATTTATTCTTATGGATATTAATTAAGGTCCCATGCCCTCTCTTTTGTAATACCTACTCAAAGTAGTGCATTATGGCAAGTACATCCAATCCATAAAATATTAAAAGGGATTATGTAAGAAATATATATATATACCTCCCCGAAGTAAAATTTTTCTGTTTTTTTTTTTTGTTACCAGGCAACAAGTTTTTAAAATTGGCTTGTAAATCATCAATTTCTTTCTTTATAATTATAACAAAGTTCATTATTATTATTCAATATGATAAAATTAATATATTATTTTATTTTAACTATAATAATATACGTGTTCACTCTTGCATTTATTTTTACTCAATATATATTTTTTTATATAAAACATAGCTTTTAAATATTAATATAAATGATTCCTAATTGTTTATTTATGATTTGATACTATAGATGGATAATATATGATTGATTTGCATGTCACATTATATATTTCAATTTTTTTTTTGAATCTTTAATGAGAAATACAGGTAATAGTATGTATACTGAACCCCACCATTTCATAGCGTTGTTTTTCACACAATGCACATCAATATCCCGTTTTAGCGGCCTTAACTTACGGCTAACACTACAATAGGTGTTGTTTGAACCATAACAGGCCGCCTGGGGGGCGATGTATTCTACAATTACGTAAAGAAATCCTACGCCCATTGCATTGCGACAGTATTCCTCAAGTGAGCACTATCGAACTCTCACTACAGTCTGATTTGATGGTGGCCATATTTGAAAGAGATGAAACTCTCCAAAAATTCATTGTCAGAAATTTTTTAGAAAGCTTAGTGGAATTAGTATTCCATATTAAGAAATGTCATGTCATCACACATGCTTCCCTATGGTTTTGAACTGCACACAACTTCAAAAGGTTATTCTTTTCAGCAGAATTTTTTCCGATTTTGCGTGGAAATGCCCGTTTATGCGTGAATCCGTGTGAGAACAGTAAAATGTCATCTGAAAGTTTTCCAAATTGATTGAAGCTGAGTGAATTGCTGGCCACAGAAGTGAATGCTATTGTGTTTTCGCGGAAAGAGAAAAGGATCTGGGAATTCCATTGCCACTCCTGCAAGCGTACCTGTGTAGGTCTGCGTAAGGGAAGTTGGTTCGAAGGCTCCAAAATCCCGTTACTTACAGCTTTGAGGCTCCCTTGTTATTTTATTCGCATGTTACTTTTGGCTGCTGGTTTGTTTTTTTTTATCCCCCCAAAAATAGTGTTTTTTACTGTTTTGGTTCACAACTTGTCCAAAGTTTCGTTTATTTTTGATTCAATAAATTATTTCATGGAAAACGTTGTTGTTTTTGTTGTTCACATGATTATAAAGTAGGTAGGTAATATTTGATAAGTTTCACTAACAGTTAAAGTAGGTAGTATTTTATTACACCAAGAAAAGAAGTGTTTAGGAGTTTATTCAAAAGGCCCAAAAAAAATAATAATAACAATAAAGAACTGTGTGGTAACATAAAAGTTCAAAAATAAAACCAAAAAAGAAGTTGATAATTAAAAATTAAAATGGTAAAATGTTCCTCACTACCTTGGCTTAAAAAAAAGTGTAAAAACGAACTGTTTTGTCTTTTTTTTTAAAAAGGCCCAAAAATTAAGGAAGAACTTTTCGCTGTCATATAAAGCTTGCTGTAGCATAAAGATTTGGAAAAAAAAAAAGCCTCGTAATAAATTAACAAAAAAAAAGAAAAAAGACAACAATTCAAAATCAAAACAACCCCTCCACCCTCTAAAAAAACCAAGAGTTGGTTTATTCAAAAGGAATTGTTTAAGTCTTTCAGCAAATCGAAACATCAACAAAAAAAAGAAAGTAATTGAAAAGCAAACCAACCCCCCTCTACCATCTAAAAACAACAGTGTTTGTTAATAAAAAAACTCTACGACTTTTAGGTAAAGAAAGTTAACAAAAAAAAAAAAGTTATCTTAGTATTATGTAAAGAAACTGATGGACCATTAGTTGATAATTGAAAAGCAAACCAACACCCCTACACCATCTAAAAACAAAGTGTTTATTTATTAAAAAAATTAACTCAAAAAAAAAAACCAAGTGAAAAAAAAAAAATCATTGGTGGTTTACCGTAATATTATGTAAAGAAACCGACGGACCATTAGTCGATAATTTAAAAGCAAACCAACACCCTACACTGTCTAAAAACAAAGTGCTTGTTTCTTAGAAAATGAAACCAAAAAAAACCAGGTGAAAAAAAACAAAACTTTGGTTTACCGTAAGTAATATTATGTAAAGAAACCGAGGGACTGTTAGTCGATAATTTAAAAGCAAACCAACACCCCTAGACCATCTAAAAACAAAGTGTTTGTTTCTTTAAAAAATAAAAAAAAAACGGGTGAAAAAAAAATCTTTGGTGATTTACCGTAATATTATGTAAACAAACAGATGGTCTGTGAATCGGTATATTGATGTGCATTGGGCGAAAAACAGCACCATCAAACGGTACGGTTCAGTATACATGCTATTACCGAAATACATTTCTTTTTATCAAAATAAAAATCAATTTCTGCCAAGTTTATATCTGGTACCTATATTTTAGTGTTGTTCTTATCTTGTATTTATATCTGTCATCTAAAAGCAATAACTAAGATATAATCACGTGTTAAATTATAAACATTCATTATAAAAAAATTTTTGACTAAAAGCTAAATCAATGCCATTGCATATTATGGACCATATAATTATACTAATTGCTGCACCAGTTCATGTTATTGCAGAGACTATTGAGAAAGAAAACAGAAAATCCTTTCAATATGTAATATAATAGTTCATATTTAATGTAGTTCTAACAAATTCATCCAATCAGTCAATAAAAGTTCTATTTAAATTCAATGAATCAGATATTTGTTGATTATTTTAGTCTTATCTTACATTCTTTAAATTAAGCAGAACATTTAATATGAATCATCCATCCATCCATTATATGTTGGAGTCTGAGAGTATATACTTTTTATTTTAATAGTGTATTTTATAAATGCAATATTGTCTTTATTATACTAAAAGTGCCATCATATATTTTTTATGCATCATAATAATAAAAAATATTATATGTTCTATAAAATGAATATACTATTTAAAAAAAAGAATATAGTTAATTAAATAGAGAGTTTAAACATTTTTAAACTAATCTTAATTTTATTCATAGTTTATCTTTTTTGGTATTTATTTTTAAATAGAACATTTTTAGTATTTTAACTTTAATCTATATGAAATTACAAAAAAAATGAGATGTAATAGTGCTTATCATTCATTATTAATGTTTTATTGTTATCATGAAGATGGGAATCTTTCAAACACTTGTCACTATGCATGACCTAAATAGAATTTTGTTTAATGCTATCTTTTCTCTCCTGACTAAATAAATATTATTTCTACAAAAAAGAAAATTGATTTCAAATTTATTTTGATAATAAAATTGTTTTAAAAAAGAAAAATAAATATCTGAATTTGATCAATTTATATTCATTTGCTCATACATCTAGATATATTATCTAATGAGCTTGCCAATAGCTCTTAAGAAGCTTTTCAGTATATCCGCAACCCTAAACCGGTTTCTGCTTCGGGTTTCCTCAGTGAGGTACTAGGATATTCAAACATTAGATTTAAAATACCAGATCAAGCCCAGCACTTTATATAATAGTTAACTATTAAGTAGAAAATCTGAAATTTTCAGACATCCATATGTCTTATAAGTCCAGCTATCTAACTTAAATAGCCATATGGGACTGAACTTAGTTTAGTCCCACATGGCTATTTAAGGTAGATAACTGGATTTGAAGTCTGAAAATTTCAGATTTTCTACTTAATGGTTAACCATTAGATAAAGTGCTAAGCTTGACCTGGTATTTTAAATCTAATGCTTGAATATTCTAGCACCTCACTGAGGAAACCAGAATGAGAAACTGGTCTGGGATTGGGATATTCTGAAAATCTTGTTAAGAGCTATTAGCAAGCTCATTATATAATGTAATATAACCTTGTTAAATTAGGTCATTTGATATATGACTTGATTTCTTTGCTATTATCTAGATATATATTCATTGAAAGCAAATTTATATATATTGTTCATATTATTTCAACTATTCCTTTTACAAACTAATATTGTACTGATATTTTCAGTGGTTTTTTTGTAATTCAAAGTAGTTTGCATGAAAATAATTGCTTACTTATAATATTAAAAAGCATAATAATTGAAATTACACACACCTAAATTTAATCATTAAATTAAAAACTTTTCTATATTAATTAACATTTTTCCTTTCATTATAAAAAAAAAATTGTTTATGCAGCATGTTTTTTGTTTTTCTAAAACATGCAAGATTTTTTTCCTACACTTCTGAAAATATGACTTAGGAGAAAATATTCAAACCCATACTGTTAAAGGTGCTTGTATTATAGATAAAGACGCCGTAGGATGGCGTCATTTTCATGATAAAACTATAAAATATGAACATTCACGGGCCGTTGATTTTAATAATTTTTCTGTGCTTTTTTGTAATGCGAAAATAAAAACAAAACAAAATTGTCTTTTTTAAATATTTTTTATTAACGTATACAATTTAAATGATAATAATAAATGTAAAATAAAATCAACAAATTACAATTTGATTCGTGTTTTTTATATCGTATACTTTTTAAATTGTGTTACGGCTTTTTTTATCAATTTTCTATCGGATATTTTTTTACTTGTATTACAGCTTTTTTTTTTATCAATTTTCTATCGGTTATTTTTTTACTTGTGTTACGACTTTTTTGGTTGTTGTTTAACTAAAAAATTATAATCGTAATAAAAGTAAAAGTTGTTACGGTTAGATTTAGGGTTAGGTTTAGTTTTAGGGTTAGTGTTCTGTTTGTTTGTAATGCTAAAATAAAAAAATTCAAAATCTTAAGCGTACTCGGACAGAAGAAAGAAATTCAAACTTTTTTAAACAACAAACAAATGTCTTCTTTACTTATTAAACATGTTTATAATATTTGATTTTTATTAAATTTACAAAAAAACCTGTACATTTGGACTTTTCTTACTGCATATTTTTCTCGTACCGCTCTTTTTTACTTCAAAAATATACAGACGGTAGAATCTTCTTTGTCTCATGAATGTTACTAACAGTACGTTACTTGACACGTTACCTAATTGCAACTCAATAAAAACATAGATATTTAACATTTACCAAAATAAAAGTTCAATACAGTACGTTGTAAAAAGTCTTATTAAAATAAAAAAAAATCCAATGAAAACAACATTTCAATACAATTCAAATACAAACTCTCATCAAGCCGTAATTATTTTATAAATTGTGCTAATTCGTAAAATGTAATTGCTGCTTAGCGACATACATGCTGTACTGCGATGCGATATAGTGGCCTGCATTCTGTAGCACAACAAAAAAGTTGTATTATAGAAAACACGGGTTCGAACGTGTCAGCCACGGAAGCAGCATTTTAATGTGCTTTGGCGCGAAAACCGCGCCATAGAACGGCGTCTTTAGCTATAAGATGAGTACCCTGTTAAAATATTAAGAAATACAGTATTTATAACAATTATGATTTTTTTTTATCTTATAGATGGCTTCCAATAAATAAAAAATTAATCATGAATGCATTTATTTAATGATAAAGTGTAAACAATTTTTTTACATTGTACAGCAATAAACCATTTCTTCTTTATTTTGTAATTTTTTTATTTTAATATGTCATACAGCCTGCAAAAATATTTTAATTCAGCACTATATATTGAGAGGAATACAAATTATAAAAGTATATTGATAAAGCATAAGTTGTCTTTTTTGAATAAAAAGGGAAAAAAAAAAAGGAGAAAAAAATATATATATTTTGATTTAAAAATATAATACAGAAGCTATTAATTTAATGAAAATTTTTTTCATTCTTAATAATGAGTATAATGTTAGTTTAAGTTATAAATAAGAGAAAAGATTTATAATGTTATGTGATTTTGTATTAATTTACACTTAAGATATCTGCTTTTAGTAGAGAAACTAATCATTACTGAATTTTAGGTTAGTATTGTTAATGACTAATAGGAATAATCACTTATATGTATTTAAAACAAATGATTATAATAAAATGACCTTATTTTTATTAGATTTTTTACTTTTTAAATATTGCTAATGTAATATATATGAATTTGAAGTACAAAATAAAAGTAAAAATTACAGTTAGAGGAAAATTGCTCCGTTTTTTTTTTTTTTCTAAATTATTTAAACACTAGATATGTTCTATCAAAAATATCAAATGTATTGAATAATGAGCAAAAAAATTTATATGGAGTTTCTCAGATATAACTGTCCAGAAGGGATCTTATCGTAATCTGCACTACAGGGCGCCACTAGGCCATTTGAACCTAGAAAATTTATATAGCAGGCAGATACGTAAGTTAAAAAAAAATTTTTTTATATATATTTTATTTATTTTGACCGACCGTTAGCCCAATGCCACTAGCTCAGCAGAGTAATAGAGATTAATAATAATGATATATTTTATAAATTCTTATCTAAGAATAATTTCAATATTAAAAAAAGAATAAAATAAGCCACTGCCAGTAATACACACAAACATTTATTAACACACATATAAATTTTGAATCATTTTAGCATTACTTTTACTTCATAATTTAACTTGATTTTCGAATTTAATTTACATTTTAACTTTTATAAGTTCGCACAGATGAGTTGAATATTTTATTAAAGTGTCGAATATGAATAGACTACATAGATTTCATTTGAAAAGAAAATGTTCTATCCCTTATTTAACCCTAGGCCAAAAGTTTGCAGTCAAACCAATGCCAATCTATCTGATATATCGATGTATTCAATGTAGCATGAATACAACAGCACAAAATAACACTGTCAGGAATGTACATCTGAACAGCATGGTTAATAGACGACATTGACTCTCAACCAAACAGGAATGCTACATCTGTCGGCAAGAACAATATAAAAAAAACTCCATAGGAAGGGACTGCGTTTTCCGTCTTACTATCCCTTCCATAGGCAAAAAGGGGGTGTGCGGCGTATAAATCAATCCTGCCCATAGCGAATCTCATACTACAGCTACTAATTACACCAATATATCCAATCCATTGACCCAATTTAACTATGAAACAAATAACCTAAGATTACCCCCCCCCTTAAACTAACATATATAATTTTACAAATCTATGCAGACATTCACGCCCGACTTAAATTTAACATTTATTATACAAAAAAAAAAAATCATAATAAAAACTTAAAAGAGCAGAAAAAATAAATTAATGGAAATGATTTACAAAAAATAATAATACATTCAATAAAACAATTATTACTAACTGATTAAGTTTGGTCAGATAGGAATTTCTGTTTCAATAATTTAAATACTGGGAAAGTTTATATTTTGGAGTTCTTATTGTTTTCAAATTAATTAATGTTCATTAGATTTCATAAAGTTCTTACGATTTTAACAAGTCCATAGTTTCTAATTTTTTGCAATTGCTTGCCATTTGGAGCCAGCGTTATATCCCCGATGTCCTGTGGTCCTCAATATAGGAAAAACGATGTTATTTCTCTTTCCTTTTTGCAAAACTGAAGGGATTGAAGAGTGCATCTTTTCAACCCCTTCTCCACCAACTCTCTCCGACTTAACACATATCTATCTCTTAATTCCTATCTTCACTCACTAAAATTTATTTCCCAACTTTTTCTTTTTATATTAATTTTGCAGATTAACTTAACATTACGTCATGACGATGGTGATGGTCTTTTTGTTGAGGTCCATTTCCCTGATGGATTTCTTTCATTGGCCATTCTGTTCCTATTGTTTTTCCTCTCCTATCTGACCTTTACTTATATATTTTGAAATGCCCAAGGGCTAGTTCACTTGGACTAATTAAAATAATCATTTCCATTTTTCAATAACATTAATTTTTTTTTGTACAAACTTAGATATATTTTTATCTTTATTGAAAATTTAGTTTTAAAATACTTTTTTTTTCTTCTTAATAAAGTTTTCGTTTAATAATTTTTTATCTGTGCGATTTTATATATTAGAGTTTGAAATAGAATTAATTTTCAATTTTTATGTCTTAAAAAAAAAAAGTTTTTAAATGCGAACTTTTCAATATCTCAATTTTTAAAATAAATAATGCAATGGTGTATGTGCCCGTTACACAAGGTTCTATACTTAGCAAGTTGTTTCTGATTTTCATAAATGATCTAGGATATTCAAATGATACTGTTATTATGAGTATAAATAACAATTTTGATATTGCTTTGAGAGAGGAATTTATATAAATGGAGAAAGAACAAAATTTATGTTGATATGTTCTCCTCACATGAAATGTAAAAATATTGATATACATTTGCATTCATGTGAGTGTTTATATGATCGTAAGGTAATATGTAATGATAATAAGTATATAAAAGTAGAACAAAAATATATTAGATATCTTGGAATGATGGTAGATGAAAAGAAGTCTTAGAAACATTATATAAACATATTAATTAATAAATTTAGATATTTTATAAAATTAAAGATATTTTTCCTTTAAAATCTTTTTGTGAATCTTTATTGAGATATGGAATAATACTTTATGGTTTTGCAAGCTTTTGTAATATTATAGATTAGCATTACTGCAACAAAGAATAATTGATCTAATAGAAGAAAAATACATCAATAAAGAAAAAAGTGGTACAGAAATAATATTTTATTATTCAATCAACATCTGGATTATATAATTATAGAGAAAAAAAATTTTGATAATTTAAAAAAACCTTATTTATAAAACAATTTGAAATGTGTCTAATGAAAATCAAATACATACATAGTTTCAAAATATGGAACTAGAGTAATAAATTATTGTCCTAAATTATTTAATAATTTACTTATTGAATTAAGAAGCTTGCAATATTGTAGGGAAATAAGAAACAAATTTAAAAATATATTAAAGAGAGGGGGGGGGGAGGATATATAGAAAAAAATATATAATTATCCAATGTTATATAATCAATATTTTTATTATATAATTAATATGTTATTGTAATATAATTTATTGTGTTATTATTAGCATATTTTATATTATATTTAAAATTTAATTTAAATATCTAAAATGTTATAAAAAAAAAAATTTCTACATAAAAGCACAACTAGGGCTTAGGAGGAGAAGAATGGCATTTGTATCTGTGTAAATTTATTTTGACTTGTATTTAAACGGAAAAAAATAATAATAATGAATTTACTGGTCATTAAAATATTTAAATGATAAAAAAAGATGGATGAGTTACATTGAAAATTTAAAAAAAAAAATTGTGACTCAAATGAGATATTAAAATAAAATAAAAATTATAAAATAAGACAAACTGACTTATTGTTATACTATGTAAAAAAAAAATATTACCATTTCTATTCATTATTCAATATATTCAGTTTTTTATTTTTTAAAAATTATCTTTAAAATGGAAATCATCATATTAAATGTAATTAAATTAAAGAATGCAAGATGGAATAGAACTAGTCACCAAATATCTGAATAATTGATTTTAAACACATGTTTAGTTGTTTAACTTAGATAAATTATGTTAGAATGTTATGTCCCAGTCTTCTATGTAATAACATAGTGGCATTGGCAGGCTCTGGTCCACAATTTTTGCTATTATTTTGCATTTAATGCTTGTAATTTAATGGTTGTGATTATAAATTAATTTTCGTTTCTAGGTGACAGGTGTAATTAGAGATAAGAACAATTTTAAAATAATAGATTCCAGACATGAAGTTTTAAGTTATTTTAGTAAAGAAAGAAAGATATGGGTTTTTTTATTATTACAAGATTTTTTAAATTAAAATGTTCAAATTTATTTTTATAAGTGTATTAAGTATTGTAACTAGAAAGTTGAGAATATGTTGATCATAAAGTGAGTTGCTTTACCTAATATCTTTTCTAGAGCTCACAACAAATGTAATGGTTGTATCAGATTTCCAGTATGAATATCAGCTCATTTATAATTTATGGTTAACATTGCAATTCTTTATGAAGGCATCACCATTTGGTCTCCCAAATAGTCTGGATTTTTATGAGATCCAATCTTTATATCACAAAATTTTTTCAGTTTATAATCTTTGATTTTAACAAACACATCAAACATGATTCTTATGATATTAATAATGAATGCATGAAAGAATAAAGAATTAATTAATGTTTAAGTTAATTATTTAATTGATCAAAATAACAAATATATCAACAATATGATAGTATAATGACTTTTAAACTAAAGAAATAAGATATTAATTCAATATTTTATTTAATTTTCAATATCATTTTCTAAGATGCTGGCCTTATGCCTCTGCAATGGTTAATAGTGGTTATTGATATAGTAAAAATATTTAAGTAAATGGACAAAATTTAAAGAAAAATTTTCAAAAAAGAAAAAATATACGAGGAATACAAAAAAATAAAAATAAAGCTTTTACATGATACTTAAATCATACAAATTTACATGGAACAATATTGTTTAGACTTTTATTAATTTAATTAAATTATGAACAGTCTCATTTTGACTTTTCAAGAAAAGATGTGAATATTATGAAATATGCTAATAGTTTGGTTTAAGGTTTTTATACCATGAATTTTTAATTACCTCTCATACAATTTGCTTCTTAGTAGCTGTTTATTTTTGGGTATTTTCTACATACTTTAAGAATATATGGTTTAGTTCCTGTTTATTCAAAAATAGATCAGCTTTCTAATGGAACAGGCCTCTACCAAAAATTCAAGTTTCTAGGAACTGTCTCTGCATCAAGTTAGCATGTATTCAGAATATATATTTGGAGAAACAGTACAATCCAAGCAGGAAACTCAGCCAGTGATAATGGGAAAATTACTAGTTTCTAGTATGGAAGTAATTTTAAACCTAGAAATTATATAATAGTATTTAAACAAACTTCTAACTTCTTGGTATATTCAAAGGTCTTAATCAATCCTTAACTGTTGTTGGAATTCACTTTCTTTTTTTTTTTGCTTAAAGTTTGTTTTAGCTCAGCATTGGATTTTTAATCTGAATGGCATGGATTAGTTGGGCTTTGATCAGGAATGATAAACTTCTTGAGAATCTTAGTTATGTTCTTCTGTTAACATTGTTGCTACTCTGCATAAACAATTTCATTTTTTTAGTCTTATTGTGTTTTTTTTATTATATAAAGTTCTTTGTAACTTTCTAATTATCATGTTTTTAAATTTTTCTACATGATAAATATTTGACATATGTGTTTGATTATTAACTTTTTTCATTCACAATTAATAAATTTTTAATATATACATAAAAGAGTATTTTTAAAATCTTTTTGTACATTTTTTATTTATTTTCCTACCTCCTCTCCCCATCTTTATTATAAATAATAATTAATTTAAATCTAACTCCTTTACATTATTGGGAAATATTGAAAATGAAGTTATTTTATTCTCTTTAAAAAAATATACATATTTTTCCAATTTACAGTATACAGTGTTATAATGTTTTTACTGCTATAGTGCTTGCTTATATGTTTTGATCAAACTAAAAATGGTCTAATTAATCTTAGTATTATTTTATTTATACTATAATATGGTAATGTCATATATAACATATCGGGATATTGTTTTTTGAAGTTGTTTTTAATTTATATGATCAAAAAATATAGTAATTTTTAAAAACTTTATATTTTTTATTTCTAAAAAGTTTTTTTTTCTAAAATATTTTCTTTATTTTTTAAAGTTATTTATCAATAATTAATATGCTAAAAAATTGTTTTCCTCCTGCAAATAAGAGTCAGACTAAACACAACATATATGATAAATTACATTTTAGATCTCAATTTAGTTATGTTTAATCATTTGTGGTAAATGTAAAAAGATTTCATGATTTTCACTAGTAAAAAATAAGCAAAAACGTTTTTAAGATAATTAAATAAAGGTGTTTTTTTTTTAAAGAATGTAAAAAATAATATTTTTGAAACAATTATCCATTAAATGAATAACATTGTATAATTAATTGTAGGTCCTGTAAAGTCATTATATAGTCTAGATCCAGAAGTCGTGTTGAACTATATTTATTTTAAATAATGATGCAGTAGATTTTGGAAATAAATTCATTTTTAAAAGAAAATAATTCACACCAGTTAGGACTAGATCTAAATTAATGCATTGAGATAATAAACACCATAATGATTTTAAATTGAATATTAACCAATTCAAAGTTTGAATCAAAATATCAATTATGAAGCTATTTATTTGCAGTTTTTTTATTCAGAAATTGAAATATAACCTTTGAATATAGGAATTAGTAATGATAAATGGAGTAGCATTTATTTAAATAGTGATATGAAATTAAATCATGATGTTCTGACAAATATATATAATGTGAACTGCAGGAAAGCAAGTTTTATGACTACAGAGTATCTTTTGAAAAAGGCATTATCACTGAGCAATAAAATACAGTACATCAATGATAACATTACTTTTTTTTTCTCTTAATAAAATTGTTTTGTATATCATATTCTGTATTCATTATATTCTTCCAGAGTACATGATAAATATAAAACAAAAATGTAACTAAATCTATGTTCAAATTAACAATCTAAATATTACATATAAACACAAAATATAGTATTAAGTAGTAATTTTAATTTTTTTATTATTAATTTAAAGCATTTTCATAGAGAAGTATTTAATTCATCTATGTTTTTTAATTATCATCTTTTTTTCTTTTTTTTTTTTTTTTACTTTTTGTAGGATATTAAAGTGAATTCTGTTGATTTGAATACTTCAAAAGTTTTTAGATCTTCTACTCATCGTCCTCGTACTAATCTCATTGTTATCAACACTGTCAGTTCAGAGAAAAATGATATTAGTAGTCAATCTTCTAATATAGTCAAAGCAGAATCCAGTGATCAGATTACTGTCACCAAATCAAAGGGTATTTTTTTGACTACAAATTTATTTTTATATTGTTTGCTTGAATTTTTTATTTTTATTTTGATTGATATTACAGCTAATTTGTGCAGTTTGGACTTAATCTTTGTGCAAATAGTAGCAAACTCTGTATAATTTAAGTGTTTAACATGTATATATAATATATTCCGTAAGCATTTCTTCAATAATTAAAGCAATGGATTATCAAGATGTAGACCCAGGATATTATCGTATTCTGAAGTATATTTATAAAAGTGCTACAGCATCAGTTAGATTACTAATGATACTAGAAAGATTAACATTGAGTAGGATTTACGACAGGGTGATTCCATATCTCCAAAACTGTAAATTTTACAGCAATTTTTCAAGAAGTATTTTGTGGATTAAAATAGGAAATTAAAGGAGTAAAAGTAAATGGAGATTATTTAAATTATCTAGATATTGCAGATGATGTGATTCTTTTTGTAAATAATGCTTTAGAGCTTCAGGAAATGTTGCAAGAGTTATCAGATGAAAATAAGGAAGTAGGACTAAAGGTAAGTGTTAAAAAGACCAAAGTAATGTTCAATGGATTTTCTCAAAAGAAGAAAATAAAGATTGATAATGATGAATTAGAGGAAGTTGACAATTGCAAATACTTTAGTCAGATTATTACTACAGGTGGAAACAATTTTTGAAATTAATCTTAGAATTAAACTTGGTTGGAGTGTTTTTGGTAGAAATAATTTAATATTAAAAGAAAATATACTTATGTGTTTGAAAAAAAAGGTTTTTAGTAAATGTGTTACCAGTTCTTACTTATGGACCTGAGACTCGGTTACTTAACAGAAAATCATTTCAGAGAAATCAGACTATTCAACAAAATATGGAGATATGCATGTTGGGAGTAACAAGAAAAAATCGAAAACAAAATACATGGTTGAGAGAACAAACAGGTGTTATTGACATCATCGAAAGAATTAAGGGACTGAAATGGAGTTGGGCTGACATATTGCTAGAAGAAATGGTAATAGGGGAGACACTTGAAATTTTAAGCTGAATTCCAAGAGACTGTAATCTAGAAAGAGATTGTGAGATGGTTGGATGAAATAAGGAACTGATCTAGGGTAATGGAGAAGTGAAGCTAGAGATCAGAGAAGATGGATTGAACTTGGAGAGATCTTCATACTGCAGTAGCTCAATAATGAATGAAAATGATGATGATAATGATACATAGTGTACAGAACAATGCTGTTCATTATCAAATCAATCAGATCACTAAATTTTTGGTATGCCACTCTTATCTATGAAGGGCATTAAAAATCCAGATTTTTAGAATTTTTGAACTTATAGTTTATATATTGACTTTTGAAAATGATCAAAAACACAAATCAGGAATCTTTTATTATAGAAAGCTGGTTTTGGATTCATTTTAAAGCTCTTTTAATGCCCTTTTATTTTACATGCAAGAGAAAAATATTATTGTAAAATTTTTCTATCATTTTTTTAACATTTTGGTTTTAGAAATGAGATAACTGAACATATTTTTGTTTTTATGAAGATGACATTAGAAGAAACAAATAAGTTTATTATATTATTGCACAAAATCTTTATTTCTTGCAATTCTATGTATAACTTACCTGTCATTTGTTTTAATGGTGATTGTGATCTGTCTGAACTTGCAAAATCTTTTATGCAATTTTAATACTTTGTACAATTATAACCTCCTAACATATGTGTACAGATGAAATTTGTATACTGAATTTCTCTATTGTTAAATGTTTATAATATAATCATAAAAAAAGAAATTTTTAACATGGCTGAAAAAAACTTAAATGATGATCATTTATTCCCTAAACATTGTAATCTATTTGTATTAAAAGTCTAAGAAAAATTACTAGTTGATTGTCCTTTTTAAATATTTTTGAACTGAAAGATGGCATGAAAATATAAATGACAAAAAATTTAAAAGTACATTTCCTGATAAATCTGAATCTGTAAATAATGATATTGAAATATTCTGTCCACATGATAAACAACTTGTGAATTTTTTGATTCGGACAGCTCATTTAAATATGTAAATAAATCTCTTTCATTTATTGGTGAAATACACCTGGGTTTCTTTTTACGCGGACTTATTTAACACGATTTTGAAGTTACGCGATTCGTGTTTCATCGGAAGTCGAACTCCGATATTGCGCTATTACTTTAAATAATAAATTTCGCGCACTTACGTTATATTGAAAGTTATAGCACATTATTGGAATTCGACTTTCAACTTAGTAATTTCAATATTTTCAATGCTTTATAATAGTAAGATTTTATGCAATAATGAAATTAAAATCGTGATTACCACATTTTATGTATACACACATTAAATTTTACAAGATTATAACGTAAATTTGTTCAAACATTGTGCGTGTTAATTTTGCATTTTAAATCACATTCTGTTTTTGCTTTTTAAAAAAGAATGTTTAATCAATTATTAATCATTTAGTGTCCACAAGTTTATTTTTAAAAGGTCAGTAATAGCAGTGGGCACAATTAAATTTGACAATTAAAATCTGATTTTTAATTGTAATTAACAATTTAAAAATTACTTACGGCGACTTGAAATAATGTCATGTGAAATTTGATTTTTAAACGGAATTGAAAATTAAAGACAAAAATAAGAATTTAATTTTTAGTTGTTAGTTTCATAAACAATTAATAAAATCATCGTCTCAAAGATTAATTACTAATTACGTTGTCACCAGAAAATCATTGGCACAGCATGAGTGTGAAGTTGGCACTAGTTGTTTGCAAACGAACGTGTTTTTTGGCAAGTAGCTATAATAATTAAAATGTGTATAAAAAAATGTCAATTACTGTACTGTAAATTATGCATAAAAATATATTATTTTGAATAAAATTAAATATTATAGTTAAAAAAAGTTTGTCTTGTATCAATTTTTTTCAAATTTGAAATTTTTTATTAGTCATATTTTATTTCCTTATTTTTTTTTTGCGTGAATTTTAAAGTAATTTTACATTGGTGCTTTGCTTTTACGCGAATTTTGAAAACTCACAGACCGCATCCTCCCTTTTTCAATGTAAATTACGTCTATGTTTGCGCGTATTTTCTGAGGAACCTATCTATCGCGTAAAACGAAACCCAGGTGTACCTGTAAATAATAAAATACTTGTTTTTGCTTAGAAACAAAATTTATTCTGGTATCATCACAAAAAAAAAAAAATGAAAAGAAATTTGACTGAAGGAATAGAAATGTTATCACAATTGAAAATTAGTTTTGTATTATCTAAATGCTGCAGTAAACAAATGATAATTTTATCAATCTTATCAAAATTTTTGAGCTTCTAAGATTCAGGATAAGTGATATTTGTAATTATATGGCTAGAGCTATGAAAGATTATTGGCAAGAAAAAGAATTTTATCATCACCTGATCCTAAACCAGAAAAAAATTAATGAAAAGACTAATAAGATATTGTTATATCTATGATTAGATCAGTAGAGTGATGTCTGTAAGAAAAATGTTACTTCAATGAGAGAAGGATATACTTACACAATTGTTCTAGTTCTAAGTAATTTATAAGAACTTTATCTGACATTCAAAACTAATATTTTCTGAACAATATTAGCTTTTTCAAATACTTACATTCAAAACAATTTATGTTTGCTTGGAAAAATGAGCTGAACATAGTACACGTTCATATTACCTAATAATCGGACACATTTGAGAAAGATATCTTTGAATGATAGGGAAGAACTCTTAAATTCTCATCAAATCAGCTTGATCAGAATAATATGCAACCCGGTATATCTAGAATGCCATATTAATGAGTGTAGGAAATACCCTGGCACTGATTAATTTTTAAAAGTTCATTGATTTAGAAGATTGAGAATGATTTTGTTGATAAAATTACTTATAATGAGTGGATATTTACAGAGTGCTTTATGCTAATGCTAGAGGATGTGATTAAGATTTCTGAAGAATCTGTTGATGTCATTTGTGAAAAATTATTTAAACTTAAAATTCGTGAGATATTACTCAACAGCAGAAATCATTTATCATTATGTCCAAACTATTAGTCAAAAGAAAGTTATTACAGTATGTAATTTTGTACAAAATTAGTACACCAACAATAATCCATCATTTGTTGTGTATCACTGATGAGTTAAATTTAGCCATTAATTTTGTGGTCATTTCTGTTTGTTTACTACATAAAATGGTTTCTTTTTTCGCATTTCAAATTAAATTTGTATCAATTTTTTTATATTTGTCAGATGACTCTGATGCTCAATATTATAATGGAAAAAAAACTTTCTGAACATTTGTCAACAAATGAAATTTTAAACTTGTAATATCTTTGATTTGGCATTTTTAATATCTTTTATATTACTCTTAAATATAATGGATCATGATGTTGGCTTGCTAAAAATGAGTGTTGACAAAGTAAAGAGTGATACATCAAAATCTTCTATTTTTGTGTCACTTGGTTTTCATCAAATGTAGTGACCCCCCCCCCCCAAAAAAAAAAAAAAACCCAGAAAAGTAACTCATAAGATCAAGGATATCAGAGAGCATTGTGCTGAATGAATTTGAATTTTAAATTTTAAGTTTCACTTTATGTAGTTAATTTTCAGATACTTCATAAGATTTATTTTAAAACAGGCAAAACTCTCTAAACGTATTGGCTTAAGATTTATTTTAGTTATATAATAAAAAAAATTTCTTAAATGAATGAAAACCTTAAATTATACCTTTAGTTTAGTAATTGTAATCACATTCTATAAGAAAATCAATATGCACCACTAACATAATCTAGGTGTTTGGTTTTTTTTTTACATCTGCTCATCTCACAATGAAAATTTTAAAACCTTTTAAAAACTTAATGAGGAAAAGCATTTATTTTAAGTGAAAAAGGCATTAAAAGAGCCTTAAATTATGCTAAAAATTAGTTCTCGTATATTAAAATGTGGGAAATTTTTATATTTTCAGTTACTTTCTAAATTCTATATTAAAAAAAATATTACAATTCTAAAAATTTGGTTCTATAGTGATATATCAAAATTCAAATGAATTTAAAACATTCAGGTTCAAATGTTCATTTAGTTGATTTAATAATGAATGACTTACAGATGTTTTAACATACATTTACACATTTACATATAATTTAAAATTATAACATATTAAGGCATCAACCAAAAATAGAATAATGCGGATATGGAAAAACAAAAGCGAAGTAAAAAAATTGAGAGTATATAAAAATGTATGAACTATACTCAAATCATAATGTGTGTGTGTTTTCTCATTCTCTCAAAAAAAAATAGTAATAAAACTTTTTATTTTTAACATTTTCTCTAATTTTTCTGTAGTGAAAATTGATGGTGTTGAACAGTTAAAATATTTCCATATGTAATATTAAATTTGTAAACTGTATATGTGTTTGCCTGCTCGAATAGCAATCATTTTTCTTGTGACATTTTGCAATCATAGTGACAGCATTTGCTTTTTCGATTAGAAAATTTAAATTTTATTTTAAAAAATCCTTGTTAAGGACATATTTGAAGATTGTATAATTCTGCCAAACTTAAATAGTGATGTGAATGCTTAATGTTTAGGTTTTTACCAATTTCTGAATCTTTAAATTTAAACTGATTTCTGAATCCTTACGATCAATCTTTACTTAAAGTAAATGGAATGATTTTTTTTTTTCCCATTGGATAATTTGTTAGTCTTCTTATAGACTCAAACTTTCTGGCATTTTTTTTTTTACTATATTCAAAATGTTCTCTTTTTTATGAATATATCCTCTCGAATTAAATTTTCGAAGCAGGGATATGCACCTGCTGAACAAAATGCAGTAAGATGATAATAAAGAAATTAGACAACCCAATAATGTTATATTTATATATAATAATAAATATTTGGATTTAAATTTATAAAACGTAAATGGTCATGCCATAAGTTTATCATATGCAGATATCTGTTCTATAGGCTAAATCAAGGCCTACCCAGTTAGGATATATAATAAAAGATTTTATAAAGAAATTAATCCCTGCTTAATTAGAGATCTACCTATAGGTCTTACAGATATAAAGAAATTATTGATATGATAGCCTACGATGATAAGATATTAAAATTGAATTTAAGGAATTAAACTACTGTATCATGCAGTACACATATTTATCTGTCAAAAGAAAATAGAAACGAAGTTTTAACTTTCAACTTTGAACATTAAATTTATTTTAAAACTGAAATCTGTTTATAATCACATATACACAGTATACATATGTACTTGTCTCTTCTAAAAGTAAATAAAGTTTTAACTTTTATTTTGTTAAAGTAAATAGTAATAATCAGCCATTAAGCTAATGCACATGCACTTTATGGATTTTAGCTATAAATGAATACTCTCAGTTTCCAAACACACAATAAAGTCTTTGTGAAAAGATAGAATGAATTGTCCATCCTTTCAACCCAAACATTTAAGTAAACAATCACTTTAAATTACCTTTACTATGCCTGAATGAATGACGCGAAATTTACTAGAATTTACGATACATCATTCTTAGTTGAAATTAAACATATGTAAATAAGCATTTATTTTATATAGCACGATGTTTTTAAACTGTAAATAGTAATAATCAGCCATTAAGCTAATGCACATGCACTTTGTGTAAATGAATACTCTCACTTTCCAAACACAAGATAAAGTCTTTGTGAAAAGATAGAATGAATCATCTATTCTTTCAACCCAAACGTTTAAATATGGATAAATCTTAAGCATTTGGAAATGAGAGCATGAAAATATCAAACAATCACTTTAAATTACCTTTACTATGCCTGAATGAATGACGCGAAATTTACTAGAATTTACGATACGTCATTCTTAGTTGAAATTAAACATATGTAAATAAGTATTTATTTTATATAGCGCGATGTTTTTAAACTGTAAATAATAATAATCAGCCATTTAGCTAATGCACTTTGTGGATTTTAATTATAAATGAATACTCTCACTGTCCAAACACAAGATAGTCTTTGTATTCATTTATAGTTAAAATCCACAAAGCGCATGTTCATTAGCTTAATGGCTGATTGTTACTATTTACAATTTAAAAACATTGTGATATATAAAATAAATGCTTATTTATATTTGTTAAACTAAGTTTTATTTTTAAAAAATGTTTATGAACCATTCGTAATTGCGTTAATGGCTCAGATTACTATTTGAAATAACAGCTTTGAATAGACAAATATAAATATCAAATTAAAAAAAAACATAAATTAGAATCAGAGGGAGGGGAGTTAAATATCTTGCTTTTATTTAATTATTGTACTTTCTTTAGATAATGTCAATTATTTTAATCATTGAAATATTTTCCTAAAATTACCTCCCTTTGATTCTTAAACAATAAGTCTAGCAATATTTAAGAAAGATAAGAATATATTTACAATAGTTGATCTTCCTTAATATATACAATTAATTAAGTGTGTTGTTATAACACAATAAGAAAATATTTAAATAAGCAATATAAGATCTAAATAATACGATTTTAAATATATATTACAGAATGATTAATATAATTGTTTAAAGCTAATGAAGAGAATATTAGAAAGGCTTTTATCATATAAAATTTATAATTACATTAAATTAGTATTTTGCCAGACCTTTGAAGGATGGGCTGGTCACTCCATGATATTATACATTCGGGCTTTGTATTGATGTCAACGGCATAGTATTTCAGCAACACAATTGTTAAATGTAGGCAAGGGTTTTATCAGTATGGCATCCTATAATATGAGGGAACTCCATACTCAGCTACACCAGAGCTGGCCAGAGAAATTGCGATGGTCTACTCACTCGTAGCGTGATGTAATTTAACAACTTAAAAATGTTACAGAAGTGTATTCTTTCTGAAGTTTTCAATAATAGAGGCTACAAGAAGTGTACAATAACTCTTCCAGAAGTTTCTACAATAACTAAAATTCTTTTCCCTGCCATCAATATATATAGCACTCAAAACAAAGCGATTCGGATCTCCAAATTAATTAAAATTTAAGGAATTTTTTTTCTGTATTATCTAAAAAGAATTTTACTGATTATAATTTTAATGCAATTTAATTTTGAAATTTTACTAATTGCATTTCTTAATTAAATTTTGCATGTCTTTGATTTTATCTGGTTCTATATGTTTTGACAGCTTTTCCCTAAATAACTATAAAATTAGAATCTAATTTATACATTCTTTTGATATCAATTGGATTTTTAATTAATTAATTAGAAAGTTAAACTTTCTTTGTTGATTTAAAACCCCATCTTTTTTTTACAAATACCATTTAATAATAAAATTACATTTTTTATACATTAAAAAGTTTTTTAAAATGTCTTAATATTTCAACTTAATAGCAAAATATATACATGAACCACATATATATATACGATGTATATATATGATTGCTTCAGTATGTGATGGTTTATTGTATTCCCTGCACCATATCTGTTTAGCACCATCATTTTGATGGAGCAAAATAAAACTTAATTCCTCAATTAGTTGTTGACTTAATGATGCATTATTTAAAAATACTGTAGCATAAAAACTTTATTCATTTTACAAAGCTTTTATACCAACAAATATCTCTAGGTCTATCTCATTACCTTGAACTCTTCATCTTTGAATTTTTCATCAGAAGATTAGTCCATAAATAGGCAACTAACAGTAATATTGTCTTGTCACAATCTCATTCTACAATAAGCTGACAAAATTACAATAATAGAACTAAAGTTATGTGATTAAATAGTTTTATTAAAGTCAAATTACATAATTTCCTTATGTAAATGAGATATTTATTTATATAGCACGATGTATATAAATTTAAAGTGATTGGTTTATCTTCACGCTTTCATTTCCAGTACTTAAGATTTGCCCATACTTAAGCATTTGGGTTGAAAGAATAGGTGGATTCATTCTATTCTTTCGCAAAGACTTTATCTTGTGTTGGAAATGAAAGTATTCATTTATTATTAACATTCATAAAAAAAAACGCATGTACATTAGCTTGAAATGCTGATCTTTAGTTTATTATAATTTCCTTATATTTATCAATACTATTATTATTTTTCCTATTACATACCTTCCAAATATTAGTTTTAATTATTTACATCAATTATTGAGAGCTTGGATAATTATAGAATTCAAATTAGTACATGCATATCCATATGCATATATATAAATAATGTAACATTTAAGACTTATAAGAGCCTATTTATGTTATTTTAGCAATAGAAATTCTCAAAATTTTAACTTTTCCTATTTTAAATACAATCGATTTAGCAGACGAAATTTAGTTCTTTTTTTTTTTTTTAATTAAAAAAAAAACTTACAAGTAATTACGATTTTAATTTCAACAGTAGCCTTCCTTATCTTTTATTAATCGACCATTAAAGTTTACATTCCAAACGTTTAAGATTTTTAATTAAAGTTGTAATTCTATGCAGTCAATGGAACCTATCACATTGATTATCTATAATATATCCTTAATATAAATTTTAACTAACATTAATAATAAATACCATAGTTATATATATATTTTATAAAGTTGAAGTCTTTTTTTTTTTTTAAATGTTACAAAGCAGATAAAAAAATGTTTTTCCTTATAGTCTTTGCTGAAAACTAATTAGAAAATACATGTTTAAATGTAAGAGCTCTTTTGTCAAATATTACTTCAAAATATGCATATTTTGTAGCTGTAATTGATTTGTTTCTTCTTTTTTTTTTTTTTTTTGAGCAATTTAGGCAAATTATATACAGCAGTTAATAAACAATTTCGGGATTCATCAATTCAAACCTTGTCACATTTCTTCTCAAAATTAAAACTCGGGCTTTTATTTTCCTTTGAAAAGAAAGTTTGATCTGGACAATTCCTATTACACTTTTTGAAATTATTGAAGTCTAGATGAGTGTAATCTTTAATAGGTTTGCATGGACACTATTAAATTACTCCTTTTTTTTTTTTTTTTTGTGAATTAAAGCAAAAAATCATTTTGTTTTCAAGTTTAGCCAAGTCTCTTTTTTTTTACTACTACCTCTGCATGTAGTTAATACAGGAATGATCTAGAAAATCTTATCTCTTTATTCTTTGTAATTGTTACATATCATCAGTAAATAACCCTTACTTTTTTATCTATTAACTTTTAATTATATTTTAAGCATTTTTTTTTATTTAATTAAAACCTAAAAATAAAGTTTAAGTTCTCAAATTATATTGATTTGATATATATTTTTTTACAAACATATTTGTTAAACATAATATTTTTTATATATGTCTTTATATCAACATAAACACACATATTTAAAGAATTCCCTTTATTTTCATTTAATAATGAATGTCCATTTAATACTCTTTTTTATTTTTATGAACCTTGTCAAATGTCTTTCCTATTAATCTAACCTTTCTATACACTATATCCAGTCTTAAACCTCTAATATGAAATATATTATTTCAATAGATATGTTGTACCAAAAATATCAAATGTATAGAATAATAAGCAAAAAAAATTATATGGGGTTCCTCTAGATTCTATACTTGGCACATTTTTGTTTCTGATTTTCATAAATGATCTAGGAAATATTATTATTGAAGGATCAATATGCAGATGCTCCTTTTATTATGAGTGTAAATAGATTGATATTGTAAATAAAGTCTGAATAAAATTGTCTTTTCGTGCTTTGAGACCAATTTTATATAAATGAAAACAATGAATGTTAATATGCTCTCTTCATATGAAATATTAATATTGATCCGCATTCACTGGAGTGTTTATATGACAATAATATAATATGTAATAATAACAAGTGTATAAAAGTAGAACAATTAAAATACATTAGATTTCTTGGAATGATGATAGATAAAAAAAAAAAAATGCTTTGGAAACATCATATAAACATAATAATTAGTAAATTTAGATATTTTATAACAATGTTCACCAAAATCAAAGATATTTTGCCTTCAAATATTCTTAATGTTATATATAAATCTTTATGTGAATCTTTGTTGAGATGTGGAATGGCGTTGTATGGTTATGCAAGCTTATCTAATATTAATAGATTAACATAACTGCAGAAAAGAATACTTGATGTAATAGAAGAAAAATGTATTAATTAAGAAAAAAGTGTATACAAATTTAATATTTTATTATTCAGTCAACTTCTGGATTATATAGTTATAAAGAAAAAATTGTTTGATAGGATTTTCGAGAAACCTTATATAAAACAATTTGAAATGTGTCTAAGGAAAACAGATAAATACTTAGTTTCAATACATTGTAATAAATATGAAACTAGAGTAAGAAATCATTATGTTATCTAAATTATTTAATACTTTATTTATTGAATTAAGAAGATTGCAACATTATAGAGAAATAAAAAAACAAATTAAAAGGTATATTAAAGACAGGGGAGAAAGGGAAAAAATTATTATATAGAAGAAATATATTATCTAATGCTATATAATTAATATATTATTAAAATGTAATTTGTTGTTTTATTAGCATATTTTATATTATGTTTAAAATTTTTGCAATTGTCTAAAATGTTATAAAATTTTCCATCTACATAAAAGCACAACTAGAGCTTAGTAGAAGAAGAATGACATTTGTATTTGTGTAAATATATTTTGACCTGTATTTAAATGAATGAATGCATTTGTTTTAATAAACAGTACTATTATATTAAAAACAAAATAAAATCTATAATTGGCTAAATGCTGTTTATATGTACATTAAATAATGAATTGAACTGAAAAAAAAAATTAAACCATTGTGAAAGATCAATATCTACCATCAACATTTTGTAATGAACTTGACATATTTTTTTATGAGAAATGTTAAAAATAATTACATTCCAAATCATATTAATAGCTGTACTGTAATTATTTTCTTTGTTATATTCAAATTTTTAAGTTTATTTAAATTTAATGTACAAGCTGTCATGCATTTATCATCGTCATGTCATTTGATTTCATTTATCTAGACTAGAAAAAGATAAGTTGAAATCATCCTTTAATTTTTATTTCAATCATCTAAATTTTTAAAATATAACTTCCAAAGTATATGAATATAAATCTCATTAATGTTTAGCTTTTTAAGGAACACTTGATATATGTGTATATATAAATTTTGTAGCTTAATAATTATTAATTATCTGCAAAAAGCATGCTCTGCATATCAAACTCTACTACTTTTTCCATTCATTTTTGTTTTATTTGCTCCTGAAAATACTCTTAGGTGTTTCCCATCTTAAGATTATCTGATCATTTCTTTTCTGTCTTCTATTTCTCATATCCTTTGCAGTATTTTCCAGCAATTCTTTCATAATTTTTCTAAATGCATGTTTCTTATTTTTTATTATTTTCTTAAAATAAATTTTTCACTTAGTCTTTTCAACACTTTTATATTGCCATTTTTATTTTTTGCATACTTCTCCAAATACATATCTCTAAACCTTTTGGTGGTGTTTCCTAATTGTCCATTTTTATGCTACCTATACTCCAAACGATAGATTACAGAATAATATTGTTTCTTTATTAATCGTCTTGTTTAGCCATTGCGATTCTCATTTCATCGTTTTTCTTTACTACTTTTATCATCTGTTATTCAATATTCAAAGCAACTATCTAAAACTCTTAATCCAATGTTTAAAAATTTTTTTTTCTTTGCTTTTCTTTGAAGTCTATAAAAACCTGCATATCAATTAGTTTAAACTACTATGTTCAACCTATTGTCATTCCATCAGCAAATATGATACAGTGAAACTTTTTATCCCAATGGTAATTTTATCATTGCTGAAGCAACAATCATGCAGTGGTCCATTTAAATGTATATTAAATAAAAAAGTGATAAATATCCCTGCTAATAAAATTTTTTGTATCTCTTGATTATTTCATTTTTTATTTGCAAGGATACCAAATTTACAGAATCAAATTACAAATCCTATGTCATTTTTGGTGGGTTGTAATTTAGCTTTATTATTGGCAGTTTTCATTAATGGAAATATTATGAAAGATAGATATTAAACTAATGAGTCTAATTTTTAAATCTATCTTATAGCTGTATTATTACTATTGTTATTGTTTGAAATAATAGCTTTTTGTAAGAATCTCATGAACATGTACTCTAATGTTTCCAGTTATTCACTAAAGTTTAATCATTTCTATTGGTTGATTGGAGTCATCTCTTTCACAACCAAGTTAGGTATATATTTGAAATTTCACATCTTTTCTAGAAAAATTTATTAATAATTTTAGTCATTAGTGTAACTATTATACTATAATGACATAAAAAATTAATTCTGTTTTAAACTCTTTTTTTTTTTTGCTGATAATCCTTATAATAATTGGTTTTAAAAAGATGTAAAAGAATTTGTCCTATTCTGTTTGTAATTTTTTTTTTATTATTCAAAGTTTTTATTTTACATATAAGTGTTTTTTGTTTTATAATTGAAAGAATAAAACATTATATATTCAAAATCTTTTTGTTTTATTAGAAAAGGCATTATTGAATAAGAATATGTTGTTGTTTTTTAATTTCTTGATATAAAAGAATTTCATACTCCAAGTGAAAATGATTAATTATATATATATATTTTATAGGTCATGATAAATTCAGCAGGTTTGAATCTGATTCAGATAGTGATAGTGAAGACTTTTTTGACAGCAGTTCTGAAAATGAAGATTCTGACAAGTCAAGCAGTGATGCAAGTGACAGCGAGAGTAGTAGCAGCAACAGTTGCAGTACTAGAACTGATTCAGACACTTGTAATGCAGAAAGTTCTCATCATTGGAATGGAGAAGATGTATCTAACAGCAGTTTAAGTACTCATCTTGACAATAATAACTGCATTGAAACAAATTCTACTTCAAATGACATTGAAATAAGATCTTGTGGAAAGAAGGATAAACTCGAAAAAGAAATTATAATTTCAAATAAATTAAGACTGAGTAGTTATGATGTTCACAGTAGTGATAAAACATTGAAACAAAGTCTTGTTTGTCAAAATAAAAGTAAAGATGGAAAAATTAATTCTTTAGATAGAGAAATAAAAAATAAAGAAGTGGAAAATACACTTGATTCAAAAACGAACATATGTGAAGTTGAAAACAGTACTAAAGAACTAAAAAGTAAACTTGATTCCCCTTCAAATTATAAGGGAAAAAATGATAGTAATTTTGATAATATGTTTCAAAATAAAGAAATAAGAGGTAATAGTTTATGTCAGGTTAAATCTGAGTCTTATAAATCAAAAAAAATATTGAACAATAACAAAAATATATTTGAATTGAAAACTAAAAGCAAAGATTGCCAATATTTAGATTTTAAACCTGAAGACTTAGAAAGAAAAAAGATAAAAGGGATTACTAATTGTGAAGGAAAATCTCTTAAACAGAATGTGCATAAAGATGTTAATTTAAGTTGTAGAAATGTACATGACGAAGAAAAACTCATTATAAAAAAAGATACAAGCCATCGTAAAGAGAAAAGGAGGAAAGAAGAGAGAAATAATTCTCAAAAGACTAAAATAACAAAAAATGATGTTAAACTAATAGTGGACAATTCAAGAGTTGCTAATTTGCATAATGTAGAAGAACATGAAGCTGAACTTGAATATTTTCGATTTAAGCATTCCAAGGAATCTTCTTATATTGGAGAAGTACAACTCCAAAGTGACATTAAACCTTTTAGTGTTGTGAGAAATAGGACACTTAGTAGGCATAGAGATGATAGATATTGTAAACCAAGTCTTTCACATGTTAAAAAAACTAATAGTAGGGATGATTTTGAAAACTATAGTGTTTTACATTCTAGAAACCAGAGTTCTCGTAATCATTCTCCCATTGTGAAATCCTTTGTTGGTGCTATTAACCAAACTCAGGAACAGATTGATAAAAGGTATCATCGTAAACATTCAATGTTATCAGATGGTTGTAATGAAAAGAAAATTAAAAATGTTGAATTAAAAAATTCAGATATCATTACTGTATACAAAAAAAATCATTCAGAAAGAAAGCATATTGGATCTGGAAAACATATTAATGGAGATAAAATTGATTCTAAGTCTATGAGTAAAAGGAATAGCCCAACTATTAATATAACTTTTTATGATGGTAAGTCATTTTTAGTTTTAATCTTTACATTTATAGATGTTTGTTTATGTATATTTCAGATTGTGTGTTTTAATATTGCCATTTCTGCAATAATGCCACAAAGGAATAGTGTATAAAGTTATTTAAAGAAATTATATTTTCATGATTTTTTTTTTTTTTGAAATTTATTACCAAAACTATATAACAAATTCAACTAAGGAAATTTATAATTTAATCTACAATTGAAATAATTATTTACAATTTTTATATGTATGATTTTTTTTTAAATAATTCAATAAATAAGAAAAACTGAACTATGCCAACAATAATTATATTTAAATATAATAGGAATATGTGTGAATGCAATATAAGGCTAAATTATGATTCACTTTGGACTACTAATTTATTCAATGAAATTGTTTGTACTTTCTAAGTTAGTAAAACTGGTAACTTAATTATCCTTAATAATTATTGTCAGCTATATTTTATATTACAGAAATAATATAAAATCTTCTATAAGATGTTATATTGATATAATAATGACTAATGATATGCAGTTAATGCTCTAGAGCTTGAGGAAATGTTGCAAAAGTTATCAGATGAAAGTAGGACCAAATTTTCTTCAAAATAAAAATTAATAGTGATGAATTAGAAGAATTTAACAACTACAAATATTTTGGTCAAATTATTAATACAGATGAAAATATTATGGATGAAATTAATTATAGAATTAAACTTGCATGAAGTGCTTTTGGTAGAAATAATATTAAAAAGAACTTTGCCTGTGTGTTTGAAAAAGAATGTTTTTGATGTCTTGTATCAGTTTTTACTTATGTATCTGAGACTTGAATACTTAACCGAAGGGCATTGCAAAGACTTCAGATCATTCAACAAAGTATGAAGAATTGTATGTTAGGAAAAATGAAAAACAAAATCTGATATTGATACAACAAACAGATATTACTGTTATCATTAAAAGAACTAAAAGGCTGAAGGAGAATGGAGCTTGATATATTGCTAGAAGATATTGTAATAGATGGATAGTTGAAATATTAAACTAGATTCCAAGAAATGAAAGGATTTAAGACTACATGTGTTGGTGGGTTGTGGAGAAGAGCGACTAGAGATTGACAAAACTTGATTAAACTTGGAGAGACCTTCATCTTGCAGTGGATTGATAATGACTGAAAATGAAATACATTTATACCTCTTTTTTTATTATTTTATAAATATTGTTTAGAATAGGAAAAAGGGTTTTAATTTTAAAACTAACAAAATGTTTTAATTTTAAAACTAACATACTTAAGTATACAATTTATGATTAAATTTAAAATTAATAACTTTTAAAATGTTTATTTTTTTTATATACTAATTATATTTTCTTAATCTTATGGTTTTTTTATAAAATATTAATTTTGTGGATTATTTAATAATTTATTTTTTCCATGATGCATTAAGTTATTATGAAAATTTTATCTTCAACAGATTGCATTAAAAAGTCAATATGGCATTTAATATATAAAAAGATGGGATAAAAATATTTAACAATTTGCAATTTATAATTGTTCTTTTAATTAATTTTGTATGTTAATTATAAGTTTGTAAATATAATGTTAATGATAGCAATCAACTCTTAAGCTATTAGCAATCTCAACTGTAGGCATGGCAACCTTCTTTAACAATAAAGGTGGTACCATCTTTAATCCATGGTCTGATATATTTATAGAGACACTAAAGATTGCACCTTGACCAAAGAGTGTGAGATTAGTAATGCTAAGAACTTAAAGAAACCTCATTAATCAGGCAAAGCAGACTAATAATCAATTGTAACTTCCAGATTTTGAAATTTATAACTTCCAAATTCCATATGAAGTATATATTTACTAAAATAATAAAACCAATTACTTAAGGCTTTAATCAGTTTATAAATGTAGATGATAACAAACTTTAGTGTCTATATAGATATTTCAGACCATAAATAAAGAGTGTACCATCTTTATTGTTAAAAGAGGTTGCCTTGATTACAGGTTGAGATTGTTGATGGCTTAAGAATTGATTGTTATATCTATATTTATAAACATATTACAGCCTTGATTAATTGACTTTATTGCCTTAGTAAATATATAACTTTATATGGAATTTGGAAGTTTAAATAACTATATATTAGTCTGGTTTTGGAACAGTTTATATTTGCCTGATTAATGAGATTTATTTAAACTTCTTTGCATTATTAATCCCACACTTCTGGGTCCAGTTACAATCTTTAATGTCTATATACATATATAAGACCGTAGATAAAGGTGGTTACACTTTTATTGTTAAAGAGATTCCCCTGACTTCAGGTTGAGATTGTTGATTGTTATCATCTACATGTATAAACTTATTAAAAGAACTTGAGTAATTGGCTTTATTGTGTTAGTTTATATAATATGTATACTTGTTGAAAATGTCTGGTATATATAATTAATAGTACATTAATTGTGACAATTTGAGACCAAATTTCACAGATATAAAAGAGAATTATTGTAAATGTCAATTATTATTTTTTGTTTATGTAATTAAAATAAATAAATTATTTATTAAAATTATATGTATAATATCAGTTATTAGCCATTATGCTGCAGAAAGAAATTTGCTATTAACTGAAAAGGAACCTTTTGAATTCTCTTTGAAGCCTTAAAGAAATCGAGCAGGGCAAATTTCTAATGTCCACTTCATACATTCTTGTCATTGCAGTTGTTATTACTGTATGATTATTCAGTACTGATTTCGAATGTACTCTTCACCATACTTCTTTTAAGATATCTATTATAATTCCATCAGTGGAGCTTTTCCTTTCTTCATAGATTTAATTGCATATCTCATTCATTTAAAATCCTGGGTAGTTCAGAAGATAGTAGTTTTAGGAATTACTTTTTCTTTATTGCTCTATATAATTCTTGATAGAAAATCTTTGATGTATTTCATATAATCCCTTTTTAGTAACAGCTCCATCTTTTTTTCTTATTGCAGAAATAAGTTGCATATCAATACCAAAATATTGTTTTACACTTTTGACTTTTATAGCTTAAAAATTCACAATTATATTTTCTTATATCATTCAATACCAAAATATTGTTTTACACTTTTGACTTTTATAGCTTAAAAATTCACAATTATATTTTCTTATATCATTCTTAACTCTTTTTTGCATCATTTTACAAAATTGTAGATATTCAATCCTTTTTAATGCAACATTTTTATACATTTTCATATTCCTTCTTTTCTTCATAAATTGTCATTTCAGTAGAAATTTTACTGTTCAGTTGTTCCTGAAATCTGTTAATATTTGAAAATGATTTATAAGTTTCATTTTAAATTCCCTAGAATGTTTTTGAAGATCAGGAATATCAACTGTGAATATCATTTTTCTTAATAATTTTTCTTTCTCTCATTTTACATTAACATTTATCTTATATTGCTTTAATCAATGATCTCTTCTAGTCTTGAATTTATTAAGAATATTATAATCCTCATGTGGTCAATTGGCTAATGTGGCGAGGTTTTGGGTAGTCCATAGAATTCAAAATGGCGGAGAGAGCACTTAATCAATACACTTCTTAAGATTTAATCTGGACGCAGTTAATGACATCACTTTGCATCAAAGTATGCCAAGATGGAAAAGGATGGTTTTGACTATGCAAAGTATTTTCCAAAAAATGCAGAATCCAATCAAACCAAGCTTATAATTTCAAAATACTAAAAGCTTATAATTTCAAAATACAAATTTTATTTTAATATATGCCCATAACCCCATGTTGAATAAACAAAATTGATCAAACCAAGTTTATGTTTATAATTTCGTAATTCTAAAAGCTTATAATTTCTAAATATGAATTTTATTACATTATATGACCATAACCACATGTTGAATAAATATAAAATTAATCAAACCAAGCTTATAATTTTTAAATTCGAATTTTGGGTATTTAAGTGTTACTCCGGACATGCGGTTAATGATGGCGCATCACTCCAAAATATGCCGAAAAGGGGGGGGGGTGATGATACGAAATATCGTCCAAAAAAATGCAGAAATCCAATCAAACTAAGTTTATAATTTCGAAATACTAAAAGTTTATATGAATTTTATTGCAGCATATATCCATAATTACATGTTGAATAAATGTAAAAATTGATTAAATCAAGCTTATAATTTTGAAATACTAAAAGGTTATAATTTCTAAATATGAATTTTATTACAATATTTGCTCATCCATAATCATATGTTGAATAAACGTAGAACCAACTGCTGAAGCTTATTAATTCTACCTTTAATAATAAATGGGATTTTATCTTAACATTAGCCAAAAGAATAATTGTCTAAAGTAAAGAATATTTTACAATTAATAAAAAATTAATAAATCTGTTTTTTCTTACTATAATAAGTAACGTTGTGTGCTTCATTTCTGACATGTTGTTATTTGCTGGTGGATGGATGTTAGTGAGAGGGGTAAAATTTATTTATTAAATTTCTCAAAGAAGCCAATGCTGTCTACCGATGGTGAAAAGATTAGGGTTTATCTTATTTCAAAATCAATATCTCTTTTGCATTTGATATAACAATTTTTTATTAAAATCTATAAATATTTTTTTAAACATATTGCCATGTTAACATTTGTTGATGGTAAAAGTTACTTGAATGTTAATAGATAGAAAATTTTGTAAATAAATATGTAGATTTGTACAATTTCAAGAACCTGTATGGACCTCATATGATCAAGTGTATGTCTGATATCCACATCAAGAGATCAAATATGAACAATGTCTTTTTTTTTTTTAACTATGTATAACAAAAGAAGCATGCAACATCAGTTTCTGGTAAGAAAAAAATCGGATTAATTGTAAAATTAATATGCTTTTATTTCAGCTAATTTCTTTTTCAGCTGTCATATTTTAGAAGTTATAAGCTTTTTAATATTTCATAATTATAAACTTGTTTTGAACAGTTTTATGTTTATTCAACATATGGTTAAGGGGATGTAATGCACTAAAATTCAGTACTTAACTTAAGTGTTAGTCTGGACACAAGTACTGTATTCTTTTACAATAAATTTAAAATACTTAAAGAAAAAAAATGAATGAAAAAAAATAATGAATATATATATTAATTAAAAAAAGGAAAAAACATCAAAAAGGTAAATAAACCATATACTTGTGACTTCTGCATTTTTTGGATACTTAGTATTATCAAAAACATCCTCCCCCCCTTCCAGCATACTTTGTCACAAATCACCATGTTCAGACTAACAGTTAAGTATCTAAAATTTGTATTTAGAAATAATAAGCTTTTAGTATTTCTAAATTATAAGCTTGGTTTAATCAATTTTATATTTATTCAACATATGGGTTTTTTGATATCAGTTATAGATTTGATGTGCCGTCGGTGATCTTGGACAGTCCTTAGAATTCAAAATGATGAAGAGTGCACTTTAAATCAGTACTGATTATTTATATATTATATGAGGCTTCTCACCAACACACATCAGACAGCATGGTTTTAGCTTTTTATCTCTAATTAAAATCAAGAGACACCATAGTCATTTTTCTCAGTTTCCTGGTAGCCTTTAACTCAAATATCAGTTAAGGTTTTATGATGGTAAAATATGAATGCGTATATGAATGAACTTTTTTTTAGTAAATGTTCACAATCATGCCAGACAAAACTAAATGTGACCCTTGTTCCCAAGTGGCTGTAAAGTCCTCATTCAAGACAGCTATTGGTGGCTGAAGTTGGAAGGTGTTAAAAATCTTCAGATTGCAGATTCAAGCTGCCATTTGATGACGACCTTTTATTTCAATACTTACAATTGCAGTTCGCTTATTAGGAAGATTGAATGAATTGGAAGACAGTCATTTTTCTCTGTTTCCTCGTGGCTCTTAACTCAAATATCAGTTGAGTTTTTGTGATGGTAAAATATGAATGCACATGTGAGTGAACTTTTTTTTTAATAAATGTTCACAATCATGCCAGACAAAACTAAATTGTGACCCTTGTTCCCAGGAGGCTGTAAAGTCAAGACAGCTATTGGTGGCTGAAGATGGAAGGTGCTAAAAATCTTCATATTGCTGATCCAAGCTGCCATTTGGTGACAATCTTTTATTTTGGTACTTACAACTGCAGATCGCTTATTAGGAAGATTGAATGAATTGAAAGAACTGCCTAATATAAATGGGGTCATTATTGGACTTGATGAAATTAGATGAAAAGATGAGTCAAGTGATTTAAAAAACTCTATTACAAAGACACAAACATTGGAAGTATGAATTGAATAGGTTCATTATAAGTAAAAAGTGGAAGAATAACATTATGAAGATTGATGGTGTATCAGACAGAGTGGCAAGATTAGTTATTCAACTTAATGCTAGATACCAAATGCAGATAATTCATGTTTAATACCCATCAAGTACTCATTGTGGTGAAGAAATAGGGGATTTTTATGTGGATGTACAAAAGGCTTTTGATCAGACCAAACAATGTTTTAAAATTGTTATAGGAGACTTTAGTGCTAGAACTAGTAAGCAAATTGAAAGACGAAAGTGCCATAGGTAAATTTAGTTATGGTGATAGAAATAAGAAAGGACATAGACTTATGGAGTTTGCAGAAAAACTATATTAAGAATTTTTTTTTTTTTTTTTAATATTAAAAGGAATTGGACATGGAATCATTCAAATGAAGGCACAGTAGAATTGGATTATATTTTGACTAGCAGAAAATACATATTTCAAGATTGTAATATTCTTAATAAATTCAAGACTAGAAGTGATCATTGATTAAAGCAATATAAGATAAATGTTAATGTAAAATGAGAGAAAGAAAAATTATTAAGAAAAATGATATTCACAGTTGATATTCCTGATCTTCAAAAACATTCTAGGGAATTTAAATTAAAACTTATAAATCATTTTCAAATATTAACAGATTTCAGGAACAACTGAACAGTAAAATTTCTACTGAAATGACAATTTATGAAGAAAAGAAGGAATATGAAAATGTATAAAAATGTTGCATTAAAAAGGATTGAATATCTACAATTTTGTAAAATGATGCAAAAAAGAGTTAAGAATGATATAAGAAAATATAATTGTGAATTTTTAAGCTATAAAAGTCAAAAGTGTAAAACAATATTTTGGTATTGAATGATATAAGAAAATATAATTGTGAATTTTTAAGCTATAAAAGTCAAAAGTGTAAAACAATATTTTGGTATTGATATGCAACTTATTTCTGCAATAAGAAAAAAAGATGGAGCTGTTACTAAAAAGGGATTATATGAAATACATCAAAGATTTTCTATCAAGAATTATATAGAGCAATAAAGAAAAAGTAATTCCTAAAACTACTATCTTCTGAACTACCCAGGATTTTAAATGAATGAGATATGCAATTAAATCTATGAAGAAAGGAAAAGCTCCACTGATGGAATTATAATGGATATCTTAAAAGAAGTAGGTGAAGAAATAGAAACTTTTTTGGCAATGTTATGTATCAAAGATCTAAATGATAAGGATGCAGTATTAATATTTAAAAAAGATTCTAAAATAAGATATTAGAAATGACAGACTTACCAGTCTTTGTCAGTTCTATTCAAAATTTTTAGCAAGATAATTACAACTCATCTACAGTGATCTTTGGATTTTAACCAACCAAAAGAAACTGGATTTAAAAGTAGTTTTAGTGCAGTGGATCATATCCAAATGTTGAGAGAATTGTAGAATGGATAAATAAATATGAGTTGTCATTATGCTTTGGATTTGTAGATTATGGAAAGACATTTGATTCTATAAATATTTTTTCAGTGATTAAAGCATTGTATCATCAAGGTATTGATCCAGGACATTGTCATTCTGAAGAATATTTATCAAAATGCAACAGCAACAATTAGATTGTACAATGATACTAGAAAGATTAACATTAAGATGGAAGTAAAACAGAGTGGTTCCTTATCTCCAAAACTTTTTCAGCAGTTTTGCAAGAAGTCTTTTGTGAATTAAAATGGGAAAGTAAGAAGAGAAAATAAATGGAGATTATTTAAATCATCTAGTTTTTGCAAATAATGTAATTCTTTTTGCAATTAATGCTTCAGAGCTTCAGGAAACGTTGAAAGAGTTATCAGATAAAAGTAAGAAAGTAGGACTAAAAGTAAATGTCAGTGGATTTTTTTCAAAATAAAAAAATAGATGGATAATCATGAGTTAGACGTTAACTACTGTGACAGTACAAATGTTACAATGTCCGCAAAATTCTGAAGATTACCCATATTTTGGTAACTAGTATGAGGGTGCCATTACACATATAGCCTAGCACAAGATTGAGAAGATTTTTCAATGATCATAGTGATTATTTATTTAGATGTTATGGTCACATAATATTTTTAAGGTATAAACTTACGTGGACTCTAGTAATTATGATTTTTGTTTTTCCCAGAGGACACAATAGCTGTTAATTTTATAATTAAGTTAATAAAAGAGGCATTTAAGTATGGCTTTAATAATCTCTATTACACCCTATTTTTATTATTACTTCCTTTCCCAATCCTCCCTCTCCCTTCACAGCACTCCAAACTGACTATCTATTTTCAAACCAAAATATCTGCACAAATTTAACTCAACCAATTTAATAACGGTCCTATTATCTAACATTTTATAACTTCTCGAGGAAATGCGCCGTCACAATCCTATGGCCAACAATGGCTCAAATTTATTATGGAGACCCTGTCCAAATAGGGGGGAACATTAAGATGATTTAATATTAGAATGAGCTCTACTTTCACTCATGTTAAATAATTTTATATTTATCATTAACGACGGTGTAAGTTTCTAGGTATTTGCTTACGACCATCAATTTTAATTTTATGTACTTTTTCCGGCATAAGTTTCCAGGTATTTGCTTCTGACAAAATTTTAATTGAACTTTACTCTATACTTTTTTTGTATTTCAATACCCGGCAGTTAAAATTTTGGGACTCTAACATATACAAACATTTGAGCACAACAAAGATGAGTAATATATATATATATAAATAAATAAAACAAAGTAACATAACAACTTACCTCCCCCCTTTTTAATTCAATCAAAATAACATGATAAATCCCTATTAAAAATTCCATACTATATTATTAAACTGAGAGAGTGCAAACCTCTCAAGCGCTTAGCCAATCAGATCACAAATACCATCTGCGCTTTGTAAAATAAATATTATATGCATACTATATTATTGAAACTTTTAATGTACAACAGACACAGTTGATTGAGTTTAGGTTGACATCACACTAAATTATATAATAAAAGTTCATTTAATTAAGCAACAGCTTATATTTACTCTGGTTGACCAGTTGTTAAACTTTCACTATGAGAATACAGTCCATGTGTGATTTTAGTTCATACCTTCTGATGTGAATTCTTTTTGATCATCTGGCTCCTGACCACTTCCTCAGCTAGTTGGCTGGCTTCGTACTTCCCTTGGCTGGAAATCACTTGGGCAACTCCAGGTGTGGCTGGGAGATGGTTTTCTTAGGAGGGAAGTCCTTGATGACCTCTAGCCAAAGAACATTTTCATAGCAATGAACATTAACACTTTTAATGAAAAAGTTCTTAATAATCTGAACCAAAATACTTTGCAATTTGTATCTGTTTCTGCAAACAGAATATACACTTTTGTGATTTATTTTTAGATAAATTTTGTCACTTATAATTTCCATCCTTTTATCCCTAAGGAATTTTTAATTAAAGAAAAAGTTCTTGATCAGTTAGCACAATATACAATTGATATTTTTCATTTTTTTGTAGCTTGAGTTTCAACAATAGAGTTAATTGCAAATCTTTTTAATTTCTTCTCCCCAACTCACATTTTTCCAAGAAACACAAAAATATTTTTTAAGAAAAAACATATCTCAAATACTAGTTTATTTTGAGTTATAATTGATCTAAATAAATTAAACAGAAAATCAAGCAAAGAAATTCTGATGGGTTTACTAAGATCATATATGTTTGTAAATTCTTACTATAAACTATGGACATTTTTACAAAATTAAATATATCTGACACTGCAGAAAATACCATTCTACTACAAATGCTTAGATTAGTACCACAAATAGAAACAATGGGTGAAATTGATGAGAATAATATTAAAATGAAATATGTCAAAAGGAAGATTGTGTTTTATTATCAGTTTTTAATTCTGGATGTAAGACTTGGACATTTAACTAGTAGCAATACAGAGACTTCAGACTACCCAATAAAATTAGTGATATTGTAGGAGTAAATAGAAGAGACTGGAAATGAAATACATGGATGGGAGAAAAAACAGGTATTATATCATTGAAAGAATTAAGAGACAAGTGGAATTGGTCTTGACATATGTTTAGAAGAACTGATTATAGATGGACAGTTGAAATCTTAAAATTGGATTGCAAGAGATTGTAAAAACCTAGAAAAAGACCACATATGAGATGAATAAAATACCGTATATTTCTTGATTAAACATTTTACAATATAATTTTGATATAAAATAGAAATTATTCTTTCTTGCTTACAATTTCAATTGCCCAGAAGTCGTCATCAGAGATATATATAGTCATACTATTAATTCCTATCTATACATACATAATTATATATAAAAAACCATTATAAATAAATATCCTATATTATGGATATTTAAATAAATACATATTTTTAATGATCCCCATAACTATTATATTTTTAATTAATATTACTTTTTTTTTTTATTCCTATTTTTAGTTAATTTCTTTTATATTTTTAATATATATTTCTCCATATTTTTATTTTAAACTTTTTAATAATTTAATTTATTTCTATCATTTTAACTATTTCATTATAGTCCGAAACATTTATTAGTTAATAATAACATAATATATTTATAAATCAGCATTTATTTTTATAGCGTCTGTATACAATTGTAATTACATTCATATCGGCCTTTCAAGCCAAATTGTGCAAACGCTTTTGCGAGTGTTAAATAATAAATGAATACCCTCTGACCAAACAAGATATAGAATTTATGCAGGAATAAAAGGAATCCTCTTATTCCTACGACTCAAATATTTATATATGAGCAAATCTGAAGTACTGGCACAGAAGGTGTGACTATAGAACAGTCACTTTAAATTACTATATATAACGTATGAATGAATGACGCCGATGAAATTTACTAGAATTTATTGAACGTCATTCCAACTGAAACTTAATCATATATATAAATCAGCATTTATTTTTATAGCGTCTGTATACAATTGTAATTACATTCATATCGGCCTTTCAAGCCAAATTGTGCAAACGCTTTTGCGAGTGTTAAATAATAAATGAATACCCTCTGACCAAACAAGATATAGAATTTATGCAGGAATAAAAGGAATCCTCTTATTCCTACGACTCAAATATTTATATATGAGCAAATCTGAAGTACTGGCACAGAAGGTGTGACTATAGAACAGTCACTTTAAATTACTATATATAACATATGAATGAATGACGCCGATGAAATTTACTAGAATTTACTGAACGTCATTCCAACTGAAACTTAATCATATATATAAATCAGCATTTATTTTTATAGCGTCTGTATACAATTGTAATTACATTCATATCGGCCTTTCAAGCCAAATTGTGCAAACACTTTTGCGAGTGTTAAATAATAAATGAATACCCTCTGACCAAACAAGATATAGAATTTATGCAGGAATAAAAGGAATCCTCTTATTCCTACGACTCAAATATTTATATAAGCAAATCTGAAGTACTGGCACAGAAGGTGTGACTGTAGAACAGTCACTTTAAATTACTGTACATAACGTATGAATGAATGACGCTGATGAAATTTACTAGAATTTACTGAACGTCATTCCAACTGAAACTTAATCATATATATAAATCAGCATTTATTTTTATAGCCTCTGTATATAATTGTAATTACATTCATATCGGCCTTTCAAGCCAAATTGTGCAAACGCTTTTGCGAGTGTTAAATAATAAATGAATGACGCCGATGAAATTTACTAGAATTTACTGAACGTCATTCCAACTGAAACTTAATCATATATATAAATCAGCATTTATTTTTATAGCGTCTATATACAATTGTAATTACATTCATATCGGCCAGTACTTCAGATTTGCTCATATATAAATATTTGAGTCGTAGGAATAAGAGGATTCCTTTTATTCCTGCATAAAGTCTATATCTTGTTTGGTCAGAGGGTATTCATTTATTATTTAACACTCGCAAAGCGTTTGCCATTTTAAGTTAATGTAATTACATTTATACAACTATAAAAATAATGCTGATTTATATATGATTAGTTTCAGGATACGTTCTAAATTCTGTAAATTTCATCCATTCATTCATATGTTATATAGTAATTTAAAGTGACTGTTCTATAGTCACACCTTCTGTGCCAGTACTTCAGATTTGCTCATATATAAATATTTGAGTCGTAGGAATAAGAGGATTCCTTTTATTCCTGCATAAATTCTATATCTTGTTTGGTTAGAGGGTATTCATTTATTATTTAACACTCGCAAAAGCGTTTGCACAATTTGGCTTGAAAGGCCGATATGAATGTAATAATATATTTATATAATTTTATATTTTCAGGATTTTTAATTCTTCTTAATTAATTTTACCTCTTTTAAACTCAACAATTTTTATACAACTCTAACTGAAGTAATTATTTACATTATCACCCTCACTGCCTCTATGAACATGTTTTAAAACCATCTTGTTTTAATTTTTAACCTATACATACTTAATTTTATTATTAATAAAGAATATCTGTAAACGTAAAGTCTTCAAGCCCAAATCTTTCTATCTCTTCTATTTCTAATATAATTAATCATCTTTTTGCAATCTTTTTCAAATCATGTCTGCAATGAATGTATATAAACAGGTGATCTTTTATCAGATTTATGCTGGATTAATCTTGTATAAATTAAATTTTTTGTTTCACCTACATAATTCCAATATTTTTATCTTGATAAGATTTACATTCTATTTTATATACTCCATTTATCCAATTTTTTACATATTTATTGTCTGATATTAAGTATTTTTTTTTATTTATTACTTTAAATTTTATTATATTATTAAACTTTTTATTAATCTTACAGATAATTTTGTTTATATTTTTTACAATACTGTCGTTATACGTTTTTATAAGTTAACTTGGTTATTTTCTATTCTATCGTGTCAGCTGTTAGATGGCATTGATGCTAATTAAAAACACATACATATTACGATTCCCGGCCAGGCCTGTGATTCTATATAAATATCGGCTTTAGTTTTGTAATAGGAAATTATAGTAACTAATAGTAAATAATATTACTATTTAAAAAACAAAATTTAAAAATTCAAATTAAATTTTAAAATGATACCTGAATAATTTACATTTTTTGACAGTAATTAATCATAAAATGTGTTTTTTTTGTTTGTGTGTATCTATAAAAAGTTACAGTATTATTTAATAATTGAAAATAATACACAATTATACTAAATTCACTCTAAATTTAAAACCGATACCTGACTAATTTACGTTTTTTTTTTGATAGTAATTAATCAAAAGTGGGTTCTTTTTGTTAGTGTGTATATATAAAAAGTATCGTTATTTAAATACTACATTTAAAAATGATACTCGACTAATTTGCTTTTTTTGGGGGGGACAGTAATTAATCAGAAACTGGATGGTTTTTGTTAGTGTGTAGATATCAAAAGTAATATTATTTAAATACTAAATTTAAAAATGATACCCAACTAATTTTTTTTTTTTTTTTGTATTGACAGTAATTAATCAGAAAGTGAGTTGGTTTTTTTTTGTGTGTATATATAAAAAGTTACGGTCTTTTTTTAATAGAAAATAATATACAATTCTACATTATTCAATTTACTCACAGCATTTAAAAATTCACACTAAATTTTAAAATGATACTTTGCTTTTTTTTTTTTTGGACAGTAATTCATCAGAAAGTGGGTCCTTTTTGTTATTGTGTATATATAAAAAATACCATAATTCAAATACTAAATTTAAAAATGATACCCGACTAATTCTTTTTTTTTTTTTTTGACAGTAATTAGTAATCAGACACTGGGTTGTTTTTGTTAGTGTGTAGATATAAAAAATAATATTATTTAAGTAAAAATAATTAACAGCCGATTTTTTTATTTTTTTTTTTTTTGACAGTAAATTAATAATCAGACACTGGGTTGTTTTGGTTTGTGCGTATATATAAAAAGTAGCTTGTCATGGTTGAATTCTCACAAAAACGTTAATTTTCACAAGATTGTTTTATTTAATATTATCAAATATCTCTTATGATAGTTTTATATTATCTTCTATACCCTATATTTCTTTAACCATTAATTTAAAATTTTATTAATTCTACTTGCTTACTATAATCTCTATTCGAGCAATAATTTATACATTATTGAGGCAATACTATTTATTTTGCAATTTTTGTCTATATTTGAATTCACTTAGCTATATTATTATCTATATTCATTTTTTTATATATGGATATTCATTTTACATTTACCATTAGAGTATGTTTTCTTTTTCTATTTGCTCTTGGCTTTTGTTAAAAATTAATAAATAATCAATATTGGAGCATTTTTATTACTCATCATTAAATCTTCTATCTCTTCCATATATATATTGTAAATATT